>JARQOD010000010.1:106933004-107045521 GCA_033576555.1 Oophaga sylvatica | reverse complement strand
CACTACTGAGCATGTACATAAAGTACAGCACAGATTCATCTCATCTACGACTCTACAGCACTGGTCACTACTGAGCATGTACATAAAGTGCAGCACAGATTCATCTCATCTACGACTCCACAGCACTGGTCATTACTGAGCATGTACATAAAGTGCAGCACAGATTCATGTCATCTACGACTCCACAGCACTGGTCACTATTGAGCATATTCATAAAGTGCAGCACAGATTCATCTCATCTACGACCCCACAGCACTGGTCACTACTGAGCATGTATGTGATGAGTGCTGTGCTGGAATTGCTATCCTCATCTTTTTTTTTGTACTGCGGAAAGCCCACAAAGCAAAGCCCCCTCCTTCTCTCTGCAGCTCTCATACTTCTCACCAACCCCCCCAGCCTGCACTCAGGCAGTGTAATGTGAGCTGCCAGTGCTGGAAGTTTTCCCGCTTCACCGCAGGGGTCCCCCATTGTCAGCACATGTGCTGCTCCTACACTAGCAGCCATTTTGGAGACTGCATTCTGTTTTGGTTAATAACACGGTGGGAGCGTCCGCTAGAAACACGAAAGTACTGTTGTGAAACATGCGCCTGACAGGCAACGGTCCCGTGGTACTGGTAAACCCGTAACTCCAACAGAACCCGAGAAATGGAATTCTCGGATGCCCTATAAACTAGCCCACCCGCGTGTGGGCTCATTTGAACCGTCATTTCAAAGTAAGATCATTGATAGGTCTGCCATTCTTCTGCGAGGTTCTCAGGATGAGTTATGCTCCTGATAATCTTTCAGAACTCCAACCATACCTTTCAGCAAGAGGAGGACCCTGGTAACTCCACCCCGTTTATGATGTCACGGCCACAGGTCTATAAGGTAGGGGCCAGGTATTCTGGCTCAGATCTGCCCTGGACACCAGACTTATAGCAGCTCTGTGATGCATTGTGATGTCTCCCCTCCCCCGACCGCATGGCTTGCCTACTATGATCTAAGAACTGTAAGTTGATCTTCCTTATGTTAACCCCTTTTATTTTCTAATTGTCTTGTACATAACTATATTGCCTCAGCTTGTTACATCTTTTTATATTGTATAAGCACTGCCTGTTTTTTTAGGAATAAACCTATAAATTTATTAGTTTGTTTCTCCTGCTCTATAAACGAATTTGCACGTGCCTGAAGCACTACGCTACTGTTTTGGGGTTGCTACGGACCCTCTTGATAAATTGTTCATCAAAAGCCGTAGCTGGTGGCAGCTAAAAGGAAGGGGTGTAAAGTGTTAATCTATTGGGTGACGCTGGCAGTGACGGAGCAGGGTTTATAAGGGTACTGCCTGGCTGCAGCCAGGAGTAATTATAATTCCCTCACTGCAGCGTGCCCAATAGCCAGCACACATCCAAGTGACCCGTCTGGCGACCAATTATCCTAGGTGCAGTTCCCTGACTGACCTGAGGGTAAGGGGGGCGCCAGAGAGCTGCAAGTTCCTAAGTGGAAGTGGGATAATTAAAAATCCCTGCAGTTTACTGGGTCGGACGGCAGCAGCTGTCGTGTGTGTGCACCGTTTCATCACATATTGGTGGCAGCGGTGGGATCACAAGCCGTGATACCCCGGGCTACCGTGTGGCGGACGGTGTGCCCGTTCATCACAATGTACATAAAGTGCAGCACAGATTCATGTCATCTATGACCCAACAGCACTGGTCACTACTGAGCATGTACATAAAGTGCAGCACAGATTCATCTCATCTATGACCCCACAGCACTGGTCACTACTGAGCATGTACATAAAGTGCAGCATAGATTCATCTCATCTAAGACCCCACAGCACTGGTCACTACAGAGAATGTACATAAAGTGCAGCACAGATTCATCTCATCTACGACTCCACAGCACTGGTCACTACTGAGCATGTACATAAAGTGCAGCACAGATTCATCTCATCTACGACCCCACAGCACTGGTCACTACTGAGCATGTACATAAAGTACAGCACAGATTCATCTCATCTATGACCCCACTGCACTGGTCACTACAGAGCATGTACATAAAGTGCAGCACAGATTCATCTCATCTACGTTCCCACAGCACTGGTCACTACTGAGCATGTACATAAAGTGCAGCACAGATTCATCTCATCTGTGACCCCACAGCACCGGTCACTACTGAGCATGTACATAAAGTGCGGCACAGATTCATCTACGACTCCACAGCACCGGTCACTACTGAGCATGTACATAAAGGGCAGCACAGATTCATCTCATCTGTGACCCCACAGCACCGGTCACTACTGAGCATGTACATAAAGTGCGGCACAGATTCATCTACGACTACACAGCACTGGTCACTACTGAGCATGTACATAAAGTGCAGCACAGATTCATCTCATCTATGACTCCCCAGCACTGGTCACTACTGAGCATGTACATAAAGTGCAGCACAGATTCATCTCATCTCCGACCCCACAGCACTGGTCACTACTGAGCATGTACATAAAGTGCAGCACAGATTCATCTCATCTACGACCCCACAGCACTGGTCACTACTGAGCATGTACATAAAGTGCAGCACAGATTCATCTCATCTGTGACCCCACAGCACCGGTCACTACTGAGCATGTACATAAAGTGCGGCACAGATTCATCTACGACTCCACAGCACCGGTCACTACTGAGCATGTACATAAAGGGCAGCACAGATTCATCTCATCTGTGACCCCACAGCACCGGTCACTACTGAGCATGTACATAAAGTGCGGCACAGATTCATCTACGACTACACAGCACTGGTCACTACTGAGCATGTACATAAAGTGCAGCACAGATTCATGTCATCTACGACCCCAGCACTGGTCACTACTGAGCATGTACATAAAGGGCAGCACAGATTCATCTCATCTGTGACCCCACAGCACCGGTCACTACTGAGCATGTACATAAAGTGCGGCACAGATTCATCTACGACCCCACAGCACTGGTCACTACTGAGCATGTACATAAAGTGCAGCACAGATTCATGTCATCTATGTCCCAACAGCACCGGTCACTACTGAGCATGTACATAAAGTGCAGCACAGATTCATCTCATCTACGACCCCACAGCACTGGTCACTGCTGAGCATGTACATAAAGTGCGGCACAGATTCATCTCAGCTAAAAGCTTAGATCAGGAACAGACCAGACAATTGTAGGACATTTTATAACTTTCCCAAATTATTACTAAAACATTTACAGCACATCCTGTATTGTACTACTGCACCCATTTTATTACATGTTTTAGAAGTCGGTTCATTTTATACTGACACCACCAAAATGGACACCAACTCCACAGCCCTGCCCCTGTGTGTGAGCTTATAGGTTATTTTGATAAAAATAGATGTTTCCGGAACCCTATGAAACCATCAGAAGGCAACTGATATACATATAGAGAGCAATTCTGCTAGCAACAATAAAGTCTTTCTGAGGCGACCAAGGTGTCAAGCCATCAGATACAACCGTATATGTTCCAACCCCATGGATAGAGATGAACACCTTGGTCGCCTCAGAAAGACTTTTTTGAACCAGGGCTACCATCCAAGAACAATTGAAAACCAAATTACAAGAGCCACCAGAATATCAAGGAATCACCTGCTACATTACAAAGCTAAAGAAGAAAATAACCGGGTGCCTCTAGTGGTCACCTACAATCCAAGTCTGGAGATGCTAAGGGGAGCTGCACGGAAACTACAACCTTTACTACAAAAAGATGCCCGATTACAATCCATATTTCCAGACCCCCCACTACTATGTTTTAGGCAGCCCCCAAATCTAAGAAGCATCATTGTCAGAAGCTCCCTGTCCTCCCCAACAGCTGCAGGAACCTTTCCTTGCAGACAAAAGAAATGCAAGACCTGTACATCTATAATGACCACGGACAGGATAAAGATCCCCAACTCCCATCAGGACTACAAGATACCAGGTACTTTCAGCTGCATCACATCTAATGTGGTGTACCTAATTATATGTACTAAATGTCCAACTGGGGGTCTGTATGTGGGGGAGACCGGGCAAAAACTGAGAACAAGGATGAATTCTCATCGCCACACGATAAGAGAAAAAAGAATGGATTTACCTGTGGCCAAACACTTTTGTATGCCCGGTCATAGCATGACAGATATGGAATTACTTGTATTAAAATCTAACTTCAAATCTGAGAAGGATAGAAAAGTCTGGGAATATAAACTTATGATGACCTTTGACACTCTTAGTGCTGGGATGAATATATCCCAGAGTTTTATGTCGTTCTACAACAATTAAGGAATCTGCCTCCCTGACCTTTTAGGGTCATCACAACACAATACCAGACCCCAATCAGAGGGTAATAAAACCTTCACTCCTTATCTATGAACTAGTCATATTTATGTTAATCCCTCTGCCATAATGACAGTTCTGCTTCATGTCACTTGTCCTACCTATTGCATTTTTTCTGTGCTATTTTGTGTATAAATATGTGATTCTTCAGATGTTGTATTAGTCTATGCCTGATGAAGAGACCTGAGTAGTCTCGAAAGCTTGCAATTTGTTACCATCTTTTCAGTTAGCCATTAAAAGGTATCAACCACTGAGGACTCTCAAGTCTAAATATTTTTCTATCTACTGGCTAACACGGTACGAAGATACACATCTTTCCTACACTAAAAGTTAGGGATATTTGGCTTTTTTGTGAAATTTCAAGAGGACCCTAAAATATGCACTCCAACCTTTTCAGGAGAACTTAATGTGACCTTCTCTAAACTTTTGAATACACATGTCCAGCTGTTCAATGTTTCAGTTCCTTTTGCACAACTTGCTGTTCTCTAACATCAAACTTACCGTAGTTGCAAAATTTATAACAGGTGTTTGATCCATGACTCGGCCAATACATTTTGAGGTTCAATTAGAATTGGTATTAAACAGTCATACACATCATGCTGTTCACATTTTGACATCATGAGGCCAATACAACACCTAACAATTCATAAACAGTACCTCTCCATTGTGAGGCTTCAAGCAGGATGTTCTCAAACAGAAGAGGCCACTGAGCTTAGAGTGTCATGAGCAGGTTGCAACAGATACAGAGAGACTGGAAGAGTCACAGAAAGGCAGAGAAGTGGACGTCCTTTGGCCACATCCCACACTGATGGCCACTTCATTGTGAATAATGCCCTTCAGACTTGGATGATGAACGGCACACAACTCCAGGCACATTTAAGGGAGTTGAGAGGCACCCAAGTGTCACGTCAGACCATTTGAAACCATTTACATCAGAGTGATCTGCATGCTAGATGACCTGCAAGTACATTGCCTTGCGAAAGTATTCAGCTCCTTGGAACTTTTCAACCTTTTCCCACATATCATGCTTCAAACATAAAGATACCGAATGTAACTTTTGGTGAAGAATCAACAACAAGTGGGACACAATTGTGAAGTTGAACGAAATTTATTGGTTATTTAAAATTTTAGTGGAAATACAAAAATCGAAAAGTGGGGCGTGCAATATTATTCGGCCCCTTTAACTTAATACTTTGTTGCGCCACGTTTTGCTGCGACTACAGTTGCAAGTCGCTTGGGGAATGTCTCTATCAGTTTTGTACATCGAGAGACTGAAATTCTTGCCCATTCTTCCTTGGCAAACAGCTCAAGCTCAGTGAGGTTGGATGGAGATTGTTTGTGAACAGAAGTTTTCAGCTCTTTCCACAGATTCTCAATTGGATTCAGGTCTGGACTTTGATTTGGCCATTCTAACACCTGGATACGTTTATTTGTGAACCATTCCATTGTAAATTTTGCTTTATGTTTGGGATCATTGTTTTGTTGGAAGACAAATCTCCGTCCCAGTCTCAGGTCTTTTGCAGACTCCAACAGGTTTTCTTCAAGAATGGTCCTGTATTTGGCTACATCCATCTTCCCAACAATTTTAACCATCTTCCCTGTCCCTGCTGAAGAAAAGGAGGCCCAAACCATGATGCTGCCACCACCATGTTTGACAGTGGGGATGGTGTGTTTAGGGTGATGAGCTGTGTTGCCTTTACGCCAAACATATCGTTTGGCATTGTTGCCAAAAAGTTTGATTTTGGTTTCATCTGACCAGAGCACCTTCTTCCATATGTTTGGTGTGTCTCCTAGGTGGCTTGTTGCAAACTTTAAACGACACTTTTTATGGATATCTTTGAGAAATGGCTTTCTTCTTGCCACACTTCCATAAAGGCCAGATTTGTGCAGTGTATGACTGATTGTTGTTCTATGGACAGACTGTCCCACCTCAGCTGTAGATCTCTGCAGTTCATCCAGAGTGATCATGGGCCTCTTGGCTGCATCTATGATCAGTCTTCTCCTTGTTTGAGATGAAAGTTTAGAGGGACAGCCGGGTCTTGGTAGATTTGCAGTGGTATGAAACTCCTTCCATTTCAATATGATCGCTTGCACAGTGCTCTTTGGAATGTTTGAAGTTTAGGAAATCATTTTGTATCCAAATCCGGCTTTAAACTTCTCCACAACAGTATCACGGACCAGCCTGTTGTGTTTCTTGGTCTTCATGATGTGCTTCAAACAGAACCCTGAGACTATGACAGAGCAGGTGCATTTATACGGAGACTTGATTACACACAGGTGGATTATATTTATCATCTGCACTGCAGTGCATCTGCACTGAAAGTAAAGGGGCCGAATAATATTGCACATCCCACTTTTCAGTTTTTGTATTTCCACAAAAATGTAAAATAACCAATAAATTTCGTTCAACTTCACAATTGTGTCCCACTTGTTGATTCTTCACCAAAAATTTACATTTGGTATCTTTATGTTTGAAGCATGATATGTGAGAAAAGGTTGAAAAGTTCCAGGGAGCCGAATATTTTCGCGAGGCACTGTATACCTGACAACACGAGCATAATCTTGCACGGGCCAGGGAGCATCTACGCTGAACGAAGGACCAGAAATTATGGCTGCCAAAGATGTTGGAGATGTCAAAGAGAGCGCTATGCACCAGCTACTGTTGTCACCAGACGAGCCTTTGGTGGTGGTGGTGTTACAGTGTGGGGAGGTGTGTCTAGTCAATACAAAACTTCCCTACACTTTGTGAATGGTACAGTGACAAGCCTCTACTACATGAATAACATTAATCCATAATATTGGGCCTCTGTATGAACAACACAGGCCTAATCTCATCTTCAAGGACAAAAATGCTCCAGTTCATCGAGGTCGCATCATTAGGGAACGGAGGCTGGAGACCGGGGTACCTCCTATTAGTGGCCTGCACTTTCTCCAGATCTGAAACCCATAGAAAACCTATGGGATTAGCTAAGTCACTGTGTAGAGGATTGCATCTCTGTACCCCAGAACCTCAATTACCTGAGGGTCGACCTTCAAGAAGAGTGGGATGCCATGTCTCAGAAGACAATAACTCCACTTGTGAACAGCACAATACATCATTGTCAAGCTGTAATTGATGCTTAACATCCATCTGGCTAATCGGTACTCGGACGCGTCCGCTCTTCGCCAGTCCTTACACTGGCTGCCCATTCATTATAGGATCCAATTCAAAGTACTTGTTCTCACACACAAAGCTCTCCACAGTGCAGCACCCCCCTACATCTCCTCCCTCATTTCTATCTATCGGCCTAACCGACTGCTGCGCTCTGCAAACGACTTTCGACTAACCTCCGCACTAATCCGTACCTCCCACTCCCGATTCCAAGACTTCTCCCGTGCTGCACCAATCCTCTGGAATGCTCTACCCAAGAAATTAGGACTATCCACAATTTGCATGGTTTCAGGCGCTCCCTCAAAACACATTTGTTCAGAGCGGCCTATCACATTCACTAATCAAAGTCATTCTATGTGTAAGTGTGTGTGTGTAGCCCATTCACTATCTCCATCCATCCCTCACTCCCTCAAGATGGCTGGACCATCATTGTAAATGCACCATTGTATATACACACCTGTACTTTGTATCTCCCCCACCTCATTGTAGATTGTAAGCTCTCACGAGCAGGGGCGGCTTATTTTGCTTTAATTATTGTATTGTTAACGTTGTTACTTATGACTAGTGTTGAGCGATATTGCTCGATATCTAAAAATATCGTATCGAAATTGTATCGCCGATAGCACTAAATATCGTCGATATCCGATTTCGATACCGGAAGTCCCATGTAAGTCTATGGGAACAAAATATCGCAACAAAAAAAACCCTTTCTTTCGTTGTAAACACAAAATATACACACATAGAATACATATATATATATATATATACATGTCATTGTGACATATATATACATATATTTATAGTTTATACACTTCTACATAGTAAAATCGACTCTAATTCAATTGCCGGGTAAAGACGTGACATACCCCATAGAAGTCGACGGGCTCGGTGCCGAGTACCCCCAAAACCTCTGGCTCTGTGCGACTCAACTTGGGCGTCACAAACAGGATTCTGTAGCTCGCTATAAGCGAGTCCTGTGTGCCTGAATTGCACTGGTTTTGTGCTTGAGAATTGCTAAAATCATCAGAGAATGTATTTGCCATTTTTCCGCCATATCTGCGTCACGACGAGGCACTGGTGAAGAAGAAGGGCGTGCTCTTCGTGGGTGTCACTCACTTAGTGGCGTGAAAACGATGGCCGACCACTCTAAATGGTACTGCAATGTAACATCGTGCCCCACAGCGCTGGAGTTCCGCCTCCTCAGTGTGAGGAGGTCCCGCCTCCCTACAAAAGAGGGGCCCTCTCCAGATATGACACATGTGACTTGGCAGAGATGGCTAATGGACACGAGCAGAAGTGGGAAGGGATGGAGCAGTCAGAGCTCTCCCCCCACGGAAGCGACCCGATCGCCACGGAATCACCGTTGGGCACCCGGCCTGTAAACCCTCCTACGCTGCAAGAAGCGGAGGATACCCTGAGAGGCCTGGCCCGGCACCGGGAGGAGGTCGCCAGGATGGAAGCCAGCTGGCGTGCCCTAAAACTAAACTTGGAGCGGCGCCAATCCCTCTTACCTGAAGTGTCTGACTCTGTACCGGAAGGTGAGGCACCCGTTCTAGTAGAGGAGCCCTTGCAATGTGATCCGGTTGACGTTGTCGCAGTGGAGGCACCCGTTCCTGCAAAAACCGCAGCACCTTCAGCAGCACCCCAGATCCCGCTGTCTGCCCCGGTCGCTGAGACAGAAGAAGCGACACCCGTCCTCATGGAGGAGGCCGCGCAGGCACCAGAGCACTACCTGCCTGTACCGGAGCCCCGACTGTCATCTGATTTAGAGCCGTCTGCTTCCTCCGCAGGGGAGCGCCGCCAGGACTGGGGGGCGACAGGAGAGCTGCCGCAAACCGGACACTGTAAGCTGCAGTGGAGTGGTGGAGACATGGAGCAACTGGTGGAGGAGAATTATAACCGGCGTCAGGAGGAAGAGTGGAGACGTTGGGAGAAGGAAGCAGAGCAACAAAGGGAGCAGCGAGAAACCCTAAAACTTCGCCAACGTCACCTGGAGAAGGACCGGGCAGATAAGGACCGGATGAGAAAGGACAAAGGAACCCTGAGTGAGCCGCGGCGTAAGGGTGCAGTACGGAACTTTAAATTGAAAGGTGGATGGGGCTTCATCAAGGAGCCTGGACTTTATTTAGAAGTCTTTGTGACCCGGCGGGACGTGGAGGCTCACCTCCCAGAAGGACACCCGGGGAGGGACCTGTTGCCAGGAGACTTGGTGACTTACACCCGACACTGGGGTTACAATGGGTGGTACGCCCTAAATGTTACCAGGTGCGACCCCTACTCCCCAGTGTGTCAGGAACCTGTGAGACCTCGAAGCCTTCAGCCTCCCACATCCAGGCCTCTGCAAAAGTGCCACCCCACGCCGTAAATCTCCCCAGCCTCCCTCAGTGGTTCTCTCAGCAGCCCCAGCTATGGACATGATAAGTATAGCTGGCCCGTACCCGGCGCCTGTTAGGCCCCTGGGGTTCGTACAGTCCGTGACATAGGGCTCCAGACCCGGAGAGAGATGAAAGAGGTGGCCACACAGACCCAGATAGCGGGTCACGACGTCACTGTACAGGCCACACGACGTCATCAGGTCCTGGTGGTCCTTGGTGCCTCGGATGTTTGGCAATCTCAAGAAGAGTACCAGGTGGTACCTGGAAGAGGCCAGCCAAAGAAGTCTAAATAACCCGGACAGGGTCCCTGTATGTAAATAAATAGTTAAATTGTTTATGTACCCGGACGGGTGAATGTTCCAAAAAATTTTTTTTAATTTAATAAAAAAAAAAAAAACACAGTTTTCATTTCTTTTATTACTGTCTCATCCTGCTGCGACGCCATCGATCTCCTGTAAAAAAATGAAAAAAAAAAAAAGTATACCACCTGACCGACGCAGTCCATAGTAACGAGTGTCCCACGACGATCCAGCTCTGCTACATCAGAATGACAGGCAGAGCCTGTCATCCCGGCGCAGCACAGCTGATTACCTGCTTCCCCGGCGGTGACGTCATCGGACTGACTGCTTTACGGCCGGGATTAACCGCGAAAAAACTGCATGTGACCGCCAGGGAGAAGATAATGGCGGCCATCAAGCAGTCCAGGACGTGACCGCCGGAGATCTTCTGCCAGGTAAGTGCCGCTGACTCCTGACAGACCCGACCGACGGACACTCACAGTGACAGTGACAAATCCGATTCCGGTATTCGATAAGACGAAAATATTGAAACGAATTATCGAAAGGCCGATAGAGCTAATATCGGCCGATAGCCGATATTTGCATTATCGTATCGCTCAACACTACTTATGACTTGTGTTTTGAAACTGTTAAACTGTAAAGCGCTGCGGAATATGATGGCGCTATATAAAGATTATTATTATTATTATTAACCCCTCTCTGACATTAGACGTACTATCCCGTCCATAAAACCCGTGCCATTCTGCCCATTGACGGGATAGTACGTCATAGGCGATCAGCTGCGCTCCTGAGGGGAGCGCAGCTAATCGCCGCCGGGTGTCAGCTGATTATCACAGCTGACACCCGTGACTGTGTGTCAGGAGCGGTCAGACATGATCGCGGTGTACTGGGGGCACAGGGGAGGATCGCGCAGGGTGGGGGCTCCCTGCGCGCCCCCCTGAGACCCTCAGACCAGCGCGATGTGATCGCGCTGTTCTGAGGGCTTCCTCCCTCCCAGGACCCGGATCCAAGATGGCGCCGGGGTCCTGGAGGGAGGCGGCTTCCTCAGTGCCTGCTGAGAGCAGGCACTGAGAAGCCTGCTGCACTGCCTGAGCGATCGCTGGTGTGACAGAGTGCTGTGCACACTGTCACACCAGCGATCTGATAAAATACTGTGATGTCCCACCCTGGGACAAAGTAAAAAAGTTAAAAAAGTAAAAATAAACATGTGTAAAAAAAAAAATCCAAAATAAATAAAAAAAAAAAAAAAAATATTCCCCAATAAATTCATTTCTTCCTGTAAATAAAAAAAACAAAACAATAAAAGTACACATATTTGGTATCGCCGCGTCCGTAACGACCCCCCCTATAAAACTGTCCCACTAGTTAACCCCTTTAGTGAACCCCTTAAAAAAAAAAAAAAAAAACGAAGCAAAAAATCAATGCTTTATCATCATACCGCCGAACAAAAAGTGGAATAACGCGCGATCAAAAAGACCGATATAAATAAACATGGTACCGCTGAAAACGTCATCTTGTCCCGCAAAAAACGAGCCGCCACACAGCATCATCAGCGAAAAAATAAAAAAGTTATAGCTCGCAGAATAAAGCGATGCAAAAATAATTATTTTTTATATAAAATGGTTTTTATTCTATAAAAGCGCCAAAACATAAAAAAATGATATAAATGAGGTATCGCCATAATCGTACTGACCCGAAGAATAAAACTGCTTTATCAATTTTACCACACGCGGAACAATAAAAACGCCTCCCCCAAAAGAAATTCATGAATTGCTGATTTTTGTTAATTCTAACCTCCCAAAAATCGAAATAAAAAGTGATCAAAAAATGTCACCTGCTCAAAAATGGTACCAATAAAAACGTCACCTCGTACCGCAAAAATAAGACCTCACATGACTCTGTGGGCCAAAATATGCAAAAATTATAGCTCTCAAAATGTGGCGATGCAAAAAACTATTTTTGCAATAAAAAGCGTCTTTTAGCGTGACAGCTGCCAATCATAAAAACCCGCTATAAATAGTAAATCAAACCCCCCTTTATCACCCCCTTAGTTAGGGAAAAATAATAAAATTAAAAAAATGTATTTATTTCCATTTTCCCATTAGGGTTAGGGTTAGGGTTGCGGCTAAAGTTAGGGTTAGGGTTGGCGCTAAAGTTAGGATTAGGGTTAGGGTTGGGATTAGGGGTGTGTTAGGGTTAGGTTTGTGGTTAGGGTTGGGACTAGGGTTAGGGGTGTGTTGGGGTTAGGGTTGGAGTTAGAATTGGGGGGTTTCCGCTGTTTAGGCACATCAGGGGCTCTCCAAATGTGACATGGCGTCTGATCTCAATTCCAGCCAATTCTGCGTTGAAAAAGTCAAACGGTGCTCCTTCACTTCTCAGCTCTGCCATGCGTCCAAACAGTAGTTTATCCCCACATATGGGGTATCAGCGTACTCTGGACCCCAAGAGTTATTGTGCAATTTGTCCTATTTCTTCTGTTACCCTTGGGAAAATAAAAAACTGGGGGCGAAAATATCATTTTTGTACAAAAAAATTATTTTTTTGTTTTTACGGCTGTACATTATAAACTTCTGTGAAGCACTTGGGGCTTCATAGCGCTCACCACACACCTAGATAAGTTCCTTGTGGGGTCTATTTTCCAAAATGGGGTCACTTGTTGGGAATTTCCACTGTTTAGGCGCATCAGGGGCTCTCCAAATGCGACATGACGCCCCAGACCATTCCATCAAAGTCTGCAATCCAAAACGTCACTACTTCCCTTCCGAGCCCCAACGTGTACCCATACAGTAGTTTTCTCCCACATATTGGGTATCAGCGTACTCAGGACAAATTGGGCAACAACTTTTGGGGTCCAATTTCTCCTGTTACCCTTGTAAAAATAAAATATTGGGGCGAAAAAATCATTTTTGTAAAAAAAAAAAAAAGATTTTTTATTTTTACGGCTGTGCGTTATAAACTTCTGTGAAGCACTTCGGGGTTCAAAGTGCTCACCACACATCTAGATAAGTTCCTTGTGGGGTCTATTTTCCAAAATGGGGTCACTTGTGGGGGTTTCCACTGTTTAAGCGCATCAGGGGCTATCCAAATGCGACATGACGCACCCAGACCATTCCATCAAAGTCTGCAATCCAAAACGTCACTACTTCCCTTCCGAGCCCCGACGTGTGCCCATACAGTAGTTTTCGCCCACATATTGGGTATCAGTGTACTCAGGACAAATTGGACAACAACTTTTGCGTTCCAATTTCTTCTGTTACCCTTGTGAAAATAAAATATTGGGGGCGAAAAAATCATTTTTGTAAAAAAAAAAAAAAGATTTTTTATTTTATGGCTGTACGTTATAAACTTTAGTGAAACACCTGGGGGTTCAAAGTTCTCACCACACATCTAGATAAGTTCCTTGAGGGGTCTAGTTTCCAAAATGGTGTCATTTATGGGGGTTTCCACTGTTTAGGCAGATCAGGAGCTCTCCAAACACGACATGGCGTCCAAAAAAAGTCAGATGGCGCTCCTTCCCTTCCAAACTCTGCCATGCACCCAAACAGTGGTTTACCCCCACATATGGGGTATCAGCGCACTCAGGACAAATTGCACAATAACTTTTGGAGTCTTGTTACCCTTGGAAAAATAAAAATTGGGGTGAAAAGATCATTTTTGTGGAAAAAATATGATTTTTAAATTTTACGGCTCTACGTTATAAACTTGTGTGAAGCACTTGGGGGTTCAAATTGCTCATCAAAAATCTAGCTAAGTTCCTTAGGGGGTCTAGTTTCCCAAATGGGGTCATTTGTGGGGGGTTTCCACTGTTTAGGCACATCAGGGGCTCTCCAAATGCAACATGGCATCCAAACTCAATTCCAGCCAATTTTGGTTGGAAAAAGTCAAATGGTGCTCCTTCCATTCCGAGCTCTGCCGTGCGCCCAAACAGTGGTTCCCCCCCACATATGGGGTATCAGCGTACTCAGGACAAATTGTACAACAACTTATGTGGTCCAATTTCTCCTGTTACCCTTGGGAAAATAAAAAAATTAGTGACTAAAAGATAATTTTTGTGGGAAAAAAAATAGGATTTTTTATTTTCATGCCCGGGCATTATAAACTTGTGTGAAGCACTTGGGGGTTCAAAGTGCTCACCAAAGATCTAGATAAGTTCCTTAGGGGGTCTAGTTTCCAAAATGGGGTCACTTGTGGGGGGTTTCCACTGTTTAGGCTCATCTGGGGCACTGCAAACGGAACATGACCCCATCAACGTCTGCATTCCAAAACGTTACTACTTCCTTTCCAAGCCCTGCCGTGCGCCCAAACAGTTTTCCACCCCCACATATGGGGTATCAGCGTACTCAGGACAAATTGGACAACAACTTTTGGGGTCCAATTTCCTTGGGAAAATTCAAAAATTTGGGACTAAAAAATCATTTTTGTGGAAAATTGATTTTTTTTTTTTTCACACCCAGGCTTTATAAACTTTTGTGAAACACTTGAGGGTTCAAAGTGCTCACAACAGATCTAGATAAGTACCTTAGGGGGTCTAGTTTCCAAAATGGTGTCACTTGTGGGGGGTTTCCACTGTTTAGGCGCATCAGGGGCTCTCCAAACGCGACATGGCATCCAATCTAAATTCCAGCCAATTTTAGTTTGAAAAAGTCAAACGTCGCTCCTTCCCTTACGAGCTCTGCCGTGTGCCCAAACAGTGGTTTTCCCCCACATATGGGGTATTGGCGTACTCAGGAGAAATTGCATAACAACCTTATCTGTCCATTTTCTCCTTTTACCCTTGTGAAAATAAAAAAAAGTTGTAAAAGATCATTTTTGTGGCTAAAAAGTAAAATATTCATTTTTCCTTCCACGTTGCTTTAGTTACTGTGAAGCACCTGAAGGGTTAATAAACTTCTTGAATGTGGTTTTGAGTACCTTGAGGGGTGCAGTTTTTAGAATGGTGTCACTTTTGGGTATTTTCTGCCATATAGACCCCTCAAAGTGACTTCAAATGTGAGGTGGTCCCTAAAAAAAATGGCTTTGTAAATTTTGTTGTAAAAATGAGAAATCGCTGGTCAACTTTTAACCCTTATAACTTCCTAACAAAAAAAAATTTGGTTCCAAAATTGTGCTGATGTAAAATAGACATGTGGGAAATGTTATTTCTTAACTATTTTGTGTGATATATTTCTCTGTTTTAAGGGAATAAAAATTCAAAGTTTGAAAATTGCAAAATTTTCGCCATATTTGCGTTTTTTTCAAAAATAAACGCAAGTTATATCGAAGAAATTTTACCACTAACATGAAGTACAATATGTCACGAGAAAACAATCTCAGAATCGCGAAGATCCGTTGAAGCGTTCCAGAGTTATAACCTCATAAAGAGACAGTGGTCAGAATTGTAAAAATTGGCCCGGTCATTAACGTGCAAACCACCCTTGGGGGTGAAGGGGTTAAAGGCCACATGACTAGTTATTGAGACAATGAATTTTTTTGACTGTTGCTTTTATTTCAATAAATTGTTTGAGATGAGGAAATCAATATTGCATGCTTCTACTTAAATGCCCTACTATCAATATAAAATATCACTGTAGCGTGAACTTTTTCCATAAATTTCACCAGAAAGCCAAATATCCCTGACTTTTTATGAGTAGTATATGCGCGCACACACACAGCAAAAAATATAAAAACGCAATATGTTTGTTTTTGCTCCCATTTTTCATGACATGAACTCAAAAATCTAAAACTTTTTCCACATACACAAACTGTCTTTATCTCCCAGATATTCACAAATTTGTGTAAATCTGTGTTAGTGAACACATCTTCTTTGCTGAGATAAACCGTCCATCTCACAGGTGTGGCATATCAAGATGCTGATTAGACCACAGGATTATTGCAAAGGTGTGTCTTGGGCTGGTCACAATAAAAGCCCATTCTAAAATGTGCACTTTTACAGTATTGGAGGTTTCCAGGAATGTGGGGGAATGGGGCAGAAAACCAGTCAGCATCTGGTGTGACCACCATGTGCCTCACGCAGTGCAAGACAGTTCCTTCAAATAGAGTTGATCAGGTTGTTGCTTGCAGGTTGTGGAACGTTACTCCACTCATTTTCAATGGCTGTGCGAAGTTGCTGGACATTAGCGGGAACTTGAACACGCTGTCGTACACACCAAACCAGAGGATCCCAAACATGCTCAATGGGTGGTATATCAGGTGAGCATGCTGGGATGTTTTCAGCTTATGGGAATTGTGAACAGATCCTTTAAACATGGGGCCGTGCGTTATCATGATTCAACATGAGGTGATGGTCGTGGATGAATGGCACAACAATGGGCCTAAGAATCTCGTCACGGTATCTATGTGCATTCAAAGTGGCATCAATGATATTCACCAGTGCTCGTTGTTCGTAAAATACGCCTGCCCATACCATGACCTCACAGTCATCATGGGCCACTCGATTCACAACGTTGACATCAGCAAACCGCTCACCCAAACACCAAACATGCAGTCTGTCCTCCAACCTGTACAGTGAAAACCGGGATTCACTCATGAAGAGAACACCTCTTCAACATGCCAGACGCCATTGTATGTGAGAAGTTGCCCACTCAAGTCGGTTTTGACAACAAACTGCAGTCAGGTGGAGACCCCAATGATGACAGAAATGAAGATGAGCTTCCCTAAGATGGTTTCTGACAGTTTGTTTTGCAGCAGCTGTTCGGGAGGCTGGTGCCAGAAGATCTTGGAGGTGAAGGTAATGGATGGGGAGGTTCTGGGCTCAGGGTGGTACATAAGGTGTGCAGTTGTGAGGCCAGTTGGATATACTGCAAATTCTCTGAAACACCTTTGGAGATGGCTTATGGTAGAGAAATGAGCATTCAATTCATGGATAACAGTTCTGGTGGACATTCCTGCATTCAGTGTGCCAATTGCACGCCCCCTCAAAACTTGTGACATCTGTGGCATTGTGCAGTGTGATAAAACTGCACATTTTAGGGAGGGCTTTTATTGAGGCCAGCCTAAGGCACCTGTGTAATAATCATGAGTCTAATCAGCATCTTGATATGCCACACCTTTGGTGTACTTTGAAAAAGTCTTCGATCCTTGAGTTCAAAAATGGGAGCAAAATCAAAAATGATGCATTTATATTTTTGTTCTATAATTTTTTGTCTTAATAAAGAATGCCACTGCAGTTTTTAATGCAGCTTCTTTGAACCAGAGACAGAAGCTGAAGCATTATGCTTTTTTTTTTTTGGCTGCATTTTTTTTCTAAACGTATCTGCGCCAAAATACGCAATAGGAAACTGCTCTGATTACTGTGTTTTAATAAATTTTCCCCTTTCTGATGCGGTTTTCAGGACAAAGAGATTTCTAATTTTATAGTGTATAACTTGCTGCCTAGGTTACCGACCACCCTGCATTCTCAAAGTGGCCAGTTACCTAGGTAAGGAGTGCTGGCTGTTTGAAGACGCTATGCTTTAAAGCCAGCTTGTGATGCTCTGAAGAAGGCGGAATCAGTGAATTTGGCCAGTTTCACGCCCCCTGCTTTTCTGCCATGATATATAGAGAACAGCTACTTGGGCTAGTAACCTGGGAGAGAGCGCAGTTCGGACCAACAGTGTGACCATGCCACTGGTCCGAATAAACAATCTTCAAGAGGGCACCGCCAAGTCAAACAGGAGGCTAGGAGGAAGAGGAGTGACATGCTCCTGGAAGGGAACATCAGAACTACTGGCACATGCATAACCTGTGCTGAAAGTGCCAGGTAGGCAGCCTAAACTGCTTTTACGCAAGATAATTTCTCAAACTGTAAAAGGGATTTATTTAAATAATAGGTGTATTTGAATTTGTCAAACAATGGTTATCTCTTCAAAATGACCTCTTCCCTAACAGCTCCCCCCTGCGATCAGCTGCTGTCACCAGAGAAGATGCAGCCAGCCATACAATTACCCTTCAGCAGCCTCTGTAAGAAATAAAAACGTACAGTAGTATAACATACAGGCCAAGCTAATAGATGTCAGGCTATGTAATACATAGAGACAATGCTGGACAAGGGTGGCAAGGACCCACCAGTAACTGACGCTGGGCTCCCACTGTTCAGCTACATGCAAATATTACATTACACTCTTTCACAAATTTACATATGCTTCTAAATAAGCTAGGTAGTTTGAATGATGAGATGCTGATTGTATCTGTACATAGTGAATCAAATGTGTTGAAATGACTACTGGTCATAATGGAGGGATAATTGTCTTACTCCTGCAAAGGGGCCCACCAGGGAATTCACCTGTTTTCCTGTGTGCCAGTCCAAGCCTACATAGAAAGGCCAGATCCAGTACAGTTGGAACTGTTCTTACCAGGCAGCTCTCTGTTCTGATTCATACAAGCGGTCCCAAGCAGGTGACCATGACAATATCACATTAATAGAAGCAGATGAATAACTTTGATTAATCTCTTTTATTGATGCAAATCGGATTTCGGATTTACTAATGAAAGGCTAAAATATGGAATGTTCGAAGATCAAATCCATATTTGTTGTTGCTGTTTACAAAGATTTTAAAAAGGTACTATTTTAAATGGATGGATTATACAAGATCAAACATTCAAATACCAAGGTCTCCTTGTAATCTCGTCAAATATTTCAATGAAATAACAGCAGTAAGGCTGAAAAAATGTAGACAGACTCTACTACGAGTTTGTAGAGGAAATCACTGGCTTTCTAAAAGGGAACATAACTTTCCAAGTCACAACTGTATAAATATATTATATATCTATATATCTATCTCTCTTTATTATATATATATATATATATATATATATATATATATATATATATATATATATATATATATATACACATACATACATACATACATACACACACACACATACACATATATATATACACACACACACACAAACACACACAAAAATGTATTATACACACCATATAAAGTGGGTGAAAGAAGTATTGAACACATCGCCAATTTCCTAAAAAAAAAAATACTTCTAAAGGTTCTATTAGCATGATATTCTCACCAGACATTGGTAATACATCAAATCCACACTGGCAAATAAACCACACCATACTGTATATTAAGTTATGTCTAATAATGAGAAGTGACAAGGGGAAAAAGTATTGAACACATGAAGATAGATAAGTGCAAAAAGCCATGGAAAGTCATGACACCAGCTGAAATCTGTCAGTAATTAGAAAGCAATCCTGCTACTTGGTGACAAATAATATTAGCTGGTTAAACTGATGGTCTATAAAAAGGTGTCTCATTAACAAGGTGCCACACAAGAAACATCTCGTGATGGGTAACACCAGTGAGCTCTCAAGCCCTTCACAGCCTTATTGTTCCAAAACATATTGATGGCTTTGTTTAATGAAAAAATTCTGAACTATTGAAGATTCCAGTGAGCTCTACATGCGCCATAATCCGGAAGTATGTGAACATAAATCCCTTAAAAAACAACTTTAATCAAAGATATTAAAAACACCATCCCAGTGAAAAAAACTGGGTAATGATACCCAAATTAATAGACCAAAAATACAATTTGTCTGTAGATACCCTACAATATTCCTGGACCACCCCACCTAATTGTGGAGGTTGGCACCCTAACAGTACGATTTTGGCGCCCCCACTCAACGTGGGCTATTCCTCACTACCCTGTTAAGGCTCTATTACTACAGGTAGGAAAACAATATCCAAATAGAAAGAGATGAAGAGAGCCTTTTCTTGATCTCAAAAAGCACAATACGTAACCTTTGGGTATCTTACAGACAACTAGATGCTAAAAAAACACACAAAAACCCGCATCATAACAGTGCCTCATGATAGTATGTATTGATATTCACATAATAGTGGCACTCATCATGACATCCGGCATCTCTGACATCGATACCTCCTGATGAGGCGTGTGTGCGGGGAAACGCGTCGGGGTGTACCGAGCTCATGCTAAGTTTACCTCTTTCTATGTATAATCATTGACTGTGTGTTATGGTGCACCGTCAGGTGATGGTCCTACTCCCATTACGTGCAAGTAACTTTTATTGCAGGACTGCGCAAGATAAGAAGGAGGAGTATTTATTTACATTAGCTCCTGATTCCTGAGTGGTGCCAGTGACATTGCCTCAAGATAGTATGTATTGATATTCAGATAAACAGATCACTGTTATGATGCAGGTTATTGTGTGTTTTTTTAGCATCTAGTTGTCTGTAAGATACCCAAAGGTTACGTATTGTGTGCTTTTTGAAATCAAGAAAAGGCTCTTGTTTTCCTACCTGTAGTAATAGAGCCTTAACAGGGGAGTGAGGGATAGCCCACGTTGAGTGGGGCGCCAAAATCGTACTGTTAGGGTGCCAACCTCCACAGTTAGGTAGGGACGTCCAGGAATATTGTAGGGTATCTACAGGCAAATTGTAATTTTTGGTCTATTAATTTGGGTATCATAACCCAGTTTTTTTCACTGGGATGGTGTTTTTTAATATCTTTGATTAAAGTTCTTTTTTAAGGGATTTATGTTCACATATATTGTTTATCTCTTAAACGTAATTTGATTTAAGTAGTACTTGGCCATAATCCGGAAGTAGAAAGAATATAATTTTACCACAAACTGGCCACGACCATTTGCTCCCCACATTTCAGACATAGGGAGTGAAAATAATTATAAGAAGATTTGTCCAAGAGCCAGTGACCACCTGTGGAAAGCTACACAAAGACCAGTAATCAGCAGGTACAATTGTTTCAAAGAAAAGTAGAAGTAATGCAGTCAAGCTTCATGTCATGTATGCACGCTCACCACGCAAGACTCTTGCGTGATGAGCGTGCATACATGATATGAAGCTTGACTGCAATACTTCTAGTTTTCTTTGAAACAATTGTACCTGGTGCAAAGTTCCACAACTGATACTGCATCCAAAACTACAAATTAAATTTCTGTCTGCAAGCATAGAACCTATCAAATTGAAGAGATTGTCCGCTGTTTACAATCTGTTAGATTAACAAATCACTGGGATTACAATGGTGCACCCTGAGATCTGTCAGTAGTGCAGTGCCCTTGTAGCACCACCACTTGCGACTGAAAGCATTACATTGTATCAATTGAAACCAATGGTCTTTGTAGTGCATAGATCTGTATTGTCTTTCAGTGATATATATACAGTCTTGGCCAAAAGTTTTGAGAATGACACAAATATTAATTTTTACAAAGTCTACTGCTTCACTTTTTCTAATGGCAATTTGCATATACTCCAGAATGTTATAAAGAGTGATCAGCTTAACAGCAATTACTTGCAAAGTCAATATTTGGCCAGAAAATGAACTTTACCCCCCAAAACACATTTCAACATCATTGCAGCCCTGCCTTAAAAGGACCAGCTAACCTCTTTTCAGTGATTGCTCCATTAACACAGGTGTGGGTGTTGATGAGGACATGGCTGGAGATCAATCTGTCATGATTAAGAAAGAATGACACCACTGGACACTTTAAAAGGAGGCTGGTGCTTGGCATCATTGTTTCTCTTCTGTTAACCATGGTTATCTCTAAAGAAACACGTGCAGTCATCATTGCAATGCACAAAAATGGCCTAACAGGGAAGAGTATCGCAGCTAGAAAGATTGCACCTCAGTCAACAATCTATCGCATCATCAAGAACTTCAAGGAGAGAAGTTCCATTGTTGCCAAAAAGGCTTCAGGGTGCCCAGAAAGACCAGTAAGCACCAGGACTGTCTCTTAAAAGTGTTTCAGCTGCGGGATCGGGCTACCAACAGTGCAGCGCTTGCTCAGGAATGGCAGCAGGCAGGTGTGAGTGCATCTGCACGCACTGTGAGGCGGAGACTCTTGGAGCAAGGCCTGGTCTCAAGGAGGGCAGCAAAGAAGCCACTTCTCTCCAGAAAAAACATCATGGACAGACTGATATTCTGCAAAAGGTATAGGCAGTGGACTGCTGAGGACTGGGGTAAAGTTATTTTCTCTGATGAATCCCCTTTTCGATTGTTTGGGACATCAGGAAAACGCCTCATTCGGAGAAGACAAGGTGAGCACTACCACCAGTCTTGTCTCATGCCAACTGTTAAGCATCCTGAAACCATTCATGTGTGGGGTTGCTTCTCAGCCAAGGGAATCGGCTCTCTCACAGTCTTGCCTAAAAAACACAGCCATGAATAAAGAATGGTACCAGAATGTCCTCCAAGAGCAACTTCTCCCAACCCTCCAAGAGCAGTTTGGCGATCAACAATGCCTTTTCCAGCATGATGGAGCACCTTGCCATAAAGCAAAGGTGATAACTAAATGGCTCAGGGAACAAAACATAGAGATTTTGGGTCCATGGCCTGGAAACTCCCCAGATCTTAATCACATTGAGAACTTGTGGTCAATCATCAAGAGACGGGTGGACAAACAAAAACCTAAAAATTCTGACAAAATGAAAGCATTGATTGTGCAAGAATGGACTGCTATCAGTCAGGATTTGGTCCAGAAGTTGATTGAGAGCATGCCAGGGAGAATTGCAGAGGTCCTGAAGAAGAAGGGTCAACACTGCAAATATTGACTTGCTGCATTAACTCATTCTAACTAAGCTTTTGTTACTCATATGTTTGCAATTATTATATTTCTATCTGTGATAAAAACATATGTCAAACACACATAAAAACCAGAGGGTAGCAGATCATGTGAAAATATAATATTTGTGTCATTCTCAAAACTTTTGGCCATGACTGTACACTGCTCAAAAAAATAAAGGGAACACTCAAATAACACATCATAGATCTGAATGAATGAAATATTCTCATTGAATACTTTGTTTTGTTCAAAGTTGAATGTTCTGACACCAAAATCACACAAAAATCATCAATGGAAATCAAATTTATTAACCAATGGAGGCCTGGATTTGGAGTCACACACAAAATTAAAGTGGAATGTAATGTCCTTAAAACAAGTCAAAATGATGCTCAGTATTGTGTGTGACCCCCTGAGCCTGTATGACCTCCCTACAACGACTGGGCATGCTCCTGATGAGGCAGCGGATGGTCTCCTGGGGATATCCTCCCAGACCTGGACTAAAGCATCCGCCAACTCCTGGACAATCTGTGGTGCAACGTGACGTTGGTGTATGGAGGGAGACAAATATTGTTCCACATGTGCTCAATCGGATTCAGGTCTGGGGAACGGGCTGGCCAGTCCATAGCTTTAATGCCTTCATCTTGCAGGAACTGCTGACACACTCCAGCCACATGAAGTCTGGCACTGTCCTGCATTAGGAGGAGCCCAGGGCCAACCGCACCAGCATATTGTCTCACAAGGGGTCTGAGGATCTCATCTCGGTACCTAATTGCAGTCAGGCTACCTCTGGCGAGCACATGGAGAGCTGTGCAGTCCTTCAAAGAAAAGCCACCCCACACCATTACTGACCCACTGCCAAATCGGTCATGCTGAAGGATGTTGCAGGCAGATCGCTCTCCACAGCGTCTCCAGACTCTGTCACGTCTGTCACATGTGCTCAGTGTGAACCTGCTTTCATCTGTGAAGAGCACAGGGCGCCAGTGGCGAATTTGCCGATCCTGGTGTTCTGTGGCAAATGCCAAGCGTCCTGCACGGTGTTGGGCTGTGAGCACAACCCCCATCTGTGGACGTCGGGCACTCAGACCATTCTCATGGAGTCAGTTTCTAACCGTTTGTGCAGACACATGCACATTTGTGGCCTGCTGGAAGTCATTTTGCAGGGCTCTGGCAGTGCTCCTCCTGTTCCTCCTTGCACAAAGGCGGAGGTAGCGGTCCTGCTGCTGGGTTGTTGCCCTCCTACGGCCCCCTCCACGTCTCCTGGTGTACTGGCCTGTCTCCTGGTAGAGCCTCTAGCCTCTGGACACTACGCTGACAGACACAGCAAACCTTCTCGCCACAGCTCGCATTGATGTGCCATCCTGGATGAGCAGCACTACCTGAGCCACTTGTGTGGGTAATAGAGTCTGTCTCATGCTACCACGAGTGTGAAAGCACTACCAACATTCAAAAGTGACCAAAACATCAGCCAGAAAGCATTGGTATTGAGATGTGGTCTGTGGTCCCCACCTACAGAACCACTCCTTTATTGAGTGTGTCTTAATAATTGCCAATAATTTCCATCTGTTGTCTATTCCATTTGCACAACAGCATGTGAAATTGATTGTCAGTCAGTGTTGCTTCCTAAGTGGACAGTTTGGTTTCACAGAAGTTTGATTTACTTGGAGTTATATTCTGTTGTTTAAGTGCTCTTTTTATTTTTTTGAGCAGTGTATATATCTTTATAACGGTGCTCCTCTCTGGTTAAATAAGCCATTTATTAAATGGGTTATCGGCTTTGTGAACCTTTTTGATTATGAAATGTAAGATGTAAGCAGAGCTCGGGCAGTCAGTTCTGTTCACGGTGTAGTGGCTGCTGCTGCTGCCAAGAACTGCAATTCAGCTCCTATTTAAGCTGCAGTTTTCTGCAGTAGCCACTACAATAATAATAACACTAATAACGCCATGCTTTTCAGACTTTGTTCAACATTTACATCCATCCGCAACCAGAGCAAAAGACAGCTGATTGGTGTTAGAGTTGAGCCTCCACGAGTGGATATTGATGACCCATCCTAAGGAAAGGTTATAAAAATCATGTGCCTAGACATCCCCTTTAAAGGGGCTGTCCAGTCCAAATTGTTAAGTCTGCAGACTTATGAATCCCCCATTCGCTGGTTTCTGAGAACGGCGGTGATGTGGCCACAACCACTGGACGGGCTCACGGTCCCAGCTCAGAAACCAGCAAATCCCCTCAGTGCACAGTGCGTGTGTCAGGGGGATTCTTAAGTCTGCAGTCACCCAGAGTGACTGCAGACTTTTCAAATTGGACTGCACAACCCCTTTAAGTCAAAATTTCCAAGCCAGACAACCCTCAACTTGCAGAGTGTAGGAGGCTACATGGGTTCTAAAATAAAAGGCCACTTGCCTGAGTGGTAATTATCTGACAGTGAGATGGCACAATAGGAAGTATCTCAATCTCGATTTGGCTTTTATCCTAAGTCATATTTCAAGACTCGTTAAAGGGTTGATTGTGACTTGTAGGATTGCTACTTCCAATAGGTGGCGCTATAGTGTTCAAGTCCTCTTTTTCTCTTAAGAGGCAATTTACATATTAAATTTCCCAGAGGAGCACTGCACGGCGAATAAGCCTCCTTACTTTGACAAGCAAGAGCTGGTATGTCATTCTGCACAAGGAGAAACCTTACATTCTACTAAACATTCATTGCACATCTACATACTTTTTATAATAGCTATCACTAGTGTTGGATTTTGACAGCCTGGAGAATATTGACTATTAATGCTACTACACGCTGCATAGTATTAGATTTGCCATTGTTGTCCTGTAGAGAAAAAAAAGAAAGTTTAGACTGACTGGATGTGGGAGAAGTTTGTTGTCATGACAAACTACTCTGTACAATGTCAACTTCATATGCGAGCTATACAATGCCTCCAATATCGCTGTTATTTGCTTCTGCACAGAATTGCACTACATTGTCTTATATTGGAATCATTACATTTTCGTCGGAGGTTATTCATCTTTAATTTATTACTTGAACAGATTAATTTAACAATTTGTCCATGGCCTGACATTAACTTCTAAAAGCATAGCATTCTCCAGTTTATGATGTGCAAAGACGTGGCACTATCAGTAGTTGCATAGTTGAAGAGCATTTCAAAGCCGCCCACTCCCAACCCTAAAAACATCTATGAGACAACTATTATGTCCTCAACCACAACTCCTAAAAAAAAAAAAAAAAAAAAAAAAAAAAACTTACTAAGGATGATCACATCTTTTTGTAATTTAAATTCATCAGATTCGGTAAATTTGTCAAAAATCGCAGGTATTCTAATTGCCCTGAAAAGATATCATAACACTCTGAGGTCTCCTAGGATTTTATCCAACCCCTTTAATCTCAAACTGCAACACAGCTTTAGGCTAGTTTCACATTTGCAGATGGCAGAGCTGCGGAGGGCTGCGGATGTCCTCCGTGAAGCTCCGCCCACCACCGCACCTCCACTAGTCAGCTCCGCCTATGTCTGTAAGCGGCCTGCGTATCTATATTTAACATTAGGTACGCAGGTTATGCAGATGCCGCCGCATCATGCTTCGTTTTGATGGTGCGGCGAAAGCAACAAAATGCAACATGTTTTGTTCGGTGCAGGTGCAGCGGGGGCGGAGCCTCACGGAGGAGGTACGCAGCCCTCCTCAGCACCTCCATTCGCAAATGTGAAACCAGCCTTACTAATGTCAAAGTGACATCACCATAGAAAAGGGATGGTAACAAAATAGTAACCAACAGTCTATTTATTAAAGGGAATCTGTCACCCCATTTTTCGTATATAAGCTGCAGCCACCGCCGTCAAGGGCTTATCTACAGCATTCTGTAATGCTGTAGATAAGCCCCCGATTTAACCTGAAAGATAAGAAAAACAAGTTTTATTATACTCACCGTGGGCGGTCCGATGGGCGTCGCAGGTCCGGGGCCTCCCATCTTCTAGCGATGAAGTCCTCTTCTTTGCTTCTGTCGCGCTCCTGCGCAGGCGTACTTTATCTGCCCTGTTGAGGGCAGAGCAGAGTACTGCAGTGCGCAGGCATCGGGAAAGGTCAGAGAGGTCCAGCACCCGCACACTGCAGTACTCTGCTCTGCCCTCAACAGGGCAGATAAAGTACGCCTGCGCAGGAGCGCGACAGAAGCAAAGAAGAGGACGTCATCGCTAGAAGATGGGAGGCGCCGGACCCAGACCTGCGACGCCCATCGGACTAGACCGCCCACCGGTGAGTATAATATAACTTGTTTTTCTTATCTTTCAGGTTACATCGGGGGCTTATCTACAGCTTTACAGACAGAATGCTGTAGATAAGCCCCTGATGGCTGTGGCCGCATCTTATATACGAAAAATGGGGTGACAGATTCCCTTTAACACAGTGCACTGACATACTATGCTTTTTTCTTTTAATTAAAAATGGTCCAAAAATTACCGTATATACTCGTGTATAAGCCGAGATTTTCAGCCCATTTTTTTAGGGCTGAAAGTCCCCCTCTCGGCTTATACGCGAGTCATAAACCGGGGGTCGGCGGGGGAGGGGAGCGGGGGTGTCGGTCATACTCACCCCTCCGCCAGCGCGTCTCTGTAGCCCCCCTGCTTCTCCCACGATCTCCGGCTCCTTCCTGCAGCGGTCACGTGGTACCGCTCATTAAAGTCATGAATATGCATATATTCATGACTTTAATGAGCGGTACCACGTGACCGCTGCAGGAAGGAAGAGCTGCGGAGACCGCCGGGAGAAGAGGAGAGGCTGCAGAGAGTGACGCGCCGGCGGGGGGTGAGTATAGCGATATTCACCTGTCCCCCGGTCCACCGCAGCGCGCTGCTCCGACCTCCTCGTCCGACTCCTCTGGCTGTGAATGTTCAGGCAGAGGGCGCGATGACGTAGTTAGTGCGCGCCGCGCCCTCTGCCTGATCATTCACTGCCGAGGACCCGGGAAAGGGAGCAGCGCAGCGGTGGACCAGTCCGGTGACAGGTAAATATCTCAGGTGACGGGGCCCTGAGCGAGCGGTGACACCGGCACCTGGCCCCCAGCGACGGGAGGTATGTCATTTTTTTTTCTTTTGCAGCAGCGCGGCAGCATAAGGGACTTATACTATGGGGCATAATCTGTGGAGCATATGGGGGCATAATCTGTGGAACATATGGGGCATAATCTATGGAGCATATGGGGGCGTAATCTGTGGAGCATATGGGGGAATAATCTGTGGAGCATATGGGGGCATAATCTTGGAGCATATGGGGGCATAATCTGTGGAGCATATGGGGGAATAATCTGTGGAGCATATGGGGCACAATCTGTGGAGCATATGGGGGCATAATCTGTGGAGCATATGGGGGCATAATCTGTGGAACATATGGGGATATAATCTGTGGAGCATATGGGGGCATAATCTGTGGAGCATAATCTGTGGAGCATATGGGGGCATAATCTGTGGAGCATCATATGTGGGCATAATCTGTGGAGCATCATATGTGGGCATAATCTATGGAGCATATGGGGGCATAATCTGTGGAGCCTATGGGGGCATAATCTGTGGAGCATATGGGGCATAATCTGTGCAGCATATGGGGGCATAATCTGTGGAGCATCATATGGGGGCATAATCTATGGAGCATATGGGGGCATAATCATTTTCCACCCTAGGGTTATACACGAGTCAATAAGTTTTCCAAGTTTTTGTGGCAAAATTAGGGAGGGGCGGGGGTCGGCTTATACACGGGTCAGCTTATACGGTACCCCTCGGTCATTAGTTATCAGGTAGACAGTTCTATACAGAACACTGACTTAAACTGGCAGTGTCATTCTATAACGCATTCACTATTCTCACAACAAATGTGAGTCCCAGAGGCAAGAGGCCAATTGTGTCCCACATATTGTAATACTAGCGGCTGGGCAGCTGGTGCCAATGGTGGTGTTACTTTTACTTTTTTTTGCTAAATTCTCTTCCCAAAAGAAATGCTAGGTAGGTACATAAGCAAAAATCCAGTATCTGCAACAGGGTTATATTGATGTGACATGTGGATGTAAAGTTTGACTAGTAAAACATATGAAAAAAAAAAAAAGAATGTTTGTGTCACTCACTCTATGTGAAATAGACAGCTGCAGTGAAATAATAAAGATAATAGCAGATGCATAACATAGGTGACAGTGACTAAACGTCTAAATTAAAGCAGCATAGAATCCCAGTTTGTGTGTATCTTGTAAAATAGCACGAGTAGTCCATTACTATTCCTTTTCTTTTTATTAAACTTTCGGATATGATTTCATAGGGACATTTTATATGCTCCTGAATTTTAGGCCTCTCTCTGTGAAGTCACGATTCAATGGTACATTAGTCAAAGTTATATGTTTGGATTTTACTGAATTTTCAGTTGTGTTTTTAAAAAAACAATTATTCCTTTACTACAAAATAAAATATTGCACAAGAAATTGAAAACCCAGTATAGTCGCTTGTGAGAAGCAAACACAGACTTCAATTTTTTTTTATTATAACTATTGTGCTGTCTTGCTTCTGCTTTCTAATGCATTATGAATTAAGAAAAAAATGAGCACTTGCAATTTAAATGCAGCAGGACAGATGCCAGTTACATATCCCTAATCCAGGGGTCGACAAAGTTGTTCAGAATCTAGGAGCCAGCCAAAAAATTTAGGAGCCAGAATTTTTTTTTCATTTCATCATCATCATTGCCTCCTCCTCATCATCATCATTGCCTCCCCATCATCATCATGGCCTCCCCATCATCATCAATGCCTCCCCATCATCAATGCCTCCCCATCATCATCAATGCCTCCCCATCATCATCAATGCCTCCCCATCATCATCAATGCCTCCCCATCATCATGTCTCCCCATCATCAATGTCTCCCCATCATCATTAATGCCTCCCCATCATCATCAATGCCTCACCATCATCATCAATGTCTCACCATCATCATCAATGCCTCACCATCATCTTCAATGCCTCCCCATCATCATCAATGTTCCCCATCATCATCATCTCCTCCCCATCATCATCATCGCCTCCCCATCATCATCAATGCCTCCCCATCATCATCGCCTCCTCATTATCATCAATGCCTCCCCATCATCAATGCCTCCCCATTATCAATGCCTCCCCAACATCATCATCACTGCCCTCCCCCCACCACCATCAGACAGACAGCACGGCAGCATACAAGCACTCTCTCACATACACACACAAAGCACCGCACTACATGCACACACACACACAAAGCACCGCACTACATACACACACACTGATGCACACAGACAGACACACACACACACATCTCACCTATCCGGCGTCCCCGCGCTCTCTGCCACAGCCGGGCGCTGAATGAGGACGTCATTCAGCGGCGCTGCTGTGAGAGGAAGCGCAGGCGCCCCCTGGAGCCCGGAGCTGCGGCAGAGGAGGCACGGGGAGCGGCGAGTATTGTGCCAGCTGCTGCCGGGCCCTGAGCAAGCGGGGCGGGGCCAGTGGCGGCGCTGACACCGCTCTCCTCCGCTAACGGGCGCCGGGGTGCCCGATGGCGAGTGGGCCCCCCGCCTGCTCAGGGCCCCGACAAACCCGGGCGCCAGGCATGATTTTCTAGGCGCCACTGGCGACCTGGCGCCCGGGTTTGTCGAACCCTGCCCTAATCAATAAATCACTGTGAGCTCTGACATCCTCACTATTCTAAACCACTTTAAAAATGTCTGCTGCATTCCCTGCTTAGGCTTTTATACAGGCTATGATGGTCCCTCCCGTTTGACTGCGTTAGAACATGTGATGTGATAGCTGGAAGAAATGATGGGGCCTTTGTGGTCATGCCTGAGGTTATCTCAGTCTTCTGTGACTGATGCAATCTTCTGCAATGTGTAAGAAGGTGGCAGGTATTTTATTGGTATCACGCACAAATCAAATAGTAAATTGTTCAAATTAACAGAAACCCACGAATTTCAAAGCTTTTGACTTAAATTTAATTTGCATCAAATTGATTTGATTGTCTCTAGTTGTTATTCTGATAAAACCTAGGATCAATCTTTTTTTCTGTTGTATTCTTATGGAATAAACTGCAAAATGTTCCATACCGAAATACAGTTTAGGATTTACAGAATAAAGGAGATACAGGATGGCCTGTACACACAATATACCCTGAATACTATGTAAGCTAAGCAGCCAGGAAACCGAAACATTGTAGCAAATTACAGATGTGACAGCAGTTACTTGTTATCTTAACAGTCAAGGTCCTGCGCTATAAACAGAGCACCACGTTTCTCTCTGCTATTCCCGCAGCATGGCTGCTCTAATGATAGCACTACATGCAATGTGCAAAACATGAAGTTTGTAACGCAGCGCCTAAAGATTGTCACTGTGGTAGCATTGCGACCATGTTGAAAAATCCAACACTGCTGGATCTTTGGTCTTTACTGCCATAATCCCCAAGTAACGTAATTCACACATGACTTAGAAGGGACAGCTCCACTACTTTTTAACCAGAGCTGTGGAGACAGAGTCGGTGTCAATTTTGGTGGAGTCGGTGTAAAATGGACTGACTCCAACAATCTATTTCTAAACACTGTTTTTCGGTGATTACTTTGTATCTCCATTCATACTGCACCCACACACACACACAAATGATACACCATTTGAAAGGTAAACTTGCCCTCTTCAGCAAGAAAAGAGCCAAAAAAACCACACATCTACGATTTCATCACAAAATACAGTTAATTTTCATAAACCTGCAGTAAGGAAAAATTACCTGCAGGTGGCACCACAGTACCCCAAAGCACACTATCAAAAAGCTGCTTACAGACATCACAAACAAATCCAAACATTTGCCTTGGGGGCTTTCACGCTTGCCCAGCCTATTTTAGCCAAATTGGAGGATTGTACACTTCACTGCAGGTGAGTCACATATGCAAACACATTTGTAAACATGCACTGCCTATTGAATTGCACACTTGCTCCGTTCATACACCAACCACACAGACAAATGATACACCATTTGAAAGGTCAAATGACCTGCAGGTGGCAGCACACTACCACAAAGCACACTACCACAAAGCTGCTTACAGACATCACAAACAAATCCAAACATTTGCCTTGGGGTCTTTCCAGCTTGCCCAGCCTATTTCAGACACATTGAAGGATTGTACACTTCACTGCATGTGAGTCACATATGCAAACACATTTGTATACATGCACTGCTTTTTCACTGATTACTTCGCCCCACACACACAAATGATACACTATTTGAAAGGTAAACTTGCCCCATTCAGCAAGAAAAGAGCCAAACAAACCACACATTCACGATTTTATCACAGTTTAAACATTCATTTTCATAAACCTGCAGAATAAAACAATGACCTGCAGGTGGCACCTCAACCGGAAGACATTTTTTGGCCTCTACTTATCAAACCAATTCATTGTATTACCAAGCAACATATATAAATACCTGTCTGTGTTCATCATCTCATGAAATATATTTACATTTGACCAGCTGGCTTTTTCTGAAGTTGCCTGCGCCACGAACGACCAATGTGCGAAAATTTCGCACGGGCCAAGCTAGTATATAATAAATAGGGTTCAGTAGTACAATGCAGGATGTGCTGTAAATGTTTTCATAATTTGAAATGTCTGTTCTATTCTTGATCTCGGCTTTTAGCGGAGATGAATCTGTGCTGCACTTTATGTACATGCTCAGTAGTGAGTGCTGCGGAGTCGGAGTCGTAATTCAGGGAAATTGAGGAGTCAGAGTCTGAGTCGGTAATTTGGCTTACCGATTCCTCAGCCCTGTTTTTAACTACTCTACATAATATCTTAAAAAAAAAAAAAAAAAAAACACTATACTCATCTCCCAGACAAGCGCCAAACCTGAGGGGTTAGTGCTGCAGCATCTGGTGGTCACATGTCTAAACTGTAAAGCGCTGCGGAATATGTTAGCGCTATATAAAGATTATTGTTATGTCGCAAGACCCTGCAGCCAATTAGCAGCAGTTGATTGGCTGCAGAGCTCTCAGTTCCATTACACAGAGCAGTTCTGTGCTCACAGTTACATCAACAGAGCAGTTGAGCTTCACAGAAGTATGAAAGCTGCAGCTGATCGGCAATGTCACGCGACCGCCAGGAAACAAAGAACAGGCAGTGCAGGAGTGCCACCAGTCCCGTAGGCAAATATATATTTTTATTTTATGTCAGGCATGTAAACAGTTAATAAGGAGTTGTCCAGTAATGGACATGCAACATTTCTGTGACCTCACTGATTTTTGTTTTTTTTTTTGTTTTTCTATAGCAAGAAGTCTGATGAAGGTCTGCGTGTCAGACAGAAACATTACCAATACTGGATTGTGGTTCCTAATAAACTGCGCTGCTCTTCTTGCATTATACAAGTGCCGGATTCTATCTTCTGCTTCCCGATGGCTGTGTAATCACGGGACTGTATGTAAATAGCGTAAGTGCGCCACTTTAACGCTGTAGCATGATGGCGTTGTTCAGATATCGCCTGCTACATCTGTGCGGCTGATGATGGTCTGGACGCCATGTCATCCACTTCTCAGATGAGAACAAGACAAGAACGTACAGGTTTGCAGCTTGTGATTATAAACAAGTCTCGTTCACTGACAGCAAACTCATTTCCTAAAAATTATGTAAAGCACGAAAATAACGAGGTAGCGTTAGTCATCAAAACATACAGGACATAAATTTTGTTTTATAAGCTCAAAATAGTAAAATCGTATTAAAATGATCCTTTATTGGCTAACGTGTCTGGTGACGGGGCCTCTGTGTGCTGGAAAAATGGAAATGCAATTTTTCTTTCTGTTTTTAACCATTACCTCATTAATATTAAACTGACACTTTAAAACATTTAATGAGGAAATTTATCAACATGGAGCGTGACAAGAGTGACTTGGCCTAATGGTTACTCCAACAACTGTCCATTGTGGCCAGATGGTAAAACAGTGGTCAGTTACTTTATGATTTTACAACCGGAGTGATATGGCAGTCCATATGTTACACAGCGCTGGGGCACGGACACATTAACCAGGGCAGATAAAGGCCATTGTGTAACCCTTCATCATACGTGGGGCATGCAAAGCGAGCGAGCCTGCAGACAACTCACTGCTTCAGTCATACAGATCCTACTCAGGGGTTAAATGAGGACAGACCGCACAATTCCACCATCACTGGAAAAATATGGATTTCTTAGGCTCCAATGTCTATGACTTAAACATTCTACATTGCAGACACAGCAGAGCTGAGTCATTCATGTCACACAACTCCTGGTGCGTTATCAAAAGTTTTATAAAGGACTGCAAGTAATAACCGCATGACTGTCAGCCCGACGTCAGGCTGCACAAATACTGCATTTCCACGGTATTAAAAGAAATGCGACAAGAGCTCTGCTGCATCCCTACAACCCACGTATGCAGTTAACCGCTTCACTCCACAGCGATTTTCCGTTTTCATTTTTTCCTCCCCTTTATCCAAGAGCCATAACTTTATTTTTCCGGTCCTATAGCCATATGAGGGCTTATTTTTTGGAGGACGAGTTGTACTTTTGAAAGACACCATGTAATTTACCATACACTGTATGGAAAGCAGGAAAAAAAAATTCCAAAGTGCTGTGAAACTGCAAAAAAAAGTGCAATTCCACAATTGTTTTCTGTGATCTTTATTTTTCATGTTCACTATTTGATAAAACTGACCTGGCAAGATGATTCTCCAGGTGAGTATGAGTATGTAGATACCAAACATTTATACATTTTTTTTTATTGGGTGGTAGGGGAAAGAAGGGAAAAAAACAATATTGGAAATGTGGAAAACAAATATATTTTGCTTTTATCGCCGTTTTCCTACACCCACAACATTTACATTTTTGGGATATGGGGCTGTGCGAGGACTGTTTTTTCACCTTGAGCTGACATTTTTATTGATATCATTTGGGTAGATATGATGTATTGATCCCCTCTTATTGCAATTTTGCAGCGCCCAAAATAACAAAAAATTCTGGTGTTTTGATTTTTTTCTCACTACACTGTTTACCGATTGAATTAATTTATCTTGTATTTTCATAGATCAGTCATTTCTGAAAGCAGTGATACCAAATATGTGTATTTTTTATTTTTTTTTAAAGGCAGGAGGAATTAATTGGTTAACAGCCGGGTGTGGCGCACCGTTCCACCCACGGCTGTTAGAGGCACTTGATGCCTGATTAATTCACCCACCAAGTGCGGAGAAAGATGTGGGCTTGGTGTGCAAGCAAACATTAAAGGCAAGGGACTCTTAATTTGATGTATATGTACATCAGAGGTAGTGACGGAGTTAAATATCGGAAAGATCTAACAGACTGACGCATGCAAACTAAGCAAAGGGGAAAAAAAAAGTCCTTAACCCTCGTTGGAAACTAAACACTAAGGCTGTGTTTCCACTATCAGGAAACACAGCGTATATGACGGAGCGGAAATTCAGCTCCGTCTAAGCCCCGCCCCCTTTCTGATGCGCGTTCTTTCCGGAGGTGTTCAGGACACCTCCGGAAATAACGCAGGGCTACATAGCCCTGTGTTAAATTCCGTTGCGGCGACGCACCGTCGCCGCAAGACGGTAGGACACGCTGCGGTCTGAAAAGATGCGCCGCATGTCCGTAAACGCAGGTGTTCCGCCTGCGTAATTTTGCGCATAGTGGAGACGGGATTTCTTGAAATCCCCTCCACTATGCTGTAACATCTGGACGCTGCGTTTGGCGCTGCGCAAATGCACAGCGCCAAACACGCAGCGTTTCCTGATCGTGGAAACTCACCCTTAAAGAATAAGGCCTCATTCACACATTGTATTTAACCACGTACATGAAAAAATTGTACCGATGTCAGTGATTTGGATCAGGGTGTCATCCATTTACCGTCTGTGTGCTCGTTTTTACCATCAACATCATCAGTGTTTTTTTACAGACTGATAAATAACAAACCTTCTCCTATACTCTCTAATTTTAAAGACTTACAGCATATAGATGCCATCCGTGAGCTCTACATGTTTTTCATGGACCCATAGACTTGTACTGGCCCTTTTCATCTGTGATACCGGGAAAAAAAAGGACATGTGTCTGTAAGTTTTACATGGACATGTGAACAGTCCCATAAACTACATGGGTATGTTGTGTATCCTTGAAAAAAAAAAAAAAAAAACCACGGATAGAACACATACGTGCAACATGGATGTGTGAATGAGAACTAACAGTCATTTTAATGATTTCATAGATCAATAGTACACATGATAATAAACAACTTTGTAATATATCTTATCAGACAAATCTTCCTTTTCCTGGACTGATCTTTCGCTATGAAAGACAGATTTTACCCATGAACTGAGAGTGAACGATCAGTCTAGGAAGAGAAAGAAGTAGATTGTAATATATTTTATTAGAGAAAATTATTGTCACGTGTCCTAGTGAGCCACAAAAAAGAAATGTAATTAAAACGACGGTTATTCTAAGGGCTTGTGCACACCTTGCAGATTTGGTGCATTTTTGCCATGCAGATTTTCTAGAAAAACCTGAAGCAATCTTGATGCCAGCAAAATGAATGAGAAACCTGAAGGGTCATGCACAGGTTGAGTATTTTTTTTACTTGCAGATTTGGTGCAGAAAATAATCTGCAGAATGTCAATTCTCTGTGCGTTTTTCGTGCCAAGAGCTGCAGAAACGGTGCAAAACTTTTACTCAGCGTGTGTACATACCCTGAGAATATTAGTGAAATTATAGAAACGCATCAAAATGAAGAGAGTGAATGCTCTATAATCCGGCATCACATTATCTGGCAGTTCGTTACAGCACATAACTGCGGCAGGATTTCTACACACCGAGAGAAAGTTGATAAGCAGTTAGGAAATCCAGCAATGTCCACCGCACTGATGCTGGATTAGAGTTCTACTGAAGATCTAGATTTTCTTACTATTATGGCTCAGCTATGTACATAGTGGTATAAATAGGGAAGCCACGAAGGCACACAGGGTCTCCACCTCCCAGCACCTCTGATGGTGGCATCTCCCACTACCTGTAGGGGAGAATAGCCCCATACATATGGCGCCCGACAGCCTGAAACCAGCTGACAGAGGCCACGTAGTTCCATATTGATGAGCATTGTTGCCACTGTGCACTGCCAGGCACACTGTTCCCAAGTCCATGAGCCTGAAGACTCACTATCATAACTTTAAAAGGCATGTGGATATTTTAAGTGAGCTGGCAGGCAATCCACCATTAGGGGTACCCAACCGTATCACAAGTCACTGCCTGTCCTGCTGTGCAGCGCCGTGAGGCATCATCCTATGGATCACTCTGCATCTCTGTCTCATTCATGAGGAATGTTAGCAACTAGAAACTATCACTGAAAATGGATAGTTACTAATAGCAACCAATCATATTGCTGCTTTCATTTTCCAGAGGGCCTCTAAAAGATGAGAGCTGGAACCTGATAGGTTGCTATAGGTAACTTTCCCTTTTTTCTAGTTCTAGTTTTGAGCTATTCTAAAATATTATAATGAGCTCTTCCTAATTTATTACATTTATTAAAAGTAATTCAAATATATAATTTAGCTTCTTTTTTTTAATCAAGTCGTATATGATACAGCTGACTGTCGAAAAGAGGCCAAACAGCGTGGAGGGAGTATTCAATCACATGCCTGTCTGCACAGTAGTCCTTTGATTACTAATTTCTTGTGGTGCTCGATGCGGACGACCCTTTAACCCCTCTGTGTCTGACATGTCAGCAGATCATTACCTTCAAGTATATGAAAAAATCTATTAATTGTAAAAGATAAAAGCATTAATGGACAGAATAAAATATGGGAAGACACGGCGGCACATGGGGTATAGTAGTAGTGGTCTCTTGTATAGGACCCCTCGATAATCTGGCACTTGACTGGTCTCGATAATGCCACAATAAAAGAATTATACTATATCTAGGGCTGCTGCCGCTTGTGTTGGCAGCGTATGTGGCAGAACACGAGGCGCCGCGTGGCACCATATTCCATACGCTGTAATAATGCGCCATGCATTGGAATATGCCTCCATTATTTTTCTCACAGAAGCTGGGACAAATCAGAGTCAGAGCAGAGGCATTCAGGGGTGCAGTTTGGGTTCACAGAGATACAGTAGATATATATCTTTTTTTTTTTTTTTTTTATCAATGCGGTATTTAGGATATGTATCAAATCTCAAATGCCGGCATCTGCACGGGGCCCAACTCTTCCATGTGCAGCATTACTTCATTTTAATATTGCCCGTATTCACCTTTTTACCTTCACAACTGGTGATTATGACTACATGTGATATTACGGTATTTGTTTTTGGCTTTTTTAATGAGTCTAAAAACATGAAGTAATATGGACACATCATAGACCCATTTTCTGGGCAGCAAGTGACAATGTCCTACTTGAAAAACTATTCACAAAACATAATAAATATAACAATTATAATACAATTAGAAACCTTATCAACCCTTCAAAGAAAAATGAAATCATTGATTAATATGAACAAGGAGGCTTCATCTAAATGACACATGTGCAGTAATGAACAAGCCAAAATATAAATATAGATAACTGTACGATTGATTAGATACAGCAAAAGTTTAACTTTGTGCAAAAACAATGCAGTTCTTTTCCTTCCAATGTAAACCCAAAACTAATCTGGTTCTGCTCTACAGCACTGACGTATCCTGCAGGCTACACAGGAGTTTATCATTCACAGTCAAAATAATTATTCTGTATTTTTTAAGTGTGGGAGGAATTACTGGGGCAGTCCCATGCAAATACTATGAAAACATACAAACTATACAGATGTAGTTCTTAGACCCAAGACGGCAGCTCTGCAAAGAAATGGTGCTAGTCTCAGCTATATGGGTTACATAGCAAACTCAGCTCTGCTATATCTGCACCATGCATAATGCCTTCAGCTACATTTCATCCAATCATACGGACACATATCTGCACAACAGAGACCACAAAACACAGCGACGCTGATGGTTATTTAACCCTTTCTCCAGGATAAATACCGTAACGTCTTGTAGTGGTGCAAGATCTGGTTTGCGTGATTAATAAATATATATCCAATATTATTCTCCTCAAAATATATATACGACAAGGGAATGTACTAGTACAGATGAAAAATAAAAACCGCTATCAAACCCCTAAGAAAGTCCCGCGAGCAGCTGCTTTGGTTAATGTTCCTCTGAATGGCCGTTTTCTAGGAGACGGCACCTGCTTTCTTCGGCAGCCTGGCTCGCAGCTCCACTCATTTACTACTAGAGATTCTTGCCGCCGTGCGAAATGACACAATGATTCCATCCTGAGAGGTAAATACCTGGGAGGAATACACAAACGCATCGCTCCTGGAAGAATCCGACGTCAGCAGACAGATGGTAACGAGCGACGTATGGAGACCGGTCAGCCCGGTAAGAATATGGAGAGCACAAAACACTACAAGTTACGCACCGGTTGGGTCATCACAGAGCAAAACAGACAACTCAGCACAAAAGTTAGAGCCCGGCCCCAACTCCCGCACATCACTGATAGAGCAGAGTGGACGTCATTCCCAATCCCGCTGTAATATCAGGATGGGTCTGTTTACATGGGACTGCGGGTAAATCGGTTACCTGATATTATAGGTACGGTTCTCTCTCGCAGTGATTCAGTAGCCGAGATACCGCAGCGATTTCTACCGCAGTTCACCGTTGCGACTATCACTGCAAAAAAAGTGCAGGGGAGCATTACATAATACCGCCAAAGCGGGAAATGCAAGCCGACACCAGCAGCACAAACGGACCTGCCATGCCTCTCATATCCGCAATACCTGTCTACTTATACTGGAGATATTTTTTGCAGCGAGTGCATAAGATTTCTTAAAAATATTGTGCATTAAAATGCAGCAGATTTTTCAGAAGTGAAAACTCCACAGAAAACTCCTGCATTTTCCCTACACAGAAACTTATCACTCATTGCAAATCCAGTTCATCTCAGTCAATACATACAGCAAAGTAATAGACTGAAGGCAAGTCTCCATCACACTGTTACCGAACCCAGGATAGAGGAAAGGGACCTAAGAGCCCTGTCTATTACACCAACAAACAGCCATATCTGAGCACACATTACAGCGACTGTCCACAAAACCCCGCACCGGACACCTGTCCTAGTGGGCCGAATTGCCCACCAATCTCCTTCACTGTAATGACCGGCTCTGTGAATATGGAGCGTGCGTGGCCGTCACTCCTCTGCCTCTGTGTGCTGCTATCTATAGGAAATACAGACTTAGCAGTGACAATTCTGACATCTGTGGCCACGTTTAATAATGCATCAATAACTAATCAAGCTTTAACCTTGTGAGCTGGAATCTGGTTCTAATGTTATTCACAAATGTGTGTTTATTTATTCATATATATTAATGCTGTACACATACAGTAGTGTTACTTGTGCTGGTCAATATTTACATATAAATGTGTCTCAGTATAACACACGTGTACCAAAAAGAAGAAACAATTCTGTAAATTTGCCAAAATCTGTGGTTTTCCATAGGACTTTCGATAACCCTAATAAACCATTCTAACTCAGAACTATGAAACTACTCAATAACAGCTTCAGCCTGGCTACAGCGGTATATCAATGGCCAAACACACCGATATCACTCTGTAGATAGATTTCCATATATATGAGTGACAGCAGCAATATATTTATACTGTAACTACAGTATCACACACAAGTAATCACCATATATACAGTCTATAATAAAGACAAGGAAACATTTCCAAGCGGTTTCTCTTAATGTTTGAGCAGAGCGATCCCGCATGACGAGACTGTCACGGACACCGGTACAATGTCATTACACACCAGACTACACTACAGAAAACAATCCAGATACACTATGTACAGGGGGAAAGGAAAATATAACACAGAAATATACTTTATAATGCACCAATTAAAAATCAGAAGAACAGAAAGGCTTTCTCTCCACATCGGTATAAAGAGGACTTTATACGGCAGCTGGCGAAATGCATAATGCCATGAAACGGTATGGGAAAGGAGGGGGCGTCCCAATGCAATAACTGTGGGCTTTAATCAAACTGTTATTAATTTCTAAGCATTTGGAAAGTCCATGAAGCAATTTCTGCAGCAGCGTAACGTGCCACATCATATGTATCGCACTTTAATTGCGGATCTGGGAAACACTAGCTGCATATAATTGGCAGGAATTTAGCCTTCCACGCTGCAATTCAACCATCCAAGAAACCAGCCAATATAATACATGTACAAAGTAAAGCGGCATTTCACATCCTAAACCCACTCTCCAGAGCTGCAGCCTCCCTCACGTTGCTCCCGGAGTTTGCAGCTGATGCCAGTCTTGCAGGTGCCCTGTATACACCACTTAAATATTGTATGTGCACAAAAACTCACCCTCCCGTGCGGCACACAGCCCTCATACGGTTACGATTCTAGAAACTAACGTCCCCATTTATAACGAACCCATGCGTAAAAACACGGCACGAAAATAAAACCCAGCACCACTACATGGCAGAAAAATACATAGTAAATGATGCAAACATACATAATGCAGCGGCTAAAATACACACATACTAGAGACTGGTAGAATGCATTTAACTCTTTGCGGATTGCCCTAGCTTTATTAGTACATGGCATGCAAACAAAGTAACATGCAAACTGATGCTTTCTTAAAGGGTCCAAGCCACTGGAATCTATACCTCCCCTGGCCAGCAATGGTTTAGGAGTTTGGCAAAGTCTGTGTGTCTGATGGAGAGTGTCGCTCGCTACCTATTAAAGTCCATGTTGGGCTGGATGCTGCTGGCGGATGGTCTTCCCTGTAGAGGCAGAGATCTCCCTGCTGGCTGCTCCTCACTGCCTCCTCTCTGCTTTCTCTGGCTGACACACTCCCTGTCTCCCTCTCCTCCTCCCCTCTGCCTTATTCTGGGATTGATTGATTACAATCAGTGACCAGAGGCTGTGACATGGGCATGCACTTGGCTCACAACTGCACCATGAAATCCAGAGTCTGGGGACAGGACAGATATTAATATTGTTACACTGCACCAGGGATATGACAGGTTGAGCGATTATTAGGGGGGCAAGCTATTAAATCGCAGCAGGGAAGGGAGGGGGCTTTTTTATATAATTACTGCATATAGCGGATGAGCTCTATCCTATAATACCATGATCATTCTTTCTATTACATATAACTGTCACGTAAATTATCTATTATATACCCATAAATAAATAAAGCTAAATATTTTCTTTAAAAAAAAACACTAAAATTTGCATGAGAACACATTGTTGTAAAATTGGATTTTTTTTCCTCTTCTTTTGATCGTAAACAAAATTTGAAAAATCCACAAGTTACATTGAAATATTTAAAAATGAGCTATTTTATTAGCACAATGCAAATAACAAGACTTAAATTGGACAAAATATTCTGGAAAGAAAAGATTAAATCCCAGACGGGGTTAAAAATAAAATCATGTCAGGGTTTAAAAGATCAAAGCCGCGGCTATATATGATTTCCATCCAATCCAACCCAGTGGTCGCTACAAAGACTTATTAACCCCTTGCACGCCCCTCCAGGTTTTTCAATCAAACTTGTGCATACCGTAACTGGACAGAAATGATAAATAATATAGTTTGGGGTTTTTCCCTACAGATTTCAATGACTTGCTTGGCGTGACTTATTTTCCTTCTGTTGTTCCACACAAATCCCTCCCTGGGCCCAGGCCTCAGATCCCCAGGACTGTCATAGTGCATGCATGCAGTACAGTATATGTGCCCTGTGCATGCAGGAGGAGGCAGGGGATGTCTGTATATGACTGCCCAGCCTCCATCACAATAGCCATCTCCCTGGGAATATTATTCCATGTGTGCCCCCTCCTCTTGGCCTGATGTGACATTGCAATGCCCCCCAGACCTTGCAAAAGACATTTAATGCCTTCTGATCCCTGTATTCCACCTGGAAGAAGAGGGACAGAAAGGGAAGAGAGAGAGGGAATGAGAAAGAGAAGGAAGGAAGAGGGGGAGGAGAGGGCAGATCATGTCGCTCTCCAATTAATTAGCAAAGAGAAATCCAGCTTCCTAGTACAATCCCAGTGAGTGCCCCCTGCTCTGCCCCTGCCCTGGGCTGTGATGTGAGGGTGGGGGGCACAGCCCTGTCTGCCCTGCTGCTGGCAATGACAAGGCACCTCTAACCCACAGGCTTTGTGTGTTGTTTCTATCTGATTTACATCCCCCTGTGCTCTAATGTGGGCTGAGGATGAGGAGGCTTTACCTCGCTGCCTGGGTCCCTGGCTGCATTCAGTGCTGTGCTGGGAGTTCCTCCATGGCGGCTGGGGGTCGGGAGGTGCTGTCAGAAGGAGCAGACAGGGCGAAACCTTCGACCCTGAGGGTCCCCCGGCTGCTCTAGTGTGGAAATGAGAGACTCGGGGAGGAAAATGAGAGCAGCCTCGATCTGAGGAGAGAGCAGAGAGTGCAGTGAGTAGGGGCTGCCACTGGGTCAGGGAGCAGGAGAGGGGCTGCCACTGGGTCAGAGAGGAGAGGGGCTGCCACTGGGTCAGAGAGCAGGAGAAGGGCTGCCACTGGGTCAGAGAGGAGAGGGGCTGCCACTGGGTCAGGGAGCAGGAGAGGGGCTGCCACTGGGTCAGAGAGCAGGAGAGGGGCTGCCACTGGGTCAGAGAGCAGGAGAAGGGCTGCCACTGGGTCAGAGAGGAGAGGGGCTGCCACTGGGTCAGGGAGCAGGAGAGGGGCTGCCACTGGGTCAGAGAGCAGGAGAGGGGCTGCCACTGGGTCAGAGAGCAGGAGAGGGGCTGCCACTGGGTCAGGGAGCAGGAGAGGGGCTGCCACTGGGTCAGGGAGCAGGAGAGGGGCTGCCACTGGGTCAGGGAGCAGGAGAGGGGCTGCCACTAGATCAGAGAGCAGGAGAGGGGCTGCCACTGGGTCAGAGAGCAGGAGAGGGGCTGCCACTGGGTCAGGGAGCAGGAGAGGGGCTGCCACTGGGTCAGGGAGCAGGAGAGGGGCTGCCACTGGGTCAGAGAGGAGAGGGGCTGCCACTGGGTCAGAGAGCAGGAGAAGGGCTGCCACTGGGTCAGAGAGGAGAGGGGCTGCCACTGGGTCAGGGAGCAGGAGAGGGGCTGCCACTGGGTCAGAGAGCAGGAGAGGGCTGCCACTGGGTCAGAGAGCAGGAGAGGGGCTGCCACTGGGTCAGGGAGCAGGAGAGGGGCTGCCACTGGGTCAGGGAGCAGGAGAGGGGCTGCCACTGGGTCAGAGAGCAGGAGAGGGGCTGCCACTAGATCAGAGAGCAGGAGAGGGGCTGCCACTGGGTCAGAGAGCAGGAGAGGGGCTGCCACTGGGTCAGGGAGCAGGAGAGGGGCTGCCACTGGGTCAGGGAGCAGGAGAGGGGCTGCCACTGGGTCAGAGAGGAGAGGGCTGCCACTGGGTCAGGGAGCAGGAGAGGGGCTGCCACTGGGTCAGAGAGCAGGAGAGGGGCTGCCACTGGGTCAGAGAGCAGGAGAGGGGCTGCCACTGGGTCAGGGAGCAGGAGAGGGGCTGCCACTGGGTCAGGGAGCAGGAGAGGGGCTGCCACTGGGTCAGAGAGCAGGAGAGGGGCTGCCACTGGGTCAGAGAGCAGGAGAGGGGCTGCCACTGGGTCAGAGAGCAGGAAAGGGGCTGCCACTGGGTCAGAGAGCAGGAGAGGGGCTGCCACTGGGTCAGGGAGCAGGAGAGGGGCTGCCACTGGGTCAGAGAGCAGGAGAGGGGCTGCCAATGGGTCAGGGAGCAGGAGAGGGGCTGCCACTGGGTCAGAGAGCAGGAGAGGGGCTGCCACTGGGTCAGAGAGCAGGAGAGGGGCTGCCACTGGGTCAGGGAGCAGGAGAGGGGCTGCCACTGGGTCAGGGAGCAGGAGAGGGGCTGCCACTGGGTCAGAGAGCAGGAGAGGGGCTGCCACTGGGTCAGGGAGCAGGAGAGGGGCTGCCACTGGGTCAGAGAGCAGGAGAGGGGCTGCCACTGGGTCAGGGAGCAGGAGAGGGGCTGCCACTGGGTCAGGGAGCAGGAGAGGGGCTGCCACTGGGTCAGAGAGCAGGAGAGGGGCTGCCACTGGGTCAGAGAGCAGGAGAGGGGCTGCCACTGGGTCAGAGAGCAGGAGAGGGGCTGCCACTGGGTCAGGGAGCAGGAGAGGGGCTGCCACTGGGTCAGAGAGCAGGAGAGGGGCTGCCACTGGGTCAGGGAGCAGGAGAGGGGCTGCCACTGGGTCAGGGAGCAGGAGAGAGGCTGCCACTGGGTCAGGGAGCAGGAGAGGGGCTGCCACTGGGTCAGGGAGCAGGAGAGGGGCTGCCACTGGGTCAGAGAGCAGGAAGAGGGGCTGCCACAGGGTCAGAGAGCAGGAAGAGGGGCTGCCACTGGGTCAGAGAGCAGGAGAGGGGCTGCCACTGGGTCAGAGAGCAGGAAAGGGGCTGCCACTGGGTCAGGGAGCAGGAGAGGGGCTGCCACTGGGTCAGAGAGCAGGAGAGGGGCTGCCACTGGTCAGAGAGCAGGAAGAGGGGCTGCCACTGGGTCAGGGAGCAGGAGAGGGGCTGCCACTGGGTCAGAGAGCAGGAGAGGGGCTGCCACTGGGTCAGAGAGTAGGAGAGGGGCTGCCACTGGGTCAGGGAGCAGGAGAGGGGCTGCCACTGGGTCAGGGAGCAGGAGAGGGGCTGCCACTGGGTCAGAGAGCAGGAGAGGGGCTGCCACTGGGTCAGGGAGCAGGAGAGGGGCTGCCACTGGGTCAGAGAGCAGGAGAGGGGCTGCCACTGGGTCAGGGAGCAGGAGAGGGGCTGCCACTGGGTCAGGGAGCAGGAGAGGGGCTGCCACTGGGTCAGAGAGCAGGAGAGGGGCTGCCACTGGGTCAGAGAGCAGGAGAGGGGCTGCCACTGGGTCAGAGAGCAGGAGAGGGGCTGCCACTGGGTCAGGGAGCAGGAGAGGGGCTGCCACTGGGTCAGAGAGCAGGAGAGGGGCTGCCACTGGGTCAGGGAGCAGGAGAGGGGCTGCCACTGGGTCAGGGAGCAGGAGAGAGGCTGCCACTGGGTCAGGGAGCAGGAGAGGGGCTGCCACTGGGTCAGAGAGCAGGAAGAGGGGCTGCCACAGGGTCAGAGAGCAGGAAGAGGGGCTGCCACTGGGTCAGAGAGCAGGAGAGGGGCTGCCACTGGGTCAGAGAGCAGGAGAGGGGCTGCCACTGGGTCAGAGAGCAGGAAGAGGGGCTGCCACTGGGTCAGAGAGCAGGAAGAGGGGCTGCCACAGGGTCAGAGAGCAGGAGAGGGGGCTGCCACTGGATCAGAGAGCAGGAAGAGGGGCTGCCACTGGGTCAGGGAGCAGGAGAGGGGCTGCCACAGGGTCATGGAGCAGGAGAGGGACTGCCACTGGGTCATAGAGCAGGAGAGGGGCTGCCACTGGGTCAGGGAGCAGGAGAGGGGCTGCCACTGGGTCAGAGATCAGGAGAGGGGCTGCCACTGGGTCATAGAGCAGGAGAGGGGCTGCCACTGGGTCAGGGAGCAGGAGAGGGGCTGACACTGGGTCAGAGAGCAGGAGAGGGGCTGCCACTGGGTCAGAGAGCAGGAGAGGGGCTGCCACTGGGCCAGGGAGCAGGAGAGGGGCTGCCACTGGGTCAGGGAGCAGGAGAGGGGCTGCCACTGGGTCAGAGAGCAGGAGAGGGGCTGCTGTTATGTTTCGGTAGCTGAGGAGTGCAGGTAAAAAAGGCAATACACCAGAGAAGTTGGAATCTATGAGATTGCAGTACCCTGACTAACCACCACAACTAGAGGCAGCCGTGGAGCGTTCCTACGTTGGTCCTAGATGCCTCGTCACAGCCTGAGAAACTAACTACACCTAAAGATAGAAAGAGGAAAGCTATCTGCCCCGGAGCAGATCCCCAAAGAACATAGAAAGCCCCCAAACATGTAATGGCGGTTAGACAAGATGAAATACTGACACAGACAGAAAATAGTATGAGCAAACGTTGGGGCCCAAACTACCTAAATAGAAAAGGATAGGAAGGGCACTTACTGCAATCCCAAAAAACCCTGAAAAGCACCAACTCTACTAATTTCAAAATCACCTGAGATCACACGACCTCTACCACCTAAATTAGTTCTCTGGTGTAACAAAATCAAAACAGCAGCCACTGAAAAAACTGGAAAAAGCAAAAGTACAAACATCAGTGGCTGAAGTAAACTGAGAGGGCAAAAGCCCCCGGAGGGGACCCTAAAGGCCCCCACAGAAGTGCAGGACAAAATGCAAAAATCAAGCACAAAAAAAAAAAAAAATGTCTTATCTGTTAGCAGGAGATGCAGACACGACAGCAGGCTACAAAGGAAACAGGACTCAAGGATTGAGACCAGAACAATTGATCACCGGCAACCCTGATGGGAAGGCGACTCCCTTATATAAGACCAGTCAGTAACACCTGATTCCCACTCCTCACAATCTTCACTGGACAGTCCAGTACCGCTTGTAACCACCAGAGGGAGCCTCTGCTCAGAACTCATTTCAAGTCCATTCACAACAGTACCCCCCTTTGAGGAGGGGTCACCGAACCCTCACTTGAGCAACCAGGTCGGTCAGGATGAGTTCTATGATACGCACGGATGAGTCTCCTAGCATGGATGTCCGAAGCAAACACCCAAGAATTGTCTTCCTGACCATAACCTCTCCACTTAACCAAATACTGGAGTTTCCGTCTAGAAAAACGAGAATTCAATATTTTCTCAACCACAAACTCCATATTGCCCTCAACCAGAACAGGGTCAGGAGGCAAAGCAGTAGGAACCACTGGCTCAACAAACCTCTTCAACAAAGACTTGTGGAACACGTTATGGATCTTAAATGTCCCTGGAAGAAGCAAACGAAAAGAAACAGGATTAAGAATCTCCATGATCTTATAAGGTCCAATGAACCTAGGCTTAAATTTAGGAGATGCCACTCTCATAGGAATATTTCTTGAGGACAACCAGACCAAGTCCCCCACTTTAAACCGAGGACCATAAGTCCTATGCCGGTTAGCAAACCGCTGGGCCCTCTCCTGAGAGAGGGACAACCTCTCCACTACCTGGTCCCAAATCTGTTGCATACGCTCCACAACAGAGTCAACACCTGGACAGACAGAAGCCTCCGTCTGTCCTGAAAAAAATCGAGGGTGAAACCCAGAATTACAGAAAAATGGAGACATCAAAGTGGCAGAGCTAGCCCTATTATTAAGAGCAAACTCAGCCAAAGGCAAACAAGAGACCCAGTCATCCTGATCAGCAGACACAAAGCATCTTAGATAAGTCTCCAATGTCTGGTTTGTTCTCTCAGTTTGACCATTGGTCTGAGGATGAAACGCCGAGGAGAAAGACAATTGAACACCAAGTTTAGAACAAAAGGTCCTCCAAAATCTGGAAACAAACTGGACTCCTCTGTCAGACACAATGTTCTCAGGAATGCCGTGTAAACGAACCACGTGCTGAAGGAACAAAGGCACCAATTCAGAGGAGGAAGGCAACTTAGGTAATGGCACAAGATGTATCATCTTGGAAAACCTATCACAAATCACCCAGATGACGGTCATTCTCTGAGAAACAGGGAGGTCGGAAATGAAATCCATAGAGATATGGGTCCATGGTCTCTTGGGCACAGGCAATGGCATCAACAAACCACTAGAGCGAGAGTAAGGCTTGGAGCGAGAGCAAGTCCCGCAGGACTGCACAAATTCCCTGACATCACGAGACAAGGTAGGCCACCAAAAGGACCGACTATCCAAGTCTCTGGTACCAAAAATTCCGGGATACCCAGCTAACGCGGAACAATGAATCTCAGACATCACACTCTTTTTCCACTGGTCCGGGACAAACAATTTTCCAACAGGGCAGCGCTCGGGCCTATCCTCCTGACACCCCTCCAGAGCAAGTCTCAAATTGGGTGAGATGGCGGAAAGAACTACACCCTCTTTCAAAATAACAGAAGGATCAGATAACTCAGGAGAGTCCGCAAGGAAACTCCTCGAGAGGGCATCCGCCTTAACATTCTTAGTGCCAGGAAGAAAGGAAACCACAAAATTAAAACGTGTGAAAAACAAGGCCCACCTGGCCTGTCTAGGATTGAGTCGCTTGGCAGATTCCAGATAAACCAGATTCTTATGGTCCGTAAGGACCACTGTTGTGAATGGGTATGAGATGAGTTCTGAGCAGAGGCTCCCTCTGGTGGTTACAAGCGGTACTAGTGAGGATTGGGAATCAGGTGTTACTGATTGGTCTTATTTAAGGGAATCATTTTCCCATCAGGGTTGCCGGTGATCAATTGTTCTGGTCTGAATCCTTCTTTCCAGTTTCCCTTGTAGCCTTCTGTGTCGTGTCTGCATCTCCTGCTATCAGATAAGACAATTTCTTATTTTGTGTTTTTGCTATATTTTTGCATTTTGTCCTGCACTTCTGTGGGGGCCTTCTGGGTCCCCTCCGGGGGCTTTTGCCCTCTCAGTTTAGTCCAGCCACTGTGTTTTGTACTTTTGCTTTTTGCAGTTTTTTCAGTGGCTGCTGTTTTTGTTACACCAGAGAGCTAATTTAGGTGGTAGAGGTCGTGTGATCTCAGGTGATTTTGAAATTGGTAGAGTTGGTGCTTTTCAGGGTTTTCTGGGATTGCAGTAAGTACCCTTCCTATCCTTTTCTATTTAGATAGTTTGGGCCCCAGCGTTTGCTCATACTATTTTCTTTCTGTGTCAGTATTTCCTCTTGTCTAACCGCCATTACATGTTTGGGGGCTTTCTATTATCTTTGGGGTTCTGCTCCGGGGCAGATAGCTTTCCTATTTCTATCTTTAGGTGTAGTTAGTTTCTCAGGCTGTGACGAGGCGTCTAGGACCATCGTAGGAACGCTCCACGGCTGCCTCTAGTTGCGGTGGTTAGTCAGGGTACTGCAATCTCATAGATTCCAACTGCTCTGGTGTATTTCCTTTTTTACCTGCACTCCTCAGCTACCGTAACATAACAGACCACCACCTGATGTTTGGCTCCCTCCAGCCAATGTCTCCACTCTTCAAAAGCCCACTTCATGGCCAGTAACTCCCGATTACCCACGTCATAATTACGTTAAGTAGGAGAAAATTTTCGAGAGAAAAAGGCACAAGGGTTACTTTTAGAGGTCTCTGGATCTTTTTGGGACAAAACTGCACCTGCCCCAATTTCAGAGGCATCAACCTCCACCTGAAATGGCAGAGAAACATCAGGCTGCCGTAGAACAGGAGCAGAAGTGAATCTCTGCTTAAGTTCCTGAAATGCAGAGACTGCCTCAGGAGGCCAATTCACCACATCAGAACCCTTTCTGGTCAAATCAGTCAATGGTTTAACAATAACCGAGAAATTACCAATAAATTTACGATAAAAATTGGCAAAACCCAAAAATCTTTGAAGGGCCTTTAATGAAGTAGGTTGGACCCAATCACAGATGGCCTGAACCTTGACTGGGTCCATTTCAATAACAGATGGGGACAAAATGAATCCCAGAAATGAGATCCTCTGTACGCCAAAAAGACACTTTGATCCCTTCACATACAGAGCATTCTCTCTCAAAATCTGGAATACAGTTCGAACATGTTTCACATGAGAGTCCCAGTCATTTGAAAAAATCAAGATATCATCCAAATAAACAATCAGAAATTTATCCACAAAATCCCTGAAAATGTCATTCATGAAGGACTGGAAGACAGAAGGAGCATTAGTGAGCCCAAAGGGCATCACAAGGTACTCAAAATGCCCCTCAGGGTATTGAATGCCGTCTTCCATTCATCCCCGTGCTTAATGCGAATAAGGTTATATGCCCCCCTGAGGTCAAGCTTGGTAAACCAAGTAGCGTTTTTCACCCTGGAAAACAGGTCAGAAATCAAAGGTAACGGGTATTGATATTTTACAGTAATATTGTTCAAAAGACGATAATCAATACACGGCCTTAATGAACCATCCTTTTTGGCCACAAAGAAAAAACCGGCACCTAAGGGTGAAGAGGATGGTCTGATATGACCCTTCTCCAATGATTCCTTGATATAAGACCGCATAGCGTCATGTTCAGGTACAGACAAGTTAAAAAGGCGACCTTTAGGGAATTTACTACCAGGCACTAATTCAATAGCGCAGTCATAGCTCCTATGGGGAGGCAAGGATGCAGATTTACTTTCGCTAAACACATCAGAAAAATCAATCAAAAAGTCAGGAACATCCTGAGCCTGGGGGGAGGCAGAAAAAACAGGAGTGTTGGTATTAACACATTGGCAGCCCCAACTGGTTACAGACACAGATTTCCAATCCAAAACAGGATTATGAGACTGCAACCAAGGGAAGCCCAGTACGATAATATCATGCAGATTATACAGAACCAAAAATTTACAGCACTCCTGATGATCAGGTTCAACCCTCATTATCACCTGAGTAGAGAACTGAGGTTTATTCTCAGCCAAAGGGGTAGAATCGATCCCAGTAGGGGAATAGACTTCTGTAGGGGTATCAAGGGAAACCCACAACGTTTAGCAAAATCATAATCCATCAGGTTAATAGCTGCTCCAGAATCAACGAAAGCCTGAGCAGAAAATGAGGACAGAGAGCATATCAGAGTGACAGTTAACAAAAACTTAGTCTGAACACTACCCAAGACAACTGAGCGTGCAAAACGTCTTCCCGATTAGGGCAGACTGAAATAGCATGAGAGGCATCACCACAGTAGAAACATAACCCATTGCGCTTTCGAAACTCATGACGCTGTGCCCCAGACACCACTCTATCACACTGCATGGGTTCAGAAGCAGGTTCACAAGGCAACACCATTTCACGCATACTTCTCCGCTCACGCAAACGTCTGTCAACTTGAATCGCCAATGACATAGAATCATTGAGACCAGAGGGGACAGAGAATCCCACCATAACATCCTTTACATTATCTGACAGACCCTTCCGAAAAAGGGCCGCCAAAGCGTCGTCATTCCACTTGGTCAGGACTGCCCACCTACGGAATCTCTGACAGTATAACTCAGCGTCATCAAGACCCTGATTTAATGCCAACAAGGCTTTTTCAGCTTGATCAGTGACATTAGGCTCATCGTACAATAACCCCAAAGCCTGAAAAAATGCATCCACATCACTCAAAACAGGATCCCCAGGTGTCAGGGAAAAAGCCCAATCCTGAGGATCGCCGCGCAGGAGAGAGATGACAATTTGAACCTGCTTCGCTGCGTTCCCTGAGGACTTAGATTTTAAGGCAAAAAACAATTTACAATTATTTTTGAAATTCTGAAACTTAGCTTGATCCCCTAAAAACAAATCTGGCATGGGAATCCTAGGTTCCACAACAGGCAACCTAGCAAGATAGGCAGCAATACTCCGAACCTCAGTGGCAAGCCGATCCACACGGCCAGACAACTGTGCAAACTCCATTGAGAAAAAAAAATCCTCCCCAGCACCCAGAGATACAGAGGGAAAAAAAAATGCAACAAACAGAAAAATATCTCTGACAACTCTGACAACCTTTTTTCTTTCACAATATTTTTTCCCTTCTGTGAGTACCATACAATTTTCAATTTTTAGGCCGGTGATACTGTTATGTTTCGGTAGCTGAGGAGTGCAGGTAAAAAAGGCAATACACCAGAGAAGTTGGAATCTATGAGATTGCAGTACCCTGACTAACCACAACAACTAGAGGCAGCCGTGGAGCGTTCCTACGTTGGTCCTAGACGCCTCGTCACAGCCTGAGAAACTAACTACACCTAAAGATAGAAAGAGGAAAGCTATCTGCCCCGGAGCAGATCCCCAAAGAACATAGAAAGCCCCCAAACATGTAATGGCGGTTAGACAAGATGAAATACTGACACAGACAGAAAATAGTATGAGCAAACGTTGGGGCCCAAACTACCTAAATAGAAAAGGATAGGAAGGGCACTTACTGCAATCCCAAAAAACCCTGAAAAGCACCAACTCTACTAATTTCAAAATCACCTGAGATCACACGACCTCTACCACCTAAATTAGTTCTCTGGTGTAACAAAATCAAAACAGCAGCCACTGAAAAAACTGGAAAAAGCAAAACTACAAACATCAGTGGCTGAACTAAACTGAGAGGGCAAAAGCCCCCGGAGGGGACCCTGAAGGCCCCCACAGAAGTGCAGGACAAAAATGCAAAAATCAAGCACAAAAACAGAAAGAAGAAAATGTCTTATCTGTTAGCAGGGGATGCAGACACGACACAGCAGGCTACAAAGGAAACAGGACTCAAGGATTGAGACCAGAACAATTGATCACCGGCAACCCTGATGGGAAGGCGACTCCCTTATATAAGACCAGTCAGTAACACCTGATTCCCACTCCTCACAATCTTCACTGGACAGTCCAGTACCGCTTGTAACCACCAGAGGGAGCCTCTGCTCAGAACTCATTTCAAGTCCATTCACAACAGCTGCCACTGGGTCAGGGAGCAGGAGAGGGGCTGCCACTGGGTCAAGGAGCAGGAGAGGGGCTGCCACTGGGTCAGGGAGGAGGAGAGGGGCTGCCACTGGGTCAGAGAGCAGGAGAGGGGCTGCCACTGGGTCAGGGAGCTGGTGAGGGGCTGCCACAGGGTCAGAGAGGAGAGGGGCTGCCACTGGGTCAGAGAGCAGGAGAGGGGATGCCACTGGGTCAGGGAGCAGGAGAGGGGTTGCCACTGGGTCAGAGAGGAGAGGGGCTGCCACAGGGAGGAGGAGAGGGGCTGCCACTGGGTCAGAGAGCAGGAGAGGAGCTGCCACTGGGTCAGGGAGCTGGTGAGGGGCTGCCACTGGGTCAGAGAGCAGGAGAGGGGCTGCCACTGGGTCAGGGAGCAGGAGGGGCTTCCACTGGGTCAGAGAGCAGGAGACGGGCTGCCACTGGGTCAGAGAGCAGGAGAGGGGCTGCCACTGGGTCAGGGAGCAGGAGAGAGGCTGCCACTGGGTCAGGGAGCAGGAGAGAAGCTGCCACTGGGTCAGAGAGCAGGAGACGGGCTGCCACTGGGTCAGAGAGCAGGAAGAGGGGCTGCCACTGGGTCAGAGAGCAGGAGACGGGCTGCCACTGGGTCAGGGAGCTGGAGAGGCGCTGCCACTGGGTCAGAGAGCTGGAGAGGTGCTGCCACTGGGTCAGGGAGCTGGAGAGGGTCTGCCACTGGGTCAGAGAGCAGGAGAGGGGCAGCTACTGGGTCAGGGAGCAGGAGAGGGGCTGCCACTGGTTAAGGGGGCTGAAGAGGGTCTGTCACTGGGTCAGAAAGCAGGAGAGGGGCTGCCACTGGGTCAGAGAGCAGGAGAGACGCTGCCACTGGGTCAGAGAGCAGGAGAGGGGCTTCCTCTGGGTCAGGGAGCAGGAGAGGGGCTGCCACTGTGTCAGAGAGCAGGAGAGGGGCTGCCACTGGGTCAGAGAGCAGGAGAGGGGCTGCCATTGGGTCAGGGAGCTGGAGAAGGGCTGTCACTGGGTAAGGGGGCTGAAGAGGGTCTGCCACTGGGTCAGAGAGCAGGAGAGGGGCTGCCACTGGGTCAGAGCAGGAGAGGGGCTGCCACTGGGTAAGGGAGCTGGTGAGGGGCTGTCACTTGGTCAGGTAGCAGAAGAGGGGCTGCCACTGGGTCAGGGAGCTGGAGAGGGGCTGCCACTGGGTCAGGGAGCTGGAGATGGGCTGCCACTGGGTCAGGGAGCTGGAAGAGGGGCTGCCACTGGGTCAGAGAGTAGGAAGAGGTGCTGCCACTGGGTCAGAAAGAAGGAGAAGGGCTGCCACTGGGTCAGGGAGCAGGAGAGGGGCTGCCATTGGGTCAGAGAGAAGAAGAGGGGCTACCCTGGGTCAGGGAGCTGGAGAGGGGATGCCACTTCATCACAGAGAAGGAGATGGGCTGCCACTCTCATTAAAGGGAATCACCCATTTTTGGTGATATCAGGTAAAGATATCACTCAATTGTGCGTCCCATAAGTATTCTAGTAGTACCTTTCATAGCCCTTGACCCCCACCTTTGATGCAAAAATACCTTTTTAATCTGTCTTTCGATGTATGCAAATCGCTGTGGTCCGTTCCGATGGGCGGGGCTTATTCTCCTTTTCTCCCCCCTCCTGTCTTGCCCTACGCACTTGTTTCTTCTTATTAGTGCGTTCACATACGATTTCTGCGCGTGCACATTGAAAAGGGCCCTTGCGCGTGCTCAGTATGCTTTGCCCAACTGTGGGCAAAGCATAAAATCATTATTGCGCATGCGCCGGTATTTTGCATCACTTTCTATGCCCCGGAATAGAGAGCTTGCCTTGGAAGACTTCCGGGGCATAGAAAGTGATGCAAAATACCGGCGCGTGCGCAGTATGCTTTGGGCAAAGCGTAAAATTAGTATTGCGCATGCGCCGGTATTAGTATTAGTATTGCGCATGCGCGAGGGCCCTTTTCAATGCGCACGCGCAGATACTCTATGTGAACACACTAATAAGAAGAAACAAGTGCGTAGGGCAAGACAGGAAGGGGGAGAAAAGGAAAATAAGCCCCGCCCATCGGACCGGACCGCGGCGATTTGCATACATCGAAAGACAGATTAAAAAGGTATTTGCATCAAAGGTGTGGGGTCAGGGGCTATGAAAGGTACTACAAAACACTTATGTGACGCACAATTGGGTGATATCTTTACCTGATATCACAAAAAATGGGTAACAGATTCCCTTGTACACTCTGCACCCCATCTTGTCTGAAAAAAACAGAAATGTTGATTTTTTTTTGCAAATTTATTAAAAAAGAAAAACTGAAATATGACATGGTCCTAAGTATTCAGACCCTTTGCTCAGATACTCATATTTAAGTCACATGCTGTCCATTTCCTTGTGATCCTCCCTGAGATGGTTCTACTTCATTGGAGTCCAGCTGTGTTTAATTAAACTGATAGGACTTGATTTGTAAACGCACACACCTGTACCACATAGGACGTGGTATATCTTGATTTTTTTCCAAAACGTTTGATACTGTGCCACACAGGTTGGTACACAAAATGAGAATGCTGGGTCTAGGGGAAAATATGTGTAAATGAGTAAGTAACTGGCTTAGTGATAGAAAGCAGAGGGTGTTTATAAATGGTATGTTCTCTAACTAGGTCGCTGTGACTAGTGGGGTACCTCAGGGGTCGGTGTTGGGACCTATTCTCTTCTAGATATTTATTAACGATCTGGCAGAAGGTTTACACAGTAAAATATCATTATTTGCAGATGATACAAAACTAGGTAAAGCAGACAATACAAGAGAAGATAGTATTCTGCTACAGACGGATCTGGATAAGTTGGAAACTTGGGCCGAAAGGTGGCCAACGATAAATGTAAGGTTATGCACGTGAGAAGGAATCAATATAACCATTACACACTGAACGGGAAACCACTGGGTAAATCTGACATGGAGAAGGACTTGAGGATCCTAGTTAATGATAAACTTACCTAGAGCAACCAGTGGCAGGCAGCAGCTGCCAAGGCAAATAGAATCAAGTGGTGCATTAAAAGAGGTCTGGATACACATGATGAGAGCATTATACTGCCTCTGTACAAATCCTTGGTTAGACCGCACATGGAGTACTGTGTATAGTTTTGGGCTCCGGTGCTCAGGAAGGATGTAATGGAACTAGAGCAAGTACAAAGGAGGGCAACAAAATTAATAAAGGGGATAGGGAAGTACAATACCCAGAGAGATTAGCAAAATTAGGATTATTTAGTCTAGAAAAAAGACGACTGAGAGGCGATCTAATAACCATGTATAAGTATATAAGGGGACAATACAAATATCTCTCCGAGGATCTGTTTATACCAAGGAAGGTGACGGTCACAAGGGGGCATTCTCGGCGTCTGGAGGAGAGAAGGTTTTTCCACCAACATAGAAGAGGATTCTTTACTGTTAGGGCAGTGAGAATCTGGAATTCCTTGCCTGAGGAGGTGGTGATGGGGATCAGTCGAGGGTTCAAAAGAGGCCTGGATGTCTTCCTGGAGCGTAACAATATTTTATTTTATCTTACAGTTAAGTTCTTTAGAAGGTCGTATATCTAGGGATTTATTCTGACGGAATATAGGCTGAACTCGATGGACAAATGTCTTTTTTTCGGCCTTGCTAACTATGTTACTATGTCCATATAAGACCTCACAGCTCACAGTGCATGTCAAACCAAATGAGAATCATGAGGTCAAAGAAACTGGCCAAGAGACAGAATGGTGGCAAGGCACAGATCTGGCCAAGGTTACATAAGAATTTCTGCAGTACTCAAGGTTCCTAAGAGCACAGTGTCCTCAATATTCCTTAAATGGAAGACGTTTGGGACCATGAGAAGTCTCCCTAGGCCTGGCAGTCCAGCCAAACTGAGCACTCGTGGAAGAAGAGCCTTGGTGAGAGAGGTAAAGAAGAATCACAAAATCACCGTGGCTGAGCTCCACACATGCAGTAGGGAGATGGGAGAAAGTTCCACAAAGTCAACTATCACTGCAGCCCTCCACCAGTCGGGCCTTTATGGCAGAGTGGCCCAACGGAAGCCTCTCTTCAGTGCCAGACATGAAAGCTGTAAACCTGTGCCTGGGCGGGGCTCTTGCCGGAGTCCCCGTCCCCACGCTGTAGTGCCTGTACCTCCGTGGGGACCCCACTCTCAGTCTGCTTCCTGCTGCCCTGTCTGGGCTCTCTCCCCTGCTCCTGCTTCCTGATGCACGGCCAGCACAACCCCAGGTATGAGGCTTAGGTCAATCACGCACGCTCTCGGTCTCTTAAAGAGACAGCGCACATGTTTCAAAAATGTGGTCAACCAATAGTATTCTTGTGAGTGGTATTTCTGGCCCCTCTGCCATAGAGAGGACGCCAGAGCAACAAGTGTTTCCTGTTGCTAGTTTCCGGTTCTGTGTTCTGATGTGCCGCCTGTGATCTGCTGTGCTTTTCCAGTTTCCTGCCAGTACCCAGCTAATATTGTTTGTCTTCTCAGACTACCTGCGGCTTACTACGCTATACCCGGGATGACACCAGTGCTGCCTGTTCAAGTTCCATTCTGCTCAGCAATCAGTCACTTCGTTACCTACGACGATGTCAGTACTGCCTGTGCCAGCTCCGTCCCGTGCTCCTGTTTCCCGTCAGTCAAGTTCAACCCTACCTGTTATCCCTGCCTGTTCACATGTTCTGCTGGGCTAGCTTCCAGGTGTCCGGGGTCTAACTGGAGGTAGCACCTGCGTCCCCGGGCATTCCAATCTGATCCTGTTCAAGGGGTCTTACTACGGGTGTCTAGGGCTCGCATAGTCACGCCCCCTTTGGAGCCCCCAGTCTGTGGTTCCACAAAAATAGCTATAAACAAATGTGCACTGCAACACCTGTGCCTCCGCTTCCATTCGTTACAGATTACTCCGGCCATGATACCCGCTGGGTCCCACGCACCTCCAGCTGCAGAGTTATGTCAAGAGGTTACTTGCCTGAAAGATCAGCAGGACATGATCACGACCTATCTTTGCAACTTGTATATACGTATTGACTCGATGATATCCTAGGCTACTCCCGTCTCGACCACTGGCTTCCAGGTTCTCTGTTGTAAGGCAGGTAAAGGTCTTCGTCTGGCAGCTTCCCTTGGTTTAGTGGCGATCCTGCACAGTGTCAGGGGTTCATAAATCAATGCACACTGCACTTTGAACTCCTGGGGCATATGTTTGCTTCTGAACGGGCCAAGGTGGGCTTCATTATGTCACATCTCTCTGGACAAGCCCACGCTTGGCTAAATCCGTTGTGGGAGAGAGGGGATCACCCTCTGGTTAATAACCTACAGTCTTTTCTAGAGGCGTTCCGCAGGACCTTCGATGAGGCTGGCCATTCCTCTTCGACAGCTTCTTTGCTTCTTCGTCAAAGCCAAGAGAGTCTCACGGTGGATCAGTATGCAGTTTGTTTCCGAACCCTTTCCTCAGAGTTATCCTTGAATGATGAGGCCTTGGTGGCTACCTTCTGGGAAGGTTTATCCGGGAGAATAAAGGACGAGCTGGCGGGTCGGGTTACTCCTGCTACTCTGATTGACCTGATTTCCTTGGCAACATGGATTGATCTTCGATTTCAAGAACATTCTAGAGAATCCAAGCTGGAGAAGAAATCTTATCTTATGCATCCTAGTTTCCAGAAACCGTCTATGTCTCCAGCCTCTCTTCTTGAACCGATGCAAGTGGATCAAGTGAGCTTGGCTAGGCAGTGCCAGGAGGCATGCAGCGTGGAAGGGAAATGTTTCTACTGTGGCAGTTCTAAGCATCGGATCCACTTCTGTCCAGGGAGGTTGGGAAACTCCAGAGCCTAGAGTCAGTCGGAGAGGCTACCCTGGGTAAGGATCATCTCATTCCATCTCTGCAAATGACTGTCTCCGTATCCTTTGGCACAGTTACATTTTCGGAGCTTTGTCACTTGGATTCTGGAGCTGCCGGGAATCTCATCCAGCAAACAGTTGTGGACCGTTACCAGATTCCAGAACAGTGCCTTCCAAATCCGCTGCGAGTGACTTCCGTGAATGGCAAACCTTTGACCGAGCCCGTTTGGTTCCAGACTGTGCCAGTGGAACTTCGGGTAGATCTAATGCATTCTGAAAGAATCTGTTTTTACGTTTTGCCCGGTTTGTCTCACCCCTTGCTCCTAGGTTTACCCTGGCTCCGAACCCATGAACCCATTCTAAATTGGAGGACTGGAGAAATCCTGCACTGGGGAGATTCCTGCTCCGATTGATGCATCTCTCCCATCCGTCCAGTTGCTCCTTCAGTTCAGCCAGCTGCCCTATGCTCTTACTGGACCTTCTCTGATGTCTTCAGGAAAAAGGAAGCAGAGAGACTACCTCCACACAGATCATATGACTGTTCCATTGATCTGCTTCCCTGAACGTCTCCCCCTCAGGGGCAAATCTATCCTCTTTCCCATGCAGAAACCCAGGCTATGTCAGACTACATCCAGGAGAACCTGACTAGAGGATTTATCTGGAAATCATCTTCCCGGCGGGGGCAGGATTCTTCTTCGTTAGGAAAAAGGACAGATCTCTTCGTATCAACTACAGTGGGTTAAACCAGATCACGGTAAAGAACAGGTATCCGTTAGTGCTTATTTCAGAGCTATTTGATTGTTTCCGAGGGGCCAAGATCTTCACCCAGCTAGATCTCAGAGGGGCCTACAACCTGATTCGTATACATCAAGGAGACGAATGGAAAACAGCCTTCAACACTCGAGACGGACACTATGAATACCTGGTAATGCCATTTGGCCTCAATAATGCACCTGCGGTCTTCCAGGAGTTTGTAAACTATATATTTAGAGATCTCCTCTATTTATGTGTCGTGGTCTATTTAGATGACATCTTGATTTTCTCCGCAGACTTAGCCACTCATCGGAGGCATGTCCGAAAAGTCTTACAAAGGCTCAGGGAGAACAGACTGTACGCCAAGTTTGAGAAATGCATCTTCGAGCAATCCTCCTTGCCTTTTGTCGGTTATATAGTCTCATCCACAGGTCTAAAGATTAATCCGGAGAAGTTATCCGCTATCCTCAAGTGGCCTCGCATGTCCGGGCTTAAAGCGATACAATGGTTCCTGTGATTCGCCATCTATTACCGTCAATTTATTCCACACTTCTCTACTCGAGTGGCACCCATCTCGGCTTTAACTCAGAAAGGCATTAATCCCAAGAGTTGGACCCCAGAGTCGGAGGATGCCTTTACTTCATTGCAGGAGGCCTTCTCTTCCGCACCCGTTCTCCATTGGCCAGACTCTGATAAAAAAAAATTTCTCGCGGTAGATACTTCCTCCATAGGTGTTGGAGCAGTTCTCTCTCAAAAATCATAACCGGTCGTATGGTCTCGTGTGTTTTTTTCTCAAAGGTTTTTTACACTTCTGAAAGGAAGATCGGGGATTGCTGGCAGTCAAGTTGGTCATGCAAGAATGGAGACACGTCCTCAAGGGAGCAGTCCACCAGGTTGTCATATTCACCGATCATAAAAACATTGCTTATCTCAAGTCTGCACAGAGGTGGAATCCCCGCCAGGCCAGGTGGGCCTTGCTTTTTGCTAGATTTAATTTTGTTCTTCATTTTCATCCAGCTGACAAGAATGTCAAGGCCGATGAAATCTCCAGGGCTTGCCTGACTTCCGTTTAGAGGAAGAACCTCAACATATCATCAAACCATCCAGGTTAGTGTTAGTAGCCTCTGCCAATCTCTCTCGGCTTTCCCTGTTATGATTTGGTAGCTGAGGAGAGCAGGCAAAAACGGCAATACACCAGAGAGGTTGGAATCTACTGGATTGCAGTACCCTGACTAACCACCACAACTAAAGGCAGCCGTGGAGCGTTCCTACGTTGGTTCTAGACGCCTCGTCACAGCCTGAGAGGTTAACTACACCTAAAGATAGAAAGAGGAAAGCTATCTGCCCCGGAGCAGATCCCCAAAGAACATAGGAAGCCCCCAAACATGTAATGGTGGTTAGACAAGAGGAAATACAGACATAGACAGAAAATAGTATGTCACGCTGTATCACAGATACACATATGATGTCAGTAATCAATACTAAGAGGAACAACATGCAATATAACACATAAATAGGAAATCTCAACATGTACATAAAGTATAGTATTACCTGACATAATATCCGTTGTACTGTGGGTGAATCCTGAAGACGTATAATGCTGTACTCAGGCTGCAGGTGACCGGGGTCTATGCTGACCCTAGCCTGGGGACCTGACTAGTCCCTCAACCTGGAGGTACTGTTAATGGTACAGAGGTCCAGGCCGCCAACGTCACCCTGTCTCCTATAAGTCCCTGACAACTGTAATCTAGTCCTCAGAAGGACCCTGATTACCACACAGGGAATAGGCAGGTTACTGCTTAACAAACAGTACAGACAAACGAAACAGACAGGGGACAAAGCAAACACTGTCTTGCATACAACACTTAAACACAGAGGGAACACAAAAGGTCTAGGAGATAAACTATAATCGAGGAGAGGAGAAACCACAAAGGAACTCTTAACTTAAGTCTTCTCATGACCTGATCCAAACTGCTGGTCTGCATGTAAGCTTTCACCGGCATCTAACAAGCAGACTGGCAGGTATATAAAGGAAGCTAATTAGTGCATAATCAAAAGCAGCCGGGCGAGGCTGGACCTAGTCTTAGCAAATATACAAAAAAAGGCTGCACTCAAGCATACTAAAGCATGACAATATGGAATACATGAAATTTAGAATAGCAATATGGCTTTGGAATATAAGGAAAAATTTGAGACGCTTAGTATAAACATTTGGCCAAACATTTTAAAGCCCACCAACCATCGTCAAGGTGGTCTCAATACTGGTGAGTCCCTGACCTAATGTGAACATACCTCTATTAGGCTGATATCTGAATTTCTGGGTGAATATGCACCTCTGTCAGCAATGCCTGCATTTATGGGTAAAGTAGGGACCTGGTGTAATTAAAATCACCACCTGGTGGGGGCGGAGTGCTCGGTCAGCAAGCTAACATACAATAGACAAAAAAACCTGACTGGCACATCCAGACTAATGTGAACTAGGTGCAAACCAAGGGAAGCTACCCCCATGTAAAACATACAAAAAAAGGCTGCACTCAAGCATACTAAAGCATGACAATATGGAATACATGAAATTTAGAATAGCAATATGGCTTTGGAATATAAGGAAAAATTTGAGACGCTTAGTATAAACATTTGGCCAAACATTTTAAAGCCCACCAACCATCGTCAAGGTGGTCTCAATACTGGTGAGTCCCTGACCTAATGTGAACATACCTCTATTAGGCTGATATCTGAATTTCTGGGTGAATATGCACCTCTGTCAGCAATGCCTGCATTTATGGGTAAAGTAGGGACCTGGTGTAATTAAAATCACCACCTGGTGGGGGCGGAGTGCTCGGTCAGCAAGCTAACATACAATAGACAAAAAAACCTGACTGGCACATCCAGACTAATGTGAACTAGGTGCAAACCAAGGGAAGCTACCCCCATGTAAAACATACAAAAAAAGGCTGCACTCAAGCATACTAAAGCATGACAATATGGAATACATGAAATTTAGAATAGCAATATGGCTTTGGAATATAAGGAAAAATTTGAGACGCTTAGTATAAACATTTGGCCAAACATTTTAAAGCCCACCAACCATCGTCAAGGTGGTCTCAATACTGGTGAGTCCCTGACCTAATGTGAACATACCTCTATTAGGCTGATATCTGAATTTCTGGGTGAATATGCACCTCTGTCAGCAATGCCTGCATTTATGGGTAAAGTAGGGACCTGGTGTAATTAAAATCACCACCTGGTGGGGGCGGAGTGCTCGGTCAGCAAGCTAACATACAATAGACAAAAAAACCTGACTGGCACATCCAGACTAATGTGAACTAGGTGCAAACCAAGGGAAGCTACCCCCATGTAAAACATACAAAAAAAGGCTGCACTCAAGCATACTAAAGCATGACAATATGGAATACATGAAATTTAGAATAGCAATATGGCTTTGGAATATAAGGAAAAATTTGAGACGCTTAGTATAAACATTTGGCCAAACATTTTAAAGCCCACCAACCATCGTCAAGATATCAGCCTAATAGAGGTATGTTCACATTAGGTCAGGGACTCACCAGTATTGAGACCACCTTGACGATGGTTGGTGGGCTTTAAAATGTTTGGCCAAATGTTTATACTAAGCGTCTCAAATTTTTCCTTATATTCCAAAGCCATATTGCTATTCTAAATTTCATGTATTCCATATTGTCATGCTTTAGTATGCTTGAGTGCAGCCTTTTTTTGTATGTTTTACATGGGGGTAGCTTCCCTTGGTTTGCACCTAGTTCACATTAGTCTGGATGTGCCAGTCAGGTTTTTTTGTCTATTGTATGTTAGCTTGCTGACCGAGCACTCCGCCCCCACCAGGTGGTGATTTTAATTACACCAGGTCCCTACTTTACCCATAAATGCAGGCATTGCTGACAGAGGTGCATATTCACCCAGAAATTCAGATATCAGCCTAATAGAGGTATGTTCACATTAGGTCAGGGACTCACCAGTATTGAGACCACCTTGACGATGGTTGGTGGGCTTTAAAATGTTTGGCCAAATGTTTATACTAAGCGTCTCAAATTTTTCCTTATATTCCAAAGCCATATTGCTATTCTAAATTTCATGTATTCCATATTGTCATGCTTTAGTATGCTTGAGTGCAGCCTTTTTTTGTATGTTTTACATGGGGGTAGCTTCCCTTGGTTTGCACCTAGTTCACATTAGTCTGGATGTGCCAGTCAGGTTTTTTGTCTATTGTATGTTAGCTTGCTGACCGAGCACTCCGCCCCCACCAGGTGGTGATTTTAATTACACCAGGTCCCTACTTTACCCATAAATGCAGGCATTGCTGACAGAGGTGCATATTCACCCAGAAATTCAGATATCAGCCTAATAGAGGTATGTTCACATTAGGTCAGGGACTCACCAGTATTGAGACCACCTTGACGATGGTTGGTGGGCTTTAAAATGTTTGGCCAAATGTTTATACTAAGCGTCTCAAATTTTTCCTTATATTCCAAAGCCATATTGCTATTCTAAATTTCATGTATTCCATATTGTCATGCTTTAGTATGCTTGAGTGCAGCCTTTTTTTGTATGTTTTACATGGGGGTAGCTTCCCTTGGTTTGCACCTAGTTCACATTAGTCTGGATGTGCCAGTCAGGTTTTTTTGTCTATTGTATGTTAGCTTGCTGACCGAGCACTCCGCCCCCACCAGGTGGTGATTTTAATTACACCAGGTCCCTACTTTACCCATAAATGCAGGCATTGCTGACAGAGGTGCATATTCACCCAGAAATTCAGATATCAGCCTAATAGAGGTATGTTCACATTAGGTCAGGGACTCACCAGTATTGAGACCACCTTGACGATGGTTGGTGGGCTTTAAAATGTTTGGCCAAATGTTTATACTAAGCGTCTCAAATTTTTCCTTATATTCCAAAGCCATATTGCTATTCTAAATTTCATGTATTCCATATTGTCATGCTTTAGTATGCTTGAGTGCAGCCTTTTTTTGTATGTTTTACATGGGGGTAGCTTCCCTTGGTCTGCACCTAGTTCACATTAGTCTGGATGTGCCAGTCAGGTTTTTTTGTCTAGTCTTAGCAAAGAGCTAGGTAAAATTAACTCCCTCACTACCAAACACAAAGAAACAGCAACTCAGCTGCGAGAAGTCAGAATGTGCAATCGCGACGATCTTCGTGGCGATACACCCATGACATAGTATGAGCAAAAAGTTGGGGCCCAATCTTCCTAGACAGAAAAGGATAGGAAGGACACTTACTGCAATCCAAAAAACCCTAAAAAAATACCAACTCTACTAATTGCAAAAACACCTGAGATCAAACGACCTCTACCACCTAAATTAGTTCTCTGGTGTAGCAAAACTAAGCCGCAGCCACTGAAAAAACTGGAAAAGGCAAATGAAGAAATAACAGTGGCTCCAGAAGAACTGAGAGGAGCCCAAGCCCCCCCGGGGGGGGTGGAGACCTGGCTAACCTCACAGAAATGCAGAGAAATATGCAAATGGTAAGCACAAAAACAAAAAACAGAAAATATCTTATCTGAGAGCAGGAGAAGATGCAAGACTCAGCAAGCTTCCAAGTGAACCAGGAACCACAGTTGAGACAAGAACAATTGATCACCGGCAACCATAATGAGAGGGAACCTCCCTTATATAAGACCAGACTGTAACTCCTGATTGCCAATCCTCATTAAATGGTTCAGTACTGTTTGTAACCACCAGAGGGAGCTTCTGCTCAGAATTCATTTCTAGCACATTCACAACAGTACCCCCCCCTTGAGGAGGGGGTCACCGAACCCTCATTTGGGCAACCAGGTCGGTCAGGATGAGCTCTGTGATACGCACGGATCAGTCTCCTAGCATGGATGTCCGAAGCAAACACCCAAGAATTGTCCTCCTGACCATAACCTCTCCACTTAACCAAATACTGGAGTTTCCGTCTAGAAAAACGAGAATCCAATATTTTAAATCTCAACCACATACTCCAGATTGCCCTCAACCAAAACAGGGTCAGGAGGCGCAGCCATAGGAACCACTGGCTCGACAAACCTCTTCAATAAGGACTTGTGGAACACGTTATGGATCTTAAATGTCCCTGGAAGAAGTAAACGAAAGGAAACAGGATTAAGAATCTCCAATGTCTGGTTTGTTCTCTCAGTTTGTCCATTGGTCTGAGGATGAAAAGCCGAGGAGAAAGACAATTGAACACCAAGTTTAGAACAAAAAGTCCTCCAAAATCTGGAAACAAACTGGACTCCTCTGTCAGACACAATGTTCTCAGGAATGCCGTGTAACCGAACCACGTGCTGAAGGAACAAAGGCACCAATTCGGAGGAGGAAGGCAACTTAGGTAATGGCACAAGATGTATCATTTTGAAAAACCTATCACAAATCACCCAGATAACGGTCATTCTCTGAGAAACAGGGAGGTCGGAAATGAAATCCATAGAGATATGGGTCCATGGTCTCTTGAGCACAGGCAATGGCATCAACAAACCACTAGAGCGAGAGCAAGGCTTGGAGCGAGAGCAAGTCCCGCAGGACTGCACAAATTCCCTGACGTCACGAGACAAAGTAGGCCACCAAAAGGACCGACTAACCAAGTCTCTGGTACCAAAAATTCCGGGATGACCGGCCAACGCGGAACAATGAATCTCAGACATCACACTCTTTTTCCACCGGTCTGGGACAAACAATTTCCCAATAGGCAGCGCTCGGGTTTATCCTCCTGACACCCTTCCAGAGCCCGTCTCAAATTGGGCGAGATGGCGGAAAGAACTACACCCTCTTTCAAAATAACAGCAGGATCAGATAACTCAGGAGAGTCCGCAAGGAAACTCCTCGAGAGGGCATCCGCCTTAACATTCTTAGTGCCAGGAAGAAAGGAAACCACAAAATTAAAATGTGTGAAAAACAAGGCCCACCTGGCCTGTCTAGGATTAAGTCGCTTGGCTGATTCCAGATAAACCAGATTCTTATGGTCCGTGAGGACCACCACCTGATGTTTGGCTCCCTCCAGCCAATGTCTCCACTCTTTAAAAGCTCACTTCATGGCCAATAACTCCCGATTACCCACGTCATAATTACGTTCAGTTGGAGAAAATTTTCGAGAGAAAAAGGCACTAGGGTTACTTTTAGAGGTCTCTGGATCTCTTTGGGACAAAACGGCACCTGCCCCAATTTCAGAGGCATCAACCTCCACCTGAAATGGCAGAGAAACATCAGGCTGCCGTAGAACAGGAGCAGAAGTGAATCTCTGCTTAAGTTCCTGAAACGCAGAGACTGCCTCAGGAGGCCAATTCACCACATCAGAACCCTTTTTGGTCAAATCAGTCAATGGTTTAACAATAACAGAGAAATTACCAATAAATTTACGATAAAAATTGGCAAAACCCAAGAATCTCTGAAGAGCCTTTAATGAAGTAGGTTGGACCCAATCACAGATGGCCTGAACCTTGACCGGGTCCATTTCAATAACAGATGGGGACAAAATGAATCCCAGAAATGAGATCCTCTGTACGCCAAAAAGACACTTTGATCCCTTCACATACAGAGCAATCTCTCTCAAAATCTGGAACACAGTCCGAACATGTTTCACATGAGAGTCCCAGTCATTGGAAAAAATCAAGATATCATCCAAATAAACAATCAGAAATTTATCCACAAAATCCCTGAAAATGTCATTCATGAAGGACTGGAAGACGGAAGGAGCATTAGTGAGCCCAAAGGGCATCACTAGGTACTCAAAATGCCCCTCTGGGGTATTAAACGCCGTCTTCCATTCATCCCCGTGCTTAATGCGAATAAGGTTATACGCCCCCCTGAGGTCAAGCTTGGTAAACTAAGTAGCACTTTTCAATCTGGAAAACAGGTCAGAAATCAAGGGTAACGGATAGTGATATTTCACAGTGTTATTGTTCAAGAGACGATAATCAATACACGGCCTTAATGAACCATCCTTTTTGGCCACAAAGAAAAAACCGGTACCCAAGGGTGAAGAGGATGGTCTGATATGACCCTTCTCCAATGACTCCTTGATATAAGACCGCATAGCGTCATGTTCAGGTACAGACAAGTTAAAAAGGCGACCTTTAGGGAATTTACTACCAGGCACTAATTCAATAGCGCAGTCATAGCTCCTATGGGGGGCAAGGATGCAGATTTACTTTCGCTAAACACATCAGAAAAATCAGTCAAAAAGTCAGGAACATCCTGAGCCTGGGGAGAGGCAGAAAAAATAGGAGTGTTGGCATTAACACATTGGCAGTCCCAACTGGTCACAGACACAGATTTCCAATCCAAAACAGGATTATGAGACTGTAACCAAGGGAAACCTAGTACAATAATGTCATGCAGATTATACAGCACCAAAAATTTGCAACTCTCCTGATGATCAGGTTCAACCCTCATTATCACCTGAGTAGAGAACTGGGGTTTATTCTCAGCCAAAGGGGTAGAATCAATCCCCAGTAGGGGAATAGACTTCCGTAGGGGTATCAAGGGAAGCCCACAACGTTTAGCAAAATCAAAATCCATCAGGTTAATAGCTGCTCCCGAATCAACAAAAGCCTGAGCAGAAAATGTGGACAGGGAGCAAATCAGGGTAACAGTCAACAGAAATTTAGTCTGAACACTACCCAAGATAACTGAGCGTGCAAAACGTCTTCCCCGCTTAGGGCAGACTGAAATAGCATGAGAGGCGTCACCACAGTAGAAACATGACCCATTGCGTTTTCGAAACTCATGACGCTGTGCCCCAGAAGACACTCTATCACTCTGCATGGGTTCGGAAGCTGGTTCACAAGGCAACACTATTCCACGCATACCTCTACGCTCACGCAAACGTCTGTCAATTTGAATCGCTAATGACATAGAATCATTGAGACCAGAGGGAGCAGGGAAACCCACCATAACATCTTTTACTTTCTCTGACAGACCCTTCCGAAAAAGGGCTGCCAAAGCATCATCATTCCATTTGGTCAGGACTGCCCACTTTCGGAATTTCTGACAGTACAACTCAGCGTCCTCAAGCCCCTGATTTAATGCCAACAAGGTTTTTTCAGCTTGATCAGTGACATTAGGTTCATCGTACAATAACCCCAGAGCCAGAAAAAATGCATCAACATTACTCAAAACAGGGTCCCCAGGTGTCAGGTAAAAAGCCCAATCCTGAGGATCACCGCGCAGGAGAGAGATGACAATTTGAACCTGCTGTGCTGCGTTCCCTGAGGACTTAGGTTTTAAGGCAAAAAACAACTTACAGTTATTTTTGAAATTCATAAATTTAGCTCTATCCCCCAAAAATAAATCTGGCATGGGGATCCTAGGTTCCACAACCGGCAACCCTGCAAGATAGGTAGCAATACTCCGAACTTCAGTGGCAAGCTGATCCACACGGCCAGACAACTGTGCAAACTCCATTGAGAGAAAAAAAAAAAGAAATCCTCCTCAGCACCCAGAGAAAAAGAGTGAAAAATGCAAGAGAAAAAAAAAAAAAAATTCTGACAACTTTCTCTTTTCTTTTTCCTTTTACTATTTTTCCCTTCTGTTGAGTACCATATAATTTTCAGTTTGGCCGTGATACTGTTATGATTTGGTAGCTGAGGAGACAGGCAAAAACGGCAATACACCAGAGAGGTTGGAATCTACTAGATTGCAGTACCCTGACTAACCACCACAACTAATGGCAGCTTTGGAGCATTCCTACTTTGGTCCTAGACGCCTCGTCACAGCCTGAGAGGTTAACTACACCTAAAGATAGAAAGAGGAAAGCTATCTGCCCCGGAGCAGATCCCCAAAGAACATAGGAAGCCCCCAAACATGTAATGGCGGTTAGACAAGAGGAAATACAGACACAGACAGAAAATAGTATGAGCAAAACGTTGGGGCCCAATCTTCCTAGACAGAAAAGGATAGGAAGGACACTTACTGCAATCTAAAAAACCCTAAAAAATACCAACTCTACTAATTGCAAAAACACCTGAGATCACACGACCTCTACCACCTAAATTAGTTCTCTGGTGTAAAAAACTAAGCCGCAGCCACTGAAAAAACTGAAAAAGGCAAATGAACAAATAACAGTGGCTCCAGAAGAACTGAGAGGAGCCCAAGCCCCCCCGGGGGGTGGGAGACCTGGCTAACCTCACAGAAATGCAGATAAATATGCAAATGGTAAGCACAAAACAAAAAAACAGAAAATATCTTATCTGAGAGCAGGAGAAGAGGCAAGATTCAGCAAGCTTCCTAGTGAACCAGGAACCACAGTTGAGACAAGAACAATTGATCACCGGCAACCATGATGGGAGGGAACCTCCCTTATATAAGACCAGTCTGTAACTCCTGATTGCCAATCCTCATTGAATGGTTCAGTACTGTTTGTAACCACCAGAGGGAGCTTCTGCTCAGAATTCATTTCTAACACATTCACAACATTCCCCGAGGAAAAACTCTCGTGCCCAAGTCGCACAGGAATCGTGTCCTTCGTTGGGGTCACTCTTCTAAATTAGGCGGTCATGCCGGTCAGAAAAAGACTTTGCAACTTATTTCCCTTTATTACTGATGGCCTATCATGGGCAAAGATATCCATAAATCTGTTGCAGCCTGTCCTTAGTGTGCCTGTATTAAAACGCTTGCCGTCTGGGCAGCTTCTGCCACTTCCTATTCCATCCACTCCCTGGCAGCATATCGCAATGGACTTTATTACGTATCTTCCCATCTCTTCTGGCTGCTCTGCTGTCTGGGTTGTGGTAGATCGCTTTTCGAAGATGGCTCACTTCGTTCCTCTGCCTAGGCTTCCGTCTGATCCTGAGTTTGCTGAATATTTCATACAGCACAAACAGGCTCCTCTCCTATTGGAGAGATTTTACGCAGGCTTGAAAAAGAGGGGGCATAAGGAGCAGGATACTGTAACACCTGTGCCCGCATGGGGCTCTCGCCGGGGTCCCCATCCCCACACTGTGGTGCCCGTACCTATGTGGGGCCCCCTTCGGGGACCCTGCTCTCAGTCTGCTTCCTGCCACCCTGTCTCGGCTCTCTCCCCTGCTCCTGCTTCCTGGTGTGCAGCCAGCACATCCCCAGGTATGAGGCTTAGGTCACGCGCGCGCTCTCGGTCTCTTAAAGAGACAGCGTGCATTTTTCAAAAATATGGTTAGCCAATAGTATTCTTGTGTGTGGTATTTCTGGCCCCTCTGCCATAGAGAGGGCGCCAGAGCAACCAGTGTTTCCTGTTGATAGTTTCTGGTTCTGTGTTCTGATGTGCCGCCTGTGATCTGCTGTGCTTTTCCAGTTTCCTGCCAGTACCCAGCTAATACTGTTTGTCTTCTCAGACTACCTGCAGCTTACTATGCTATACCTGGGACGACACCAGTGCTGCCTGTTCAAGTTGCATTCTGCTCAACAGTCAGTCACTTCGTTACCTACGACGATGTCAGTACTGCCTGTGCCAGCTCTGTCCCGTGCTCACACTTCCCACCAGTCAAGTTCAATGCTACCTGTTATCACTACCTGTTCACCTGTTCCCTTGGGCCAGCTTCCATGTGTCCGGGTCTAATTGGAGGTAGCACCTGCGTCCCTTGTTCATTCCAATCTGAGCCTGTCCGAGGGGTCTTACTACGGGTGTCTGGGGCTCGCATAGTCATGCCTCCTTCGGTGCCCCCCAGTCCGTGGTCCCACAAAAATAGCAATAAACGAATGTGCACTGCAACACCTGTGCCTCCGCTTCCATTCGTTACAAAAGCCCACATAGAGTTTGCTAAGAAACACATGAAGTACTCCCAGACTATGAGATATAAGATTCTCTGGTCTGATGAGATGAAGATGGAACTTTTGGTGATAATTTTAAGCGGTATGTGTGGACAATACCAGGCACTGCTCATCACCTGCCCAATACAATCCCAACAGTGAAACATGATGGCAGCATCATGCTATGGGGGTGTTTTTCAGCTGCAGGGACAGGACGACTGGTTGCAATTGAAGGAAACATGAATGTGACCAAGTACAGAGATATCCTGGATGAAAACCTTTTCCAAAGTGCTCTGGATCTCAGACTTGGCCGAAGGTTCACCTTCCAACAAGACAATGACCCTAAGCACACAGCTAAAATAACAAAGGATTGGCTTCAAAACAACTCTGACCATTCTTGACTTGCCCAGCCAGAGCCCTGACCTAAACCCAATTGAGCATCTTTGGAAAGACCTTAAAATGGCTGTCCACCAACGTTCACCATCCACCCTGTAGGAACTGGAGAGGATCTGCAAGGAAGAGTGGCAGAGGATCCCCAAATCCTGGTGTGAAAAACTTGTTGCATCATTCCCAAGAAGATTTATGGCTGTACTAGCTCAAAATTGTGCTTCTACTCAATACTGAGCAAAGGGTCTGAATACTTATGACCATGTGATATTTCAGTTTTTCTTTTCTAATGAATTTGCAAAAATTTCCACCTATCTGTTTTTTTCTGTCAAGATGGGGTGGAGGAGGCCAGTATGTGAAATATACAGAGGAACTGATGTTGGGAAACAGAAAATCTGGTCTGGATAAGAGGGTGGCTTTCTGGAAAAGCTTCACCATATGTAGATAAACAGCTTAAAAATTCTCTAATCAAATGTCAATACAACTTGATAGATTATCAGATATTCTGGATTGTAGATAGATATGTATTATTTAAGTGACGAGCCAAGAATCATAAGAATAAGGCCTTATTCAGACTTCTGTTTTTTAAGTTTGCTAGATCCAGTTTTCATCCCTTTTTTTCCTCTGTTTTTATCATTAGCGCGTCATCCACTATTCTCATATGAAAAAAATAAACAAAAAAATAATTTCCAAGCACTCATTGAGCACTAAAAATCGGACAGCACTTAGATGACACAAGGTTGGCATCCTCATACTGTCCATTTTACTCATGGATCCATTGATGTGAATGAGTGAGCACACTCATTCCGCAAAAAAATAAAAATGGACATGTGAACAGCCCAATAGATCATAAGCACAGATAGAACACACAAGAAACACAAATTTCTGAATGAGGCATGAAATTTAAAATGTTATGTAAGATTTAGTATAAGACTCACACTCAGGTTTTCGTGCACTTTTTGGTGCAGCTTAACAAGCAGATCTTTTTTAGCGTTCTATAAAAAAAGAAATTACAGCATTTTACAAGCGAGCACATGGAGATACACTTTGCAATTTATGAACGTGGCCCATTTTGAGTACGGCCATCTAAACCTGGTGTGGTAGATTGACTCAGTTGGCTGCTTAACCCCTTTCCGACGTTGGGCGTAAAAGTACGCCGATGTCGGAATCCGTCCCTATGATGTGGGCTCCGGCGCTAAGCCCACATCTTTCCTGGCACATGTCAGCTGTTTTGAACAGCTGACACGTGCCTCTAAACAGCTGCGGGTGGAATCGCGATCCACCCGTGGCTGTTAACCTGTTAAACACAGCTGTCGATCTCTGACAGCGGCATTTAACTTGCGCTTCCCGAAAGTGCACCGGAAATCCCGCCCATCGGTGACTCCCATCACGTCACGATGGGTTGGCATGACAACCAGAAGTCTCCAGCAGACCTCTATGGTTGTCATAGCAAGATTGCTATGAGCACCGCCTGGTGGTCGGCGCTCATAGCAAGTGAGCATTTGTGCTGCATACAGGCGATGTGATATTCGCCTGTATGTAGTAGAGGCGATCAGACAACTGCAGCTTCTAGTTCCCCATGAAGATTATTGAAGCATGCAAAAAGTAAAAAATAAAATGTTTTTTTAAAAAATAAATATATAAGTTCAAATCACCCCCTTTTTGCCCCATTATAACAATAAAAAGAAAATCAAACATGCATATTTGGTATTGCCACATTCAGAATCACTCGATCTATCAATAGAAAAAAAATTAACCCAGTCACTAAACGGCGTAACGAGAAAAAATTTCAAAACGTCAGAATTACGTTTTTTTGGTCGCCTCTACATTTCAATGAAATGCAATAATTAGAGATCAAAAGATCGTATTTACACCAAAATAGTGTCAATAAAATGTCATCTCGGCGCGCAAAAAACAAGCCATCACTAGTGTTGAGCATTCCGATACCGCAAGTATCGGGTATCGGCCGATATTCGCTGTATCGGAATTCCGATACTTAGTTTCCGATATTTTTCATATATCGTATACCGGAATCGGAAGTTCCCATAATTCTTTGAGAGGCACTGTGATTTTAGTCAGCCAATGAGGAATCCTACGAAGTGTGGGCACATCCTGTAATTCTGCGGTCATCTTAACTAATGGCATGGCTGTGATTGGCTGCTGAAATGATGTCAGAATGCACTATAAAAGGCGCCGCCGCCATTTTAGCGTCACTGTGCTGTGAACTCAGTTAGGGACAGAACGCTGCTCTGCTGACTCTGAGGGACAGTTAGAGATTGCGATTTTGTGTACTGTGCTTTAGGCAGGCTAGTTTACCAACCGCTGTGTAAAGCTTCCTTTTGCCTTGCAGTGTTGTTTTAACAGCTCTGTGCAAGGTGTGTGTGTGAGAGTGCAGGTGACGCTGCAGTTTGCTCTGCATCCACCGCTGTTTGTAGGCATCTGCACGTGTCACTCACTGACTCTTTTTTTTATTTTATTTTGTGGAATTGGTGCAGCTCCATTCAGTTGAAATTAACAGTGATCTATTAGTGTGACGCGCTTCCATCCGTATACAATACATTGGTTGCAAACACTATAGAAGTACAGAAAGGAGCCTTTCACAGCTAGTGAACAGTTGTGTGCAGTGTTTACTGTAGTCTGTGAGGTTTTCATTTTTTGAGTGCAGATCACGCTCCAGTAAGTTCTTCAACCACTGCTAGTTGTAGTCTGCTGAGCGTGTGTCACTGCCTCATCCTTGACATTTTTCTCTAATTGGTGCTGCTCCATTCTATTTTAAAAAAATCTAATCTATTAGTGTGACGCGCTTCCATCCGTATACAATACATTGGTTGCAAACACTATAGAAGTACAGAAAGGAGCCTTTCACAGCTAGTGAACAGTTGTGTGCAGTGTTCACTGTAGTCTGTGAGGTTTTCATTTTTTGAGTGCAGATCACGCTCCAGTTAGTTCTTCAACCACTGCTGGTTGTAGTCTGCTGAGCGTGTGTCACTGCCTCCTCCTTGACATTTTTCTCTAATTGGTGCTGCCCCATTCTATTTAAAAAAAATCTAATCTATTAGTGTGACGCGCTTCCATCCGTATACAATACATTGGTTGCAAACACTATAGAAGTACACAAAGGGGCCTTTTACAGCTAGTGAACAGTTGTGTGCAGTGTTCACTGTAGTCTGTGAGGTTTTCATTTTTTGAGTGCAGATCACGCTCCAGTTAGTTCTTCAACCACTGCTGGTTGTAGTCTGCTGAGCGTGTGTCACTGCCTCCTCCTTGACATTTTTCTCTAATTGGTACTGCTCCATTCTATTTTAAAAAAATCTAATCTATTAGTGTGACGCGCTTCCATCCGTATACAATACATTGGTTGCAAACACTATAGAAGTACACAAAGGGGCCTTTCACAGCTACTGAACAGTTGTCTGCAGTGTTCACTGTAGTCCGTGAGCTTTTCATTTTTTGAGTGCAGATTACGCTCCAGTTAGTTCTTCAACCACTGCTGGTTGTAGTCTGCTGAGCGTGTGTCACTGCCTCATCCTTGACATTTTTCTCTAATTGGTGCTGCTCCATTCTATTTTAAAAAATCTAATCTATTAGTGTGACGCGCTTCCATCCGTATACAATACATTGGTTGCAAACACTATAGAAGTACACAAAGGGGCCTTTCACAGCTACTGAACAGTTGTCTTCAGTGTTCACTGTAGTCTGTGAGCTTTTCATCTTTTGAGTGCAGATTACGCTCCAGTTAGTTCTTCAACCACTGCTGGTTGTAGTCTGCTGAGCGTGTGTCACTGCCTCATCCTTGACATTTTTCTCTAATTGGTGCTGCTCCATTCTATTTTAAAAAAATCTAATCTATTAGTGTGACGCGCTTCCATCCGTATACAATACATTGGTTGCAAACACTATAGAAGTACACAAAGGGGCCTTTCACAGCTACTGAACAGTTGTCTGCAGTGTTCACTGCAGTCTCTGAGGAATAACCACACTTAGGCCTTATAACTTTTCTGACTTTCTTTATCAATCTACCAAGATGAAGAAGGCAGGGAGTAAGGCACGTGGTCGTGGCCGTGGAGTTTCAGCAGGGAGAGGACGTGGGGATTCTGTGGCTGCTGCCGCACCCAGTGACACAGCATCCACCAGTTTTCCCCGTGAGCGTTCCTTTATGCGCACTTTTGTAGGAGGTCGGCGTACCCCACTGCTGCGGGAAGAACAAATTGAAGCCGTTGTTGGTTGGATGGCAGCCAATGCATCGACTTCAATTGCTTCCACCTCCTCTCAGGACCACAGCACTGTTGAACAACCATCTGTCTCTTCACCGCCTGCCAAATTGCCCAGGCAGTCAGAGAGCTCTGTAAAGGAGCCAGCTGAGTCTCTGCTTCTGTTCTCAGAATCTGTTGGCTTTCAAACAGTGGCCCAGCCAAGCAGCATTCTGGAATGTGAAGAAGAGGGAGTACGCAGTGATGCGCAATAGCTGTGTCTCTCTGAATCTGAAGAGGCGGGTGAGCCAGTGCCGATGGTCAGCACACCGCAGAACGCATCTGATGATGATGAGACTCAGGTGCCAGTTTCTGTTGAGCATGGTGCTGGCCAGACCACCCAACAGCAGCAGGTGTTGGAAGAGGGTAGTGGAGATGATGAAGTCCAAGACCCAACATGACGTGAGGAACAGGAAGGTGGTGGGAGCATCTCTGAGGAAGAGATTGCCCCAACAGTCCAAACAGTAGGGAGAGGTAGGCTGCAGACTCGGTTGCCTGTAGCCTCCAGTTTGGCACCCGTTCGTAGCAGTTCTCTTACAACAGCCAAAACGGGCGCTCCCAGGACTTGCACTGCGTGGTCCTTTTTTGACACACTTGCAGATGATATTTGCTATGTCAAATGCAAGCTGTGTAATCAAAAAGTAAAAAGAGGTAAAAGTGTCAGTAACCTTAATACCACAAATATGTGGAAACATGTGCGGACAAAGCACGTGGTTGAGTTACAAAGACACACTGGAGATGTAGGTCAACCTACAGCAGCACCTACATCTTCAGCTCGTGTTGGAGCCTCTTCCTCCAGCTCACACACAGCTGGTTCGGCTTCCTCACAGGATCGCCATGGAAGAACCTCTGTCACTGTTGTCCAGAGACCCAATGTTATTCCACCCACAGCTGCAAGTGCCCTGTCATCCTCACACTCCCAGGCCACAAAACAGCCATCGGTAGCTCAGGCATGGGATAAAAGACGGCCATACTCGGCAAACCATCCACGAGCACAGGCTCTGAATGCTGGCATTGCAAAACTCCTGTCCCTTGAAATGCTGTCATTCAGGCTAGTGGAGACTGACAGTTTCCGTAACTTAATGGCATTGGCAGTCCCACAATACAATGTGCCCAGCCGATTTTATTTCAGCAGGCAAGCCGTCCCTGGTCTGCAAAAGCATGTTGAGGGAAAAATTAAACATGCGCTACTAAACGCCGTCAGTAGCAAGGTCCACCTGACCACCGATGCGTGGACCAGTACCCATGGCCAGGGACGATACCTTTCCCTCACTGCCCATTGGGTCAATGTTGTGGAGCCGGGTACAGATCTTGCGAGTGGCGCTGTACGTGTTCTGCCAATTCCAAGGATTGCAGGAATCCAGTCTGTCCACATTGACTCCTCCTCCTACTCCAGTTCCTCAGAATCATCGCTGCAGGAGCCGTCACGGTCTACCTCCACATGGACCCGTGAACGCTTACCTGTTGCGACCGATATGAGCACAGCCGTGGCCAAACGTCAACAGGCCGTCCTGAAATTAATTTCCATGGGGAATCGAAGCCACACAGCGCAGGAGGTCTGGAATGCCATCAAGCAGGAGAGCGACGTGTGGTTTTTGCCAGCGAATCTCCAGCCAGGCTTGGTAGTGTGTGACAATGGCCGAAATCTGGTGGCAGCTCTGGGCCTTGGCAACCTCACTCACATACCATGTCTGGCACATGTGCTCAACTTGGTCGTGCAGAGTCTTTTGAGGGACTATCCGGATCTTGATGCACTGCTGCACAAGGTCCGCCTAGAGTGCGCTCACTTGCGACGTTCCACCATGGCCAGATCGCGCATTGCAGCTCTGCAACGCAGATTTCGCCTTCCTGAACATCGCATCATATGTGACGTACCCACCAGGTGGAATTCCACGTTACATATGTTGGAGCGGTTGTGTGAGCAGCAGCCAGCAGTAATGGAGTATCAGCTGCATCAGGCGCAATCAACTCGCAATTTGCACCATTCACACTTCACCACTACTGAGTGGGCCTCTATGAAGGACATCTGCCACGTTTTGCGTGCGTTTGATGAGTCAACGCGGATGGCGAGTGCAGATGATGCACTAGTCAGCCTGACTGTCCCCCTTATCTGCCTGCTTCAAAAAACACTGCAAGCACTAAGGGATGAGGTTTTGGAAGAGGTGGAGGATGAGGAGTCACAAATTCATCACCTTCTGGACAGTCAGCGCAACGTGGTTCCTCACAAAGGGCTGGGCAGGGCTCACTTTGTGAGGAGGATGAGGAGGAGTCAATGGAGGAGGAAGACATCGCTCCAGAGGGAGGTACACAACGCTCTAGTCAGTATGTAGAGCAAGGGTGGGGTGATGCAGAGCAGGCAGAGATGACGCCTCTTGCAGGGGACAGCGTTTCTTGGCCAGTTGGGAGTCTGCAGCACATGGTTGATTTCATGCTGCAGTGCCTGAGGAACGACCGCCGCATCGCCCACATTCTCACCACGTCTGATTATTGGGTGTACACCCTCCTAGACCCTCGCTACCGGGACAACTTACAAAGCCTCATCACACCGTTGAACCGGGAGCGTAAAATGCGGGAGTACCAAGACACACTGGTGCAATCCATAATGTTCTCCATTCCAGCCGAGAGCACTGCTGCTGCTACTGCTTTACAAAGCAGCTCTGTGCGTCGAGGCAGTGGAGACAGCTCTGCAACAAGAGGGAGCACAAGCAGCGCCTCTGCACAGGGCAAGACCAGTATGTACCAAATGTGGCGAAGTTTTGTGGCAGTGCCACAAATGTCTACACCATCCGAGACGGCTCCAGTCAGCAGGAGGCAACGTTTCCGTAAGATGGTGACAAACTACATGTCTTTCCCTCTCAGTGTACTCCCAGATGGCTCTTCCCCATTCAAGTTTTGGGTCTCTAAGCTGGATACATGGCCAGAGCTTAGCCAGTATGCATTGGAGGTGCTGGCTTGCCCTGCTGCCAGTGTATTATCGGAGCGCGTCTTTAGTGCTGCAGGTGGTGTACTAACAGACCGTCGCATGCGACTATCCTCCGATAATGTAGACCGGCTTACTTTTCTGAAAATGAACAAGGCATGGATCTCGCCTGAATTTGTCTGTCCGTTTTCAGATTAAATAACTGGTTCGCAACGTTATCCATGTCTCCTGTTATGTTCATCTTTCTACCACCTGAACTCTACTCCCTGGGCTACAACACTGCCAGTTGCTGCTCAGAAGTGTCGTGTCCACAGACCAATACACAAGCTATAGTGTTAGTGGGGTTCAGTAACGCCAGCTGTTCCCCTGCTGTGTGTCCGGCAAGAAGTCTCCTGTTCCCTACACATGCACAGAAAAACCCATGTCGAATATGCTCCAAATAGGGAAGAGCCGTCACCCTGATTGTTATGCTTAAAACAGGAAATTGTGAAGTTTTCCAGGCCTAGAATGATACATTTTTATAACAAATATGGACAAATAATAATTTGTCATCACAGCGCATATCTGCACATGTCTATTAGAAATGGTAACAAAAACTAAAACATAGTGTTCACTTTTTTAAATTAATGCATAAAAGTACATTTCATACTTATCAATTAATGCTTTTTAAGGAACTTTATCTGTACCTGTAAATAATGCAGTCAATGGATGTACGAATCATAAACATCCTCATCATCATCATCACGAGTTATATTTATGACAGACATTATAAAATACACATACTGATGCCAACTGTAACTTCACACACCATATATGAAATGTCCAGCATCTAAACCTGGTAATAATGTGCAATAATAAATTATTACATCTAGAAAGTGCATCATGCATACTGACAATAGGTAGTTATACCTGCAAGTGCTGTTGAAACAACCACAACAGATATAAATTAATAATGGTATATAGGTATCACAGTGCATAGTTACTCATGGACAATGTCGATGTAATACTGTACCTCAATAAAGTCAGCGTGAACCATTATGCTTGTTAGTCTTGTAGATTGTTAAAGAGGGAACGTGCTTTTTTTGTTGGTCATAGGTGGAGTATTAGACAGTAAATGATTACTGCTGTCGTATTTTTGGCGTCCCTAGGGCAGAATAACGCTGCGTAAGGTCACATTTTATAGAGAGTCATCTAATAGACACACGCTACCCTAACCTACGTGTGACAGTAGGAAGGTAGTGTTGACGGATAAAGCCTTGCGCAACCAGACATGCTTTTACCCTCTTCAACACTGTACAAGCAAAAAATGCATGATTGCAGCCGCAGACTTTATTGACGTACAGTATAACATCGCCATTACCCATCAGAGGCTGTCCACTGTCTGATACAGACATAGAATATACCTTTGCTATCCCTAGCCTTTGTTTCACCTACACTTGCAGGCACACACTTAAATTGTGACAATGCATAATGTTTTTTTAAATGGTTATTTTTTATCGTACATTATTGCGTCATCACATTGATGAGTCCATGCTGGACATGTCATACATGCTGTACAAAGTAACGATTTTATTAACTTAAATAATTGAAATGTCTGTGACTGCCACATATAAATTGCAATGATGATGATGAGTGACTATTACAAAATCCATTGTCTTCACTATGTTATGGTTTAACATAGCGTTCCTTTAGCATTATTCATAAATACAAAAATGGACTTTTATTCTTAAATTTACAACACTATATTTTGTAAACTAATTTTTGGGTGGTGTGTTGTTCCATTTCTTGTTGCCATGTGCATATATGGGTTTATATTTGCAGGGTCTTTATTTTTATTCTTGAAATTAGGAAAGATGTGTATCTTCGTACCGTGTTAGCCAGTAGATAGAAAAATATTTAGACTTGAGAGTCCTCAGTGGTTGATACCTTTTAATGGATAACTGAAAAGATGGTAACAAATTGCAAGCTTTCGAGGCTACTCACGTCTCTTCATCAGGCAAAGACTAAAACAAAAAATGAAGAATCACATATTTCTATACACAACAGGACACAGGAATAGTGCAATAGGTAAGACAAGTGACGTGCAGCAGAACTGTCATTATGCCAGAGGATGAACATAAATATTGGAACAGTTCCTAGATAAGGATAGAAAGTTTTATTGCCCTCTGATTGTGGTCTGGTTTTGTGTTTTCATGCCCCTGGAAGGGCAGAGACGCAGATTCCTTAATTGATATAGAATGACATGAATCCGTGTGATCTATTCATTCCAGCACTAATAGTGTCAAAGGTCATGATGAGCTTATATTCCAAAACCTTTCTATCTTTCTCAGATTTGAAGTTAGATTTTAATACCAGTAATTCCATATCCATCATGCTATGACCGGGCATACCAAAGTTTTTTTGCCACAGGTAAATCCATTATTTTTTCTCTTATTGTGTGGCGATGATAATTCATCCTTGTTCTCAGTTTTTGGCCGGTCTCCCCCACATACAGACCCCCATTTGGACATTTAGTACATATAATTAGGTACACCACATTAGATGTGATGCAGCTGAAAGTAGCTGGGATCTTGTAGTCGTGATGGGAGTTGGGGATCTTTATCTTGTCCGTGGTCATTATAGATGCACAGGTTTTACATTTCTTCTGGTTGCAAGGAAAGGTTCCTGCAGCTGTTGGGGAGGACAGGGAGTTTCTGACAATGATGCTTCTTAGATTTGGGGGCTGCCTAAAACACAGTAGTGGGGGGTCTGGAAATATGGATTGTAATATCGGGCATCTTTTTGTAGTAAAGGTTGTAGTTTCCGTGTAGCTCCCCTTAGCACCTCCAGATTTGGATTGTAGGTGACCACTAGAGGCACCCGGTTATTTTCTTCTTTACCTTTGTAATGTAGCAGGTGATTCCTTGATATTCTGTTGGCTCTTGAAATTTGGTTTTCAATTGTTCTTGGATGGTATCCCTGGTTCAAAAAAGTCTTTCTGAGACGACCCCCCACTACTGTGTTTTAGGCAGCCCCCAAATCTAAGAAGCATCATTGTCAGAAGCTCCCTGTCCTCCCCAACAGCTGCAGGAACCTTTCCTTGCAACAAGAAGAAATGTAAAACCTGTGCATCTATAATGATCACGGACAAGATAAAGATCCCCTACTCCCATCAGGACTACAAGATCAAAGGTACTTTCAGCTGCATCACATCTAATGTGGTGTACCTAATTATATGTACAAAATGTCCAACTGGGGGTCTGTATGTGGGGGAGACCGGCCAAAAACTGAGAACAAGGATGAATTATCATCGCCACACAATAAGAGAAAAAATAATGGATTTACCTGTGGCAAAACACTTTTGTATGCCCGGTCATAGCATGATGGATATGGAATTACTGGTATTAAAATATAACTTCAAATCTGAGAAAGATAGAAAGGTTTGGGAATATAATCTCATGATGACCTTTGACACTCTTAGTGCTGGAATCACACGGATTCATGTCATTCTATATCAATTAAGGAATCTGCGTCTCTGACCTTCTAGGGGCATCAAAACAGAACACCAGACCCCAATCAGAGAGCAATAAAACTTTCTCTCCTTATCTATGAACTGTTCCAATATTTATGATCATCCCTCTGCCATAATGACATTTCTGCTTCACGTCACTTGTCTTACCTATTGCACTATTCCTGTGTCCTGTTGTGTGTAGAAATATGTGATTCTTCATTTTTTGTTTTAGTCTTAGCCTGATGAAGAGACCTGAGTAGTCTCGAAAGCTTGGAATTTGTTACCATCTTTTCAGTTAGCCATTAAACGGTATCAACCACTGAGGACTCTCAAGTATAAATATTTTTCTATTCTTGGAATTGAAATTCATCATTTTATTGTCCTAGTAAAACTTCATTTATTCTTGTTTGAAGTACATACATTTGCAATGGCCACGTAACAAGGCAATAACTCAATATTTTATTTCAAAACCCTCCTTGACCCTGGGCTTCAACACCGCCAGTTGCTGCTCAGAAGTGTTAGATGCACAGATGAAAACAATCGCTGATGTGTTTGTGGGGTTCAGTAACGCCTGCTGTTCCCCTGCTGTGTGTCTGGCAAAAATTACTGCTGCTAACTACAAATTCAACTTCAAACATCTCATACTAGGCCTCTGCCTACACCCTCCTTGACCCTGGGCTTCAACACCGCCAGTTGCTGCTCAGAAGTGTTAGATGCACAGATGAAAACAATCGCTGATGTGTTTGTGGGGTTCAGTAACGCCTGCTGTTCCCCTGCTGTGTGTCTGGCAAAAATTACTGCTGCTAACTACAAATTCAACTTCAAACATCTCATACTAGGCCTCTGCCTACACCCTCCTTGACCCTGGGCTTCAACACCGCCATTTGCTGCTCAGAAGTGTTAGATGCACAGATGAAAACAATCGCTGATGTGTTTGTGGGGTACAGTAACGCCTGCTGTTCCCCTGCTGTGTGTCTGGCAAAAATTACTGCTGCTAACTACAAATTCAACTTCAAACATCTCATACTAGGCCTCTGCCTACACCCTCCTTGACCCTTTGCTTCAACACCGCCAGTTGCTGCTCAGAAGTGTTAGATGCACAGATGAAAACAATCGCTGATGTGTTTGTGGGGTTCAGTAATGCCTGCTGTTCCCCTGCTGTGTGTCTGGCAAAAATTACTGCTTCTAACTACAAATTCAACTTCAAACATCTCATACTAGGCCTCTGCCTACACCCTCCTTGACCCTGGGCTTCAACACCGCCAGTTGCTGCTCAGAAGTGTTAGATGCACAGATGAAAACAATCGCTGATGTGTTTGTGGGGTTCAGTAACGCCTGCTGTTCCCCTGCTGTGTGTCCGGCAAAAATTACTGCTAGCTACCTACACATGGTGAAAAAAACATGACATAAAATGATTAGTCTTTGTCACAAATCTGTAACAAAATAATTGTGACATATTATTTCAGATATGCACATGTCGAAAACAAATGCTAACACAAAAGCCTATTTATGCTATAGGATACTGATGGTCAACCTTGTCACTCCATAGCTTAGACAAATCCAACTCACATCATGACTCAAATGCTGCAATGTTGGAAGTGCATAATGTGGGTTGAACTTTGACAACAGCTGCAGTGCGAAAGTTAGACTTCAGTGTTCTTGGCTTTTAAATAAAAGCATACAAGTAAATATAATAATCCAATGTTGATTAAGGGATGTGATGTACACCTGTAATATTGTACAAACAATGCATGTAGGAATAGTCCTCTTCAACATTACTTATATTTGTGTCATTTTAAAAAATACATATTTAATTAGAAAGTTAACAGCCCATATCATAAAGGTCCTTCATGTAAACATGATAATCGGTAACAAAAATCAGGCATTACCTTGTTAAAGTCAATAGTGCATAGTCACAAAATCAAAATATATACCTGTAAGTGGTGCTGAAAGAACGACAACTGATAAAATAGGTGAATGATATCTATTTATCAGACTGAATATGGACACCTGTACAATGTCGATATAATACTGTACCTTAACAAAACAGCTGTGTCACACCTCACACGCGTTGTTCTTGTAGCTTGTTATGTAATAGGGCACATGCGTGTATGTTTCATCATAGGTGCATGTTTACTGAGTAAAGCAAGAAGAAAAGGTAGCACACTGTAGCGCTATAGCTTGCAAACACGAAATATGAAAAATATGAAAAATGAATTACATCATTACCTTAGAAATATGAAAAATTGAGAAGTCTTAGCGCATAAGATGGCCAAATTATGTGAGCCTGATAGCCACGTCAAGGCTCTTCTCGTATATCAGGTCCCTAACTAATGCCTATCCTCGCTTTAGAAAAGTCTGTCTGCATGGGAACCTATGAATCCTCTTTTCAGACTAAAATCTACATCTCTGTGGAGGGGTGATGAACCTGCTGTAATTAAAAGGCCTGTGACCACCAGGTGGAGTGCTCAGGCAGAAGGTAAATGAATACATATCAAAAAACTGACCGGCACATCCAAACTTAGATTCAGTGTGAACAGGTGCTAAACCTAGAGTCACCAACTCATATACATACAAGAAGAAAAGGTAGCACACTGTAGCGCTATAGCTTGCAAACACGAAATATGAAAAATATGAAAAATGAATTACATCATTACCTTAGAAATATGAAAAATTGAGAAGTCTTAGCGCATAAGATGGCCAAGTTATGTGAGCCTGATAGCCACGTCAAGGCTCTTCTCGTATATCAGGTCCCTAACTAATGCCTATCCTCGCTTTAGAAAAGTCTGTCTGCATGGGAACCTATGAATCCTCTTTTCAGACTAAAATCTACATCTCTGTGGAGGGGTGATGAACCTGCTGTAATTAAAAGGCCTGTGACCACCAGGTGGAGTGCTCAGGCAGAAGGTAAATGAATACATATCAAAAAACTGACCGGCACATCCAAACTTAGATTCAGTGTGAACAGGTGCTAAACCTAGAGTCACCAACTCATATACATACAAGAAGAAAAGGTAGCACACTGTAGCGCTATAGCTTGCAAACACGAAATATGAAAAATATGAAAAATGAATTACATCATTACCTTAGAAATATGAAAAATTGAGAAGTCTTAGCGCATAAGATGGCCAAATTATGTGAGCCTGATAGCCACGTCAAGGCTCTTCTCGTATATCAGGTCCCTAACTAATGCCTATCCTCGCTTTAGAAAAGTCTGTCTGCATGGGAACCTATGAATCCTCTTTTCAGACTAAAATCTACATCTCTGTGGAGGGGTGGTCACAGGCCTTTTAATTACAGCAGGTTCATCACCCCTCCACAGAGATGTAGATTTTAGTCTGAAAAGAGGATTCATAGGTTCCCATGCAGACAGACTTTTCTAAAGCGAGGATAGGCATTAGTTAGGGACCTGATATACGAGAAGAGCCTTGACGTGGCTATCAGGCTCACATAATTTGGCCATCTTATGCGCTAAGACTTCTCAATTTTTCATATTTCTAAGGTAATGATGTAATTCATTTTTCATATTTTTCATATTTCGTGTTTGCAAGCTATAGCGCTACAGTGTGCTACCTTTTCTTCTTGTATGTATATGAGTTGGTGACTCTAGGTTTAGCACCTGTTCACACTGAATCTAAGTTTGGATGTGCCGGTCAGTTTTTTGATATGTATTCATTTACCTTCTGCCTGAGCACTCCACCTGGTGGTCACAGGCCTTTTAATTACAGCAGGTTCATCACCCCTCCACAGAGATGTAGACTTTAGTCTGAAAAGAGGATTCATAGGTTCCCATGCAGACAGACTTTTCTAAAGCGAGGATAGGCATTAGTTAGGGACCTGATATACGAGAAGAGCCTTGACGTGGCTATCAGGCTCACATAATTTGGCCATCTTATGCGCTAAGACTTCTCAATTTTTCATATTTCTAAGGTAATGATGTAATTCATTTTTCATATTTTTCATATTTCGTGTTTGCAAGCTATAGCGCTACAGTGTGCTACCTTTTCTTCTTGTATGTATATGAGTTGGTGACTCTAGGTTTAGCACCTGTTCACACTGAATCTAAGTTTGGATGTGCCTGTCAGTTTTTTTGATATGTATTCATTTACCTTCTGCCTGAGCACTCCACCTGGTGGTCACAGGCCTTTTAATTACAGCAGGTTCATCACCCCTCCACAGAGATGTAGATTTTAGTCTGAAAAGAGGATTCATAGGTTCCCATGCAGACAGACTTTTCTAAAGCGAGGATAGGCATTAGTTAGGGACCTGATATACGAGAAGAGCCTTGACGTGGCTATCAGGCTCACATAATTTGGCCATCTTATGCGCTAAGACTTCTCAATTTTTCATATTTCTAAGGTAATGATGTAATTCATTTTTCATATTTTTCATATTTCGTGTTTGCAAGCTATAGCGCTACAGTGTGTGCTACCTTTTCTTCTTGTATGTATATGAGTTGGTGACTCTAGGTTTAGCACCTGTTCACACTGAATCTAAGTTTGGATGTGCCGGTCAGTTTTTTGATATGTATTCATTTACCTTCTGCCTGAGCACTCCACCTGGTGGTCACAGGCCTTTTAATTACAGCAGGTTAATCACCCCTCCACAGAGATGTAGATTTTAGTCTGAAAAGAGGATTCATAGGTTCCCATGCAGACAGACTTTTCTAAAGCGAGGATAGGCATTAGTTAGGGACCTGATATACGAGAAGAGCCTTGACGTGGCTATCAGGCTCACATAATTTGGCCATCTTATGCGCTAAGACTTCTCAATTTTTCATATTTCTAAGGTAATGATGTAATTCATTTTTCATATTTTTCATATTTCGTGTTTGCAAGCTATAGCGCTACAGTGTGCTACCTTTTCTTCTTGTATGTATATGAGTTGGTGACTCTAGGTTTAGCACCTGTTCACACTGAATCTAAGTTTGGATGTGCCGGTCAGTTTTTTTTATATGTATTCATTTACCTTCTGCCTGAGCACTCCACCTGGTGGTCACAGGCCTTTTAATTACAGCAGGTTCATCACCCCTCCACAGAGATGTAGATTTTAGTCTGAAAAGAGGATTCATAGGTTCCCATGCAGACAGACTTTTCTAAAGCGAGGATAGGCATTAGTTAGGGACCTGATATACGAGAAGAGCCTTGACGTGGCTATCAGGCTCACATAATTTGGCCATCTTATGCGCTAAGACTTCTCAATTTTTCATATTTCTAAGGTAATGATGTAATTCATTTTTCATATTTTTCATATTTCGTGTTTGCAAGCTATAGCGCTACAGTGTGCTACCTTTTCTTCTTGTATGTATATGAGTTGGTGACTCTAGGTTTAGCACCTGTTCACACTGAATCTAAGTTTGGATGTGCCGGTCAGTTTTTTGATATGTATTCATTTACCTTCTGCCTGAGCACTCCACCTGGTGGTCACAGGCCTTTTAATTACAGCAGGTTCATCACCCCTCCACAGAGATGTAGATTTTAGTCTGAAAAGAGGATTCATAGGTTCCCATGCAGACAGACTTTTCTAAAGCGAGGATAGGCATTAGTTAGGGACCTGATATACGAGAAGAGCCTTGACGTGGCTATCAGGCTCACATAATTTGGCCATCTTATGCACTAAGACTTCTCAATTTTTCATATTTCTAAGGTAATGATGTAATTCATTTTTCATATTTTTCATATTTCGTGTTTGCAAGCTATAGCGCTACAGTGTGCTACCTTTTCTTCTTGTATGTATATGAGTTGGTGACTCTAGGTTTAGCACCTGTTCACACTGAATCTAAGTTTGGATGTGCCGGTCAGTTTTTTGATATGTATTCATTTACCCTCTGCCTGAGCACTCCACCTGGTGGTCACAGGCCTTTTAATTACAGCAGGTTCATCACCCCTCCACAGAGATGTAGATTTTAGTCTGAAAAGAGGATTCATAGGTTCCCATGCAGACAGACTTTTCTAAAGCGAGGATAGGCATTAGTTAGGGACCTGATATACGAGAAGAGCCTTGACGTGGCTATCAGGCTCACATAATTTGGCCATCTTATGCGCTAAGACTTCTCAATTTTTCATATTTCTAAGGTAATGATGTAATTCATTTTTCATATTTTTCATATTTCGTGTTTGCAAGCTATAGCGCTACAGTGTGCTACCTTTTCTTCTTGTATGTATATGAGTTGGTGACTCTAGGTTTAGCACCTGTTCACACTGAATCTAAGTTTGGATGTGCCGGTCAGTTTTTTGATATGTACTGAGTAAAGCAGTCATGACAACGCCTTTGTGTTGTCGGTACGCTTGCGATGATGAACGATGCGCACCGTGAATGTTAGTCTGCGTCATAAGACGCACAGACGCTCCAATACCCAACGCGTCACAGCAGGAAGCCAGTCTGTGCGTCCAAACAAAGGCGCAAGCATACATGCATGTACCCTTTTATAAAGCTATATAAAAAAAAGGATGTAGTAGTAACGCACACTTTATTGAGGTACAGTATTACATCGCCATTCACCATCTGTGGCTATGCAGTCTCATCTATATATACCTTATCTATCCGTTGTCATGCTTGCAAGTCCACAGTCAGGCATAAATAGCTGTTTTCACTATGCACTATGCACTTTTTAAAGGTTTTGTTTGTTAATATAAATGATTGGCACATATTATCAGTATTACATGATGGAAATTTTAGATATTTTTAAAAACTTTTTAGTGATATTATTCAGCAAATGTAAAGTTTTATGAATGTCACAGATAACTTGTAATGCTGATTATGTTTTTAAGTCAGCCATTCATTGTCTATACAATAAAAATGGTGTACATACTGTTACTTATCCATCATTAATGGATTCTGATATGTACTTGTATGCTTTTATTTAAAACCGTATAGCAGATTATTTAACCTATTTTTATTGTGGTTTGCATTGCTTTTCAACATGTTAATGTATGCGTTTATGTTTGTCAATTATTAATTTACATATATTTTTTAAAGTAAAATCATCATCTTATGGTACTAAAGGTTATATTTCTCTTGTTTGGAGTATAGACATTTTTAATTGACATGTAACAAGGAAAATACTTGATCTAGTATTTAAACATCCTCCTTGACCCTGGGCTCCAACACCGCCAGTTGTTGCTCGGAAGTGCTGTTAGCACAGTCAACACTTGCTCCTGTGTTACTGGGGTTCAGTAATGTCAGCTGTTCCCCTGCTGTGTGAACGGCAAAAAGTCCTGCTGCCTCCACCCTGTTCTCTTCTCATCCCTGGGCTCCAACACCGCCAGTTGTTGCTCGGAAGTGCTGTTAGCACAGTCAACACTTGCTCCTGTGTTACTGGGGTTCAGTAATGTCAGCTGTTCCCCTGCTGTGTGAACGGCAAAAAGTCCTGCTGCCTCCACCCTGTTCTCTTCTCATCCCTGGGCTCCAACACCGCCAGTTGTTGCTCGGAAGTGCTGTTAGCACAGTCAACACTTGCTCCTGTGTTACTGGGGTTCAGTAATGTCAGCTGTTCCCCTGCTGTGTGAACAGCAAAAAGTCCTGCTGCCTCCACCCTGTTCTCTTCTCATCCCTGGGCTCCAACACCGCCAGTTGTTGCTCGGAAGTGCTGTTAGCACAGTCAACACTTGCTCCTGTGTTACTGGGGTTCAGTAATGTCAGCTGTTCCCCTGCTGTGTGAACGGCAAAAAGTCCTGCTGCCTCCACCCTGTTCTCTTCTCATCCCTGGGCTCCAACACCGCCAGTTGTTGCTCGGAAGTGCTGTTAGCACAGTCAACACTTGCTCCTGTGTTACTGGGGTTCAGTAATGTCAGCTGTTCCCCTGCTGTGTGAACGGCAAAAAGTCCTGCTGCCTCCACCCTGTTCTCTTCTCATCCCTGGGCTCCAACACCGCCAGTTGTTGCTCGGAAGTGCTGTTAGCACAGTCAACACTTGCTCCTGTGTTACTGGGGTTCAGTAATGTCAGCTGTTCCCCTGCTGTGTGAACGGCAAAAAGTCCTGCTGCCTCCACCCTGTTCTCTTCTCATCCCTGGGCTCCAACACCGCCAGTTGTTGCTCGGAAGTGCTGTTAGCACAGTCAACACTTGCTCCTGTGTTACTGGGGTTCAGTAATGTCAGCTGTTCCCCTGCTGTGTGAACGGCAAAAAGTCCTGCTGCCTCCACCCTGTTCTCTTCTCATCCCTGGGCTCCAACACCGCCAGTTGTTGCTCGGAAGTGCTGTTAGCACAGTCAACACTTGCTCCTGTGTTACTGGGGTTCAGTAATGTCAGCTGTTCCCCTGCTGTGTGAACGGCAAAAAGTCCTGCTGCCTCCACCCTGTTCTCTTCTCATCCCTGGGCTCCAACACCGCCAGTTGTTGCTCGGAAGTGCTGTTAGCACAGTCAACACTTGCTCCTGTGTTACTGGGGTTCAGTAATGTCAGCTGTTCCCCTGCTGTGTGAACGGCAAAAAGTCCTGCTGCCTCCAACCGGTTCTCTTCTCATCCCTGGGCTCCAACACCGCCAGTTGTTGCTCGGAAGTGTCATTGGCACGGGTACTCACTCCTGCCCAGACTGGTTACAGCACGCCATCTGTTTCCTGTCAGTGTAAACGTCACTTAGCCTCCAATAAGTTGTCCTGTCGTGTTGCGGTCGGGTTAGCCGACTCTATGGTGCCTGGAGTTTAGGTGCTTCCTATGTGTGCTGCGGGATATGCAAATAAAGGCTGTTTCCGTTGTGACAATAGGACAATCACCCACTGTAGTACTGTGGGATTCGGTAACTGCGGCCGGCTCGCGGCCTGTCAACTTAAATTTCCATGGGTACCTTCTGCTACCCGTCCGGGTTCCAGTACCGTCAGCTGGTTCTCCGCTGTGCCTTTGGCCTAGGTGCCTCCATCTCGGTATCCGAGTTCCAGCAACGTCTGCTGGTCCTTGGTAGTGCTTTGGAGCACAGGTACCTCCTGCTTAGTAACCGTGTCCCAGTAACGTCAGCTGGTCCTCGGTTGTGCCATTGGCTCTTTTCCTTCTGCTGCCCCTCCAGGTTCCAGCACAGTCAGCTGGTCCTCGTTACTTGCATTGGCTCTTGTACCTACTGATACCCGTCCGGGTTCCAGTACCGTCAACTGGTTCTCCGCAGTGCCTTTGGCCTAGGTGCCTCCATCTCGGTATCCGAGTTCCAGCAACGTCTGCTGGTCCTTGGTAGTGCTTTGGAGCACAGGTACCTCCTGCTTAGTAACCGTGTCCCAGTAACGTCAGCTGGTCCTCGGTTGTGCCATTGGCTCTTTTCCTTCTGCTGCCTGTTGTGAATGGGTTTGAGATGAGTTCTGAGCAGAGGCTCCCTCTGGTGGTTACAAGCGGTACTAGTGAAGATTGTGAGGACTGGGAATCAGGTGTTACTGACTGGTCTTATATAAGGGAGTCATTTTCCCATCAGGGTTGCCGGTGATCAATTGTTCTGGTCTGAATCCTTCTTTCCAGTTTCCCTTGTAGCCTGCTGTGTCGTGTCTGCATCTCCTGCTATCAGATAAGACATTTTCTTCTTTTGTGTTTGTGCTATATTTTTGCATTTTGTCCTGCACTTCTGTGGGGGCCTTCAGGGTCCCCTCCGGGGCTTTTGCCCCCTCAGTTTAGTTCAGCCACTGAGTTTTATACTTTTGCTTTTTCCAGTTTTTTCAGTGGCTGCTGTTTTGATTTTGTTACACCAGAGAACTAATTTAGGTGGTAGAGGTCGTGTGATCTCAGGTGATTTTGAAATTAGTAGAGTTTGTGTTTTTCAGGGTTTTCTGAGATTGCAGTAAGTACCCTTCCTGTCCTTTTCTATTTAGATAGTTTGGGCCCCAGCGTTTGCTCATACTATTTTCTTTCTGTGTCAGTATTTCCTCTTGTCTAACCGCCATTACATGTTTGGGGGCTTTCTATTATCTTTGGGGTTCTGCTCCGGGGCAGATAGCTTTCCTATTTCTATCTTTAGGTGTAGTTAGTTTCTCAGGCTGTGACGAGGCGTCTAGGACCAACGTAGGAACGCTCCACGGCTGCCTCTAGTTGCGGTGGTTAGTCAGGGTTCTGCAATCTCATAGATTCCAACTGCTCTGGTGTATTTCCTTTTTTACCTGCACTCCTCAGCTACCGTAACATAACAGTATCACCGGCCCAAAAATTGAAAATTGTATGGTACTCACAGAAGGGAAAAAATATTGTGAAAGAATAAGGTTGTCAGAGTTGTCAGAGATATTTTTCTGTTTGTTGCATTTTTTTCCCTCTGTATCTCTGGGTGCTGGGGAGGATCTTTTCTCCCAATGGAGTTTGCACAGTTGTCTGGCCGTGTGGATCAGCTTGCCACTGAGGTTCAGAGTATTGCTGCATATCTTGCTAGGTTGCCTGTTGTGGAACCTAGGATCCCCATGCCAGATTTGTTTTTAGGGGATCGAGCTAAGTTTCAGAATTTCAAAAATAATTGTAAATTGTTTTTTGCCTTAAAATCTAAGTCCTCAGGAAACGCAGCGCAGCAGGTTCAAATTATCATCTCTCTCCTGCGCGGCGATCCTCAGGATTGGGCTTTTACCCTGATACCTGGGGATCCTGTTTTGAGTGATGTTGATGCATTTTTTCAGGCTTTGGGGTTATTGTACGATGAGCCTAATGTCACTGATCAAGCTGAAAAAGCCTTGTTGGCATTAAATCAGGGGCTTGATGACGCTGAGTTATACTGTCAGAGATTCCGTAGGTGGGCAGTCCTGACCAAATGGAATGACGACGCTTTGGCGGCCCTTTTCCGGAAGGGTCTGTCGGATAATGTAAAGGATGTTATGGTGGGATTCCCTGTCCCCTCTGGTCTCAATGATTCTATGTCATTAGCGATTCAAATTGACAGACGTTTGCGTGAGCGGAGAAGTATGCGTGGAGTGGTGTTGCCTTGTGAGCCAGCTTCTGAGCCCATGCAGTGTGATGGAGTGGTGTCTGGGGCACAGCGTCATGAGTTTCGAAAGCGCAATGGGTTATGTTTCTACTGTGGTGATGCCTCTCATGCTATTTCAGTCTGCCCTAAGCGGGGAAGACGTTTTGCACGCTCTGTTGTCTTGGGTAGTGTTCAGACTAAGTTTTTATTAACTGTCACTCTGATATGCTCTCTGTCCTCATTTTCTGCTCAGGCTTTCGTTGATTCTGGAGCAGCTATTAACCTGATGGATTATGATTTTGCTAAACCTTGTGGGTTTCCCTTGATACCCCTACAGAAGTCTATTCCCCTACTGGGGATCGATTCTACCCCTTTGGCTGAGAATAAACCCCAGTTTTCTACTCAGGTGATAATGAGGGTTGAACCTGATCACCAGGAGTGCTGCAAATTTTTGGTTCTATATAATCTGCATGACATTATCGTGCTGGGTTTCCCTTGGTTACAGTCTCATAATCCTGTTTTGGATTGGAAATCTGTGTCTGTAACCAGTTGGGGCTGCCAATGTGTTAATACCAACACTCCTGTTTTTTCTGCCTCCCCCCAGGCTCAGGATGTTCCTGACTTTTTGTTTGATTTTTCTGATGTGTTTAGCGAAAGTAAATCTGCATCCTTACCTCCCCATAGGAGCTATGACTGCGCTATTGAATTAGTGCCGGGTAGTAAATTCCCTAAAGGTCGCCTTTTTAACTTGTCTGTACCTGAACATGATGCTATGCGGTCTTATATCAAGGAATCATTGGAGAAGGGTCATATCAGACCATCCTCTTCACCCTTAGGTGCCGTTTTTTTCTTTGTGGCCAAAAAAGATGGTTCATTAAGGCCGTGTATTGATTATCGTCTCTTGAACAATATTACTGTGAAATATCAATACCCGTTACCCTTGATTTCTGACCTGTTTTCCAGGGTGAAAAACGCTACTTGGTTTACCAAGCTTGACCTCAGGGGAGCGTATAACCTTATTCGCATTAAGCACGGGGATGAATGGAAGACGGCATTCAATACCCCTGAAGGGCATTTTGAGTACCTAGTGATGCCCTTTGGGCTCACTAATGCTCCTTCCGTCTTCCAGTCCTTCATGAATGACATTTTCAGGGATTTTGTGGATAAATTTCTGATTGTTTATTTGGATGATATCTTGATTTTTTCTAATGACTGGGACTCTCATGTGAAACATGTTCGAACTGTATTCCAGATTTTGAGAGAGAATGCTCTGTATGTGAAGGGATCAAAGTGTCTTTTTGGCGTACAGAAGATCTCATTTCTGGGATTCATTTTGTCCCCATCTGTTATTGAAATGGACCCGGTCAAGTTTCAGGCCATCTGTGATTGGGTCCAACCTACTTCATTAAAGGCTCTTCAGAGATTTTTAGGTTTTGCCAATTTTTATCGTAAATTTATTGGTAATTTCTCGGTTATTGTTAAACCATTAACTGATTTGACCAGAAAGGGTTCTGATGTGGTGAATTGGCCTCCTGAGGCAGTCTCTGCATTTCAGGAACTTAAGCAGAGATTCACTTCTGCTCCTGTTCTACGGCAGCCTGATGTTTCTCTGCCATTTCAGGTGGAGGTTGATGCCTCTGAAATTGGGGCAGGTGCCGTTTTGTCCCAAAAAGATCCAGAGACCTCTAAAAGTAACGCTTGTGCCTTTTTCTCTCGAAAATTTTCTCCTACTGAACGTAATTATGACGTGGGTAATCGGGAGTTATTGGCCATGAAGTGGGCTTTTGAAGAGTGGAGACATTGGCTGGAGGGAGCCAAACATCAGGTGGTGGTCCTTACGGACCATAAGAATCTGGTCTATCTGGAATCTGCCAAGCGACTCAATCCTAGACAGGCCAGGTGGGCCTTGTTTTTCACACGTTTTAATTTTGTGGTTTCCTTTCTTCCTGGCACTAAGAATGTTAAGGCGGATGCCCTCTCGAGGAGTTTCCTTGCGGACTCTCCTGAGTTATCTGATCCTTCTGTTATTTTGAAAGAGGGTGTAGTTCTTTCCGCCATCTCGCCCAATTTGAGACTTGCTCTGGAGGGGTGTCAGGAGGATAGGCCCGAGCGCTGCCCTGTTGGAAAATTGTTTGTCCCGGACCAATGGAAAAAGAGTGTGATGTCTGAGATTCATTGTTCCGCATTGGCTGGGCATCCCGGAATTTTTGGTACCAGAGACTTGGTTAGTCGGTCCTTTTGGTGGCCTACCTTGTCTCGCGATGTCAGGGAATTTGTGCAGTCCTGCGGGACTTGCTCTCGCTCCAAGCCTTGCTCTCGCTCTAGTGGTTTGTTGATGCCATTGCCTGTGCCCAAGAGACCATGGACCCATATCTCTATGGATTTCATTTCCGATCTTCCTGTTTCTCAGAGAATGACCACCATCTGGGTAATTTGTGATAGGTTTTCCAAAATGATACATCTTGTGCCATTACCTAAGTTGCCTTCCTCCTCTGAATTGGTGCCGTTGTTCCTTCAGCACGTGGTTCGTTTACACGGCATTCCTGAGAACATTGTGTCTGACAGAGGAGTCCAGTTTGTTTCCAGATTTTGGAGGACTTTTTGTTCTAAACTGGGTGTTCAATTGTCTTTCTCCTCGGCATTTCATCCTCAGACCAATGGTCAAACTGAGAGAACAAAAAAGACATTGGAGACTTATCTAAGATGCTTTGTGTCTGCTGATCAGGATGACTGGGTCTCTTTTTTGCCTTTGGCTGAGTTTGCTCTTAATAATAGGGCTAGCTCTGCCACTTTGATGTCTCAGTTTTTCTGTAATTCTGGGTTTCACCCTCGATTTTCTTCAGGACAGACTGAAGCTTCTGTCTGTCCAGGTGTTGACTCTGTTGTTGAGCGTATGCAACAGATTTGGGATCAGGTAGTGGAGAGGTTGTCCCTCTCTCAGGAGAAGGCCCAGCGGTTTGCTAACCGGCATAGGACTGATGGTCCTCGGTTTAAAGTGGGGGACTTGGTCTGGTTGTCCTCAAAGAATATTCCTATGAGAGTAGCATCTCCTAAATTTAAGCCTAGGTTCATTGGACCTTATAAGATCATGGAGATTATTAATCCTGTTTCTTTTCGTTTGCTTCTTCCAGGGACATTTAAGATCCATAACGTGTTCCACAAGTCCTTGTTGAAGAGGTTTGTTGAGCCAGTGGTTCCTGCTGCTGTGCCTCCTGACCCTGTTTTGGTTGAGGGCAATCTGGAGTATGTGGTTGAGAAAATATTGGATTCTCGTTTTTCTAGACGAAGACTCCAGTATTTGGTTAAATGGAGAGGTTATGGTCAGGAAGACAATTCTTGGGTGTTTGCTTCGGACATCCATGCTAGGAGACTTATCCGTGCGTATCATAGAACTCATCCTGACCGACCTGGTTGCTCAAATGAGGGTTCGGTGACCCCTCCTCAAGGGGGGGGTACTGTTGTGAATGGGTTTGAGATGAGTTCTGAGCAGAGGCTCCCTCTGGTGGTTACAAGCGGTACTAGTGAAGATTGTGAGGACTGGGAATCAGGTGTTACTGACTGGTCTTATATAAGGGAGTCATTTTCCCATCAGGGTTGCCGGTGATCAATTGTTCTGGTCTGAATCCTTCTTTCCAGTTTCCCTTGTAGCCTGCTGTGTCGTGTCTGCATCTCCTGCTATCAGATAAGACATTTTCTTCTTTTGTGTTTGTGCTATTTTTGCATTTTGTCCTGCACTTCTGTGGGGGCCTTCAGGGTCCCCTCCGGGGGCTTTTGCCCCCTCAGTTTAGTTCAGCCACTGAGTTTTGTACTTTTGCTTTTTCCAGTTTTTTCAGTGGCTGCTGTTTTGATTTTGTTACACCAGAGAACTAATTTAGGTGGTAGAGGTCGTGTGATCTCAGGTGATTTTGAAATTAGTAGAGTTGGTGTTTTTCAGGGTTTTCTGAGATTGCAGTAAGTACTCTTCCTGTCCTTTTCTATTTAGATAGTTTGGGCCCCAGCGTTTTCTCATACTATTTTCTTTCTGTGTCAGTATTTCCTCTTGTCTAACCGCCATTACATGTTTGGGGGCTTTCTATTATCTTTGGGGTTCTGCTCCGGGGCAGATAGCTTTCCTATTTCTATCTTTAGGTGTAGTTAGTTTCTCAGGCTGTGACGAGGCGTCTAGGACCAACGTAGGAACGCTCCACGGCTGCCTCTAGTTGCGGTGGTTAGTCAGGGTACTGCAATCTCATAGATTCCAACTGCTCTGGTGTATTTCCTTTTTTACCTGCACTCCTCAGCTACCGTAACATAACAGCTGCCCCTCCGGGTTCCAGCACAGTCAGCTGGTCCTCGTTACTTGCATTGGCTCTTGTACCTTCTGATACCCGTCCGGGTTCCAGTACCGTCAACTGGTTCTCCGCAGTGCCTTTGGCCTAGGTGCCTCCATCTCGGTATCCTAGTTCCAGCAACGTCTGCTGGTCCTTGGTAGTGCTTTGGAGCACAGGTACCTCCTGCTTAGTAACCGTGTCCCAGTAATGTCAGCTGGTCCTCGGTTGTGCCATTGGCTCTTTTCCATCTGCTGCCCCTCCGGGTTCCAGCACAGACAGCTGGTCCTCGTTACTTGCATTGGCTCTTGTACCTTCTGATACCCGTCCGGGTTCCAGTACCGTCAACTGGTTCTCCGCAGTGCCTTTGGCCTAGGTGCCTCCATCTCGGTATCCGAGTTCCAGCAACGTCTGCTGGTCCTTGGTAGTGCTTTGGAGCACAGGTACCTCCTGCTTAGTAACCGTGTCCCAGTAACGTCAGCTGGTCCTCGGTTGTGCCATTGGCTCTTTTCCTTCTGCTGCCCCTCCGGGTTCCAGCACAGTCAGCTGGTCCTCGTTACTTGCATTGGCTCTTGTACCTTCTGATACCCGTCCGGGTTCCAGTACCGTCAACTGGTTCTCCGCAGTGCCTTTGGCCTAGGTGCCTCCATCTCGGTATCCGAGTTCCAGCAACGTCTGCTGGTCCTTGGTAGTGCTTTGGAGCACAGGTACCTCCTGCTTAGTAACCGTGTCCCAGTAACGTCAGCTGGTCCTCGGTTGTGCCATTGGCTCTTTTCCTTCTGCTGCCCCTCCGGGTTCCAGCACAGTCAGCTGGTCCTCGTTACTTGCATTGGCTCTTGTACCTTCTGATACCCGTCCGGGTTCCAGTACCGTCAACTGGTTCTCCGCAGTGCCTTTGGCCTAGGTGCCTCCATCTCGGTATCCGAGTTCCAGCAACGTCTGCTGGTCCTTGGTAGTGCTTTGGAGCACAGGTACCTCCTGCTTAGTAACCGTGTCCCAGTAACGTCAGCTGGTCCTCGGTTGTGCCATTGGCTCTTTTCCTTCTGCTGCCCCTCCGGGTTCCAGCACAGTCAGCTGGTCCTCGTTACTTGCATTGGCTCTTGTACCTTCTGATACCCGTCCGGGTTCCAGTACCGTCAACTGGTTCTCCGCAGTGCCTTTGGCCTAGGTGCCTCCATCTCGGTATCCGAGTTCCAGCAACGTCTGCTTGGTAGTGCTTTGGAGCACAGGTACCTCCTGCTTAGTAACCGTGTCCCAGTAACGTCAGCTGGTCCTCGGTTGTGCCATTGGCTCTTTTCCTTCTGCTGCCCCTCCGGGTTCCAGCACAGTCAGCTGGTCCTCGTTACTTGCATTGGCTCTTGTACCTTCTGATACCTGTCCGGGTTCCAGTAACGTCAGCTGGTTCTCGGAAGTTAGTCAGCCTTCTTGTACCTTCAGCTACATTTACAAATTGAAGATTTTTTAAATGTTTTTTTGGGTAATCACTCTGGATCTCCAACAATGAAGACGACGACCCTGATGACCACCCCGAAGAAGATGACGACCACAAGGACGACGAGCATCAAGCCAACCAGCCTGAACACCATCACAAAGAAGAAATAAAAGATTACCCAGAAGAACATCACCAACAGGACAAAGAAAGTTAAGACAAACTACAAGATACAGAAAAAGAGACAGAAGAACAATAAGCAGAAGATCAAAAAGCAGAAGAAGATTAAGTATAAGACCAAAATGAAGAGCAAAATATATGCTCTAAATTATAAGCAGAAGAAGACTAAGCAGTGTATGGGGTGAGTCCGTTCCTCCTCGTGGTGCCCCTGGAAAATGCCTGCTGCTGCAGGCTAAACTGAACACGGACAAATACTGTTGTAATTTAAATCTTTTGTGACAGCAAGAACGGAAAGAAGAAAAATTCATACTTTGACAGATTACAAGTACAGGAATCTCTGTCACAAATAAGAATATGATGAAGAAGATGAAGTACAATATGAAGAAGAATAATAGTTTAATAAGAAGAATATGAGTAATGTTAACAAAAAGATGAATAGCAAGAAGTTTAAGAAGAAGATAAAGAAGGTGAAGATGAAGAATAATTTGATGAAAAAGATGATGCTGCTGAAGATTATGAAGGAGAAAGTGTGTCAAAAGTTAAAAAGGTGAAGAGCATGGAAGTTGTGAAATATACATATTTGCCAAAATAGAAAAAACGTTAACAACATTGTCAATTTCTTCGTCAATCCGAACATCTTTAAAAAAAAAAATATTTATGCTATTCCATTTGATTGGGTTAAACATCTATGCCTTTAATGTCTCCTCAACCTTCCCCAATACATTGTACATTACTCTTTGTTGTTTTCCTTCATGTACAATTAACCAACAAGGCAAGAATGGGTTTTTTTTAATTCCGATATTTTGTTCCCATAGACTTACATTGGATTTCCGGTATCGGTATCGGGTATCGCCGATATTTTTTGGGTATCGGCGATACCATTCCGATTCCGATACTTTTGGATATCGGAAAGTATCGCTCAACTCTAGCCATCACCCAGCCCGAGATCACGAAAAATGGATACACTACAGGTCTCGGAAAATGGTGCCTTTTTTTTTTTACCAAAGTTTGGATTTCTTTTTCACCGCTTAAATAAAAAAGAACCTAGACATGTTTGGTGTCTGTGAACTCGTAATGACCTGGAGAGTCATAATGTCATGCCAGTTTTAGCATTTAGTGAACATGGTAAAAAGAAAAACAACTGTGGAATTGCACTTTTTTTCAATTTCAGAGCACTTAGAATTTTTTTCACGTTTTCCAGTACATGATATGTTAAAACCAATGGTGTTAATCAAAAGAACATCTTGTCCCGCAAAAAACAAGCCTTCACATGGCCATTTTGACTGAAAAATAAAAAAGTTATGGCTCTGGGAAGAAGGGGAGCAAAAACAAAAATGCAAAAAAGAATATACCTCCTGTCATGAAGGGATTAAAGAGGTAGACACAGTGTGACTTATCTCCAGACACACTGAACACTGAATGAATCCAAAGGCTCCACATTTACCTTCTGGATCACAGACTTTCAGTGCCCACAAAAAACAAGCCCTTAATATGGCTGATTAACCCTTCTCAGCACATAACATGCTGGAGCATTTTTCCAGGTTCACATCACTGAGGCTAACATCCTCAGTGACACATATCTCCCCTCCAGTATTTTACCAGTGACCTTCTCACACTTGTCATATGGAAAAGTCTCTAACATTTCTGCCGTCTTGATTAGATGATTTCACTATCTGTTCTCTTTGATCTGTTTTCTATGTCTAGAGATTAGACTTCCATTTGATATTGTAGTATTGGCTTAAGGTACTGCCACACTAAGCTATCCCGCTAGCGATCTCGTTAGCGTTGCATACTAATGAGATCGCTAGCGGGATTGTTTCTATATCGCTAAATGCTGCCGCATTTAGCGATATAGTTAACGACGCTATCGCCGTTAGCGATCTTCTTAACGACTTTAGCGGTACAAAAGTACCGCTAAATCGCTAAGAAAAGGTGCCACACAGCGATACTTACCCAGCGGGAGCGCCAGCGATGAAATAGGGTCCGGAACGATTCCAGCGACGAGCGAGATCACAGCAGGAAGCTCGTCGCTGGAAGCTGCCGCACTGAACAACATCGCTAACGGGATCGCTAAATAGTGACGTTTTTTAGCGATCCCGTTAGCGATATTGTTTAGTGTGGCATACCCTTTACAAATGAGTGCCACTTACTGTATCAGACTTTTTGAACTATTGGATGCTGTATTAAAGGAGTTTTACTGTATAGATAAATATCTTTACTTATGCATTCTGTCTCCTTTCCCTTTTAAAGAGGCATTTCCATCTCTATAAGTGATATCATATAGCATAGGGTCCAACCTCACAAACCATCACTGATTGAAAAATAAATGGGCCTCAGTGCTGCTCTGTTATAAACTGTAGGGTATGTGCACACGTTTAGGAATTGCTGCAGTGTAAGAAGATGAATAAACACGGGGGTGCCTTTTCTGCTTCGGGTCTGGAACCATCGGGGCTGTCACCCATGTTGCAGGGGGAAGCTCTTTAGGAGAGGACCAGAGTTTCGTAGAGACTGAAGGGAGCAGAGCAGGTCTGACGGATGGGACAAAGCACCCGTGCAGATCAGGCCCGTCAGACAATGCCTTCAGGCAGTTACCTGTTAGAGGTAGGCAACGGTGTGTTCGTGCCCCGTCATCCATCTCAGCTACAAGCTACGCTACCCAGCAAGCTGTGACTGTGACATGTGCGCAGCGTGCAGATAGGCAGACAACCAGGTCAGAGTCTTGTGAACAGACACACGGACACACCGCTGGGCGAGAATTTGTCCAGCCAGTTCCCTACACTGGACTAAGTACCGTGCTAGATACCTTTGAGCACAGGAATTACCCCCACTTCTCAGAGACTGCGTCGAGACGACACGTCTAGCTGCTGTCAGCACCACCGTTGGAATCCCGCCTGCCAGAGACTTCATCGAGATGTTCAACGACGCTGTTGACGATGCCACTGTTGGAACCCTGAGGCGCTGCACACCGGAGGATCAAAGTCTTAGTAAGTCATTACTTACTAAAATTTCTTATTGTGTCATTAAGTCATTACTTACTTTAAATTCTACTATACAGAAATAGTTTTAGGCTACATTGATTCTTTATTTTTTCTTTATTCAATATACATATAATCATCTATATAGTTTGCAGAATTTGGCTGATCAAAATAAATAGTAGAAAATTGGATTAACCACCATATGTTCTACATAGATAGATAGACAGGTAGATAGATAATATGGGACCAGGGATAGGCTTCTATTTAGCAAAATTATTGTTTTTTTTTAATATATACTGAAAATTGTGAAGCTGTCGTACATCCACCCCACCCATAAGACCTCTATTTTAGATTGGCTTTATCAGTGTATACTGTGAGTGCCGCCTCCTGAGCAGAGGCGTATCTAGGGGGGGCAGCCGGAGCACGTGCCCTGGGCGCAGCCAGCAGGGGGGCACAGTCGGGCCGCCTAATGCGGCGATCTGCAGTGTCTCCCCTGCAGCTGCATTCTGCCGCCCCCGGCCTGGGAGTCGGCGGTTCCCTGTGTCGGCTGTCAAGCTGACAGCCGGCGCAGAGAAGCTGCTGCGTGCCGGCTCCCAGGGATCAATTGTACTGGTGTCTATACAGATGCCAGTACAACTGAAGCTCTGACCGCCGGGTCAGAGCGACGCCAGCAGCGTGATCAGGTCATGTGATCACGCTGCTGATGTCACTCGCCGGCGGCGCCCAGAAGGGTGAAGACTGGTGGTAAGTGTGCTCCACTGTGGAGCTGAAGAACCACCGAACATTAATGGGGGACATAATGTGTGAGTGTGTGTTTATGGGGGGTAGTTAGAGTGGGGATGGGGGATATTTTGTGTGTGGGGGATTTGGAGTGGGGATGGGGGGTTATTTTATGTGTGGGGGGATTTGGAGTGGGGATGGGGGGTTCTTTTATTTGTGGGGGGTTTGGAGTGGGGATGGGGGGTTATTTTATGTGTGGGGGATTTGGAGTGGGGATGGGGGGTTATTTTATGTGTGGGGGGATTTGGAGTGGGGATGGGGGTTATTTTATGTGTGGGGGGATTTGGAGTGGGGATGGGGGGTTCTTTTATGTGTGGGGGGATTTGGAGTGGGGTTGGGGGTTATTTTATGGGTGGGGGATTTGCAGTGGGGATGGGGGTTCTTTTATTTGTGGGGGGATTTGGAGTGGGGATGGGGTTATTTTGTGTGTGGGGGATTTGGAGTGGGGATGGGGGGTTATTTTATGAGTGGGGATTTGGAGTGGGGATGGGGGGTTCTTTTATGTGTGGGGGGATTTGGAGTGGGGATGTGGGGTTATTTTATGTGTGGGGGATTTGGATTGGGGATGGGGGTTATTTTATATGTGGGGATTTGGAGTGGGGATGGGGGTCTTTTATGTGTGGGGGGATTTGGAGTGGGGATGGGGGCTCTTTTATGTGGGGGGGGATTTGGAGTGGTGATGGGGGTTCTTTTACGTGTGGGGGGATTTTGAGTGGGGATGGGGATTCTTTTATATGTGGGGGGATTTGGAGTGGGGATAGGGGGTTCTTTTATGTGTGGGGGGATTTGGAGTGGCGATGGGGGGTTATTTTATGTGTGGGGGGATTTGGAGTGGCGATGGGGGTTATTTTATGTGTGGGGGGATTTGGAGTGGGGATGGGGGTTATTTTGTGTTTGGGGGATTTGGAGTGGGGTTGGGATACTTAATGTGTGTGGGGGATTTTGAGTGGGGATGGGGGATTTAATGTGTGTGGGGGGATTTGGAGTGGGGATAGGGGATACTTAATGTGTGTGGGGATTTGGAGTGGGGATGGGGGGATTTAATGTGTGTAGGGGGGATTTGGAGTGGGGATAGGGGATACTTAATGTGTGTGGGGGATTTGGAGTGGGGATGGGGGATTTAATGTGTGTAGGGGGGATTTGGAGAATGGATGGGGATTTGAGGGTACTGAAGAGTATGTATGCATGAGTGCATGTATGAGGAAACAGTAAGGGGGATGGGTGCAGACACAGTATGGTGAGTGGGGGGATGGGTGCAGACAGTATGGGGAGCGAACAGGTGAATGTATGTGGACAGTATGGGAGTGAGGGTGATGGAATGTGTGCAGACACAGTATGGGGAGTCAGGGGTATGTGTGAGCAGACAGTATAGAGAGTGAGGGGTAAATATATGAGGAGACAGTATGGTAAACAGGGGGGATGTGAGAGGAGACAGTATGAGGAGGGAGGGGAATAGTGTGAGACGACAGTATATTGCAGATATTTTTATTTAGGAGCAGTATAATGACTCTTCTGTCTTTAAGGGCATCGTGTGGAGAGTTGCTGCAGAAGACCGGAGAAGATGGAGATCTGCAGAGACTGCTGTGGATAAGAAAACTAATCATGGGATCTGGACAAGATGAAGAAAAGGAGAACGACTCCAGAGACGACGTCATCTATATAGGTACCTGGATGTAAATATTATTTGTGAAATTGACTAATTCTCATGTTTTTATTTGTTAGGAGCATTAAAGGGGTTCTCCAGGTCTGTGCTGAGTCTGCCGTCACATAGAATGACTGCAGACTCAGCACAAACCTGGACAACCCCTTTAATGCTCCTAACATAAATAAAAACATGAGAATTAGTCAATTTCAGAATTCTCACAGAGCGCACTGCACGCTGTTAGGATTCTCTCGTGCCGGTAATTTACATATATGCGGTTACATGCTGACTAGACATGTGTGGCCTCACTCAATGAAAATGAACAGAGCGAGGCCGGGCACGTCTAGTCGGAATGTGGCCAGAAGTATAAAAATCACATGTTTGTGCTGATATGACCGTGTACTCTTGCCACCGGTAAGGGAGAATCCTAAAAGTGTGCAGTGCATTCGTTGTGAGAATTCCAGCTCTGCAGGTTCCAGCAGTCATCACATGGACACTTCACTCATATGCGATTTTCATACTTATGGTCCTGTGACCACGAGCTTCTCTTCCTGCTTCTCTCAATTTTCACTGAACATTGAGAGCATTAGGGAGAGCAGCTTGTCGGTACATGACTAAGTGTGCAAATCGCATGTCTGCTTGGGAGGGGGGCGCCGAACCAAATTCTTGCCCCGGGTGCCAGAAAGCCTAGATACACCTCTGTCATAAGCCTCCTGCTGTTAGATAGCAGGTTACACAATAGTTATTATCTACATCTCTGCAGACTAAAGGGGTTGTCCAACATAAAAATATATATTTTCTCTAAAAAGCTCTTTACCAAGTGAAGGTTATTTATTTGCCACTACAATACAAAATTAAGACGATATTGCAGGCGCCTTGGGGAAACTGAAAGTTTGAACTGGTGAGGTGACTTCTTCATTTTCTTGGTTAGATTCTTGTAGTTTGGGTAAAGGCTACACACCCATCCTAAAATGCCAGGTTTATGTCATGTACAAAAGCCATACAAATGCGAATTAATTTAGATCTTTTTCCACCTTTATTGTCACCCATAATATGTACAATTCAATTGAGAACTTAACTGAAATATTTTCGGCTGGAAAAATAAAAATGAAGAACTTAACTAATATGGTGGCACAAATATGCACACCCTTTAACTTATACGTTGTTGAAGTACTCTTTGGTTTTATGACAGCATTCAGTCCCTTTGGGTAGTAAGTAGTCTATCAAGATGGCTCATCCAGAATTGGCAATCCTTGCCCACTGTTCCTTGCAGTAAATCGATTGCGAGGGCATCTCCTGTGTACTGCATCCACTATTCAACTAACAGATTTTCAATAGGATTCAGGTCTGAGCTCTGGCTGTGACATTCCAAAACTTTGATTTTTTTCTGGTGCATCCATTTTATTATTGATTCAGAGTTATGCTTAGGGTCACTGTTGTGCTGAAAGGTGAAATTCATCTTCAGCTTTTTAACACAGGCTTGAAAGTTTTGTTGCAGAATTGACTGATATTCTGAACTGTTCATAACACCTTGACTAGAGCCCCAGTTCCAGCTGTCGAAAAATTCCTCCAAGGCATAATGATGCCTCCACCTTGCTTCACTGTGAGTATGGTGCTTTCCTTGTGATACACAATGTTTGCAATGCACTAAATATACTTTTTGGAATAATGACAAGTTCAACCTTGATCTCATCAGAACATAACATGTTTTCCCACATGCTTTTTGTAGATTTGATGTAGGTTTTGGAAAAACAGAGCCAGGGTTAGTTGTTTTTCCATCCAATAAAAGGTTTACGTCTTGCCACACTACCCTACAGGCCAGACATATGGGAGATTGTTGTCACATGCAATATACAACTAGTACTTGCCATAAATTCCTGTAGCCACTTAATATTGCTGTAGCCATCTTGGCAGCCTCCAGGACCAATTTTCCTCTGGTATTTTCATCAACTTTTGAGAGACATAAAGTTCGAGGTATTGTCATTGTTGTGCCAAATGTGAGCTTTTTCTTTATGATGTCTTCACAGTTTTACTGAAACTGTAGTACCTGGGGGAAACTCACTGGGAGAAAACACAAACTCCTTGCAGATGTTGTCCTGCAGTGCTAACCGCTGTGATAGAAAACTTAATTACAATGGCATGTAAAAGTTTGGCACCCTGGTCAAAATTACTGTTATTGTGAACAGTTAAACATGTTGAAGACTAAATGATCCTTAAAAGGCCTAAAGTTAAAGATGACACATTTCCTTTTTATTTTAGGCAAAAAATATATATATTTTAAAAAATTACAAAAAGGAAAAAGGGCTGATGTGTTATGAATGTTTTAGAAATGAATTCTGAGGAGAAGCTCCCTCTGGTGGTTACAAACAGTACTGAACTATTCAATGAGGATTGGCAATCAGGAATTACAGACTGGCTGGATATAAGGGAGGTTTCCCCCCATCATGGTTGCCGGTGATCAATTGTTCTTGTCTCAACGTTGTTTCCTGGTTCACTTGGAAGCTTGCTGAGTCTTGCCTCTTCTCCTGCTCTCAGATAAGATATTTTCTGTTCTTTGTTTTTGTGCTTGCCATTTGCATTTTTCTCTGCATTTCTGTGAGGTTGGCCAGGTTCCCCTCCCCGGGGGGCTTGGGCTCCTCTCGGTTCCTCTGGAGCCACTGTTGTTTGTTCATTTGCCTTTTCCAGTTTTTTCTGTGGCTGCGGCTTAGTTTTGTTACACCAGAGAACTAATTTAGGTGGTAGAGGTCATGTGATCTCAGGTGTTTTTGCAATTAGTAGCGTTGGCTTTTTTTTAGGGTTTTTTGTAATTGCAGTAAGTATCCTTCCTATCCTTTTCTGTCTAGGCAGATTGGGCCCCAGCGTTTGCTCATACTATTTTCTGTCTGTGTCTGTATTTCCTCTTGTCTAACCGCCATTACATGTTTGGGGGCTTCCTATGTTCTTTGGGGATCTGCTCCGGGGCAGGTAGCTTTCCTCTTTCTATCTTTAGGTGTAGTTAGCCTCTCAGGCTGTGACGAGGCATCTAGGACCAACGTAGGAACGCTCCACGGCTGCCTTTAGTTGTGGTGGTTAGTCAGGGTACTGCAATCTAGTAGATTCCAACCTCTCTGGTGTATTGCCGTTTTTGCCTGCTCTCCTCAGCTACCAAAACATAACACTGATGCAAATGTTTGGGCACCCTTGGAGATTTGTGTGTTCAGATAACTTTGACCAAGGTTTCAGACCTTAATTAGCCTGTTAGGGTTATGGCTTGTTCACTATCATCATTAGGAAAGGCCAGATGATGCAAATTTCCCAGCTAACGGTTCTTCTGAGCAGCTGCTTTACACTCTGAAAATGAAAATGGTGGAGGCCCACAAAGTGTATGTGTGGAGAAAAAGGCACAAAATTTCAGGAAAAGAACATCTCGACCACTATTAAGTGGGGGTGGGGGGTGAATTAATCAAGCTTTGGGGTTGTGCTGCAGGCAATGGCACTAGGAATATTTTGCGGGTAAAGGGAAGGATGGATTCAATGAAATTTCAACAAAATCTTGATGCAAACATAACACCATCTGTAAAAAGCTGAAGATGAAAAGAGGATGGCTTCAACAAATGGATAATGATCCTAAACACATGTCAAAATTCACAATAGACTACCTCAAAAGGCGCAAGCTGAAGTTTTACAATAGCCCTCACAGTCCCCTGATCTGAACATCATTGAAAATCTGTGGCTAGACCTCAAAATAGCAGCGCATGCAAGAATTTCACAGAACTGGAAGAATTTTCCAAGGAAGAATGGATGAAAATCCCTCAAACAAGAATTGAAAGATATTCAACAATAAATAAACGGACACTGGCGCTACACCTCAAATAGAACAAAAAAGAGGAATGAAAGGAAAAAATGTGTATTTATTGTGGGACTGGTACTTTGAAAGCAGCTGGTAGTTTAGCAGTAGGCTCTGTGTTAACCTACCAAAAAATAAAGATATAAAATGGATAAATAAACACCGCGCTTAAACAAGGAGTACCCGATAATGATGATGTAATTGAATAAAACAATAATGCAAATATTGGACTCACTGTATGTAGCCAAGATCCTAGGGAGAGTCGTTTGAGGAATATTCCTTTCACGTGAGTACTGAAAAAATATATAGGATAGCCAGTGATTTATTGGCTGCTACAAAATGGGGTGAATCTTATACAATTATGCTTGTTAATTGATTGCCAGTACTTACTGGAAAAAATTATTTGGTTATGAGTATTATATCACTTTGATTGATGAGTCACAGGGTTCAGTGGTTAGATGATGGCACATTTGAGGAAGGTATATATGCTGGTATAGTTGAAATGTGGACCCAGAATCGATTCAAAAAATGTGCCTACTCAAAAAGCTTTACTGCAATATATAATGTATATAATTGATAATTAGTTGTTGTGTGCTAGTGCAGAAAGAATCATATGGAAATGATATTTAACCGCTGTACTCACAGTGTGTGTTGAGGGTTTAAATAGTTGCAGGGAGCCGTTATATGGAGCAATGATATATAGCAACTGGTATGGATAAGATGTCAGTATATACCAGTTTCCAATCTAGCCACTCCTTCAGACTTTACTGCAAATAACAATCGTATACTTATACAGAGAATCCAATTTGGAAATAGCTTGTGAGTGTTATGCTAAGCGTTATACTCACTGAGTGTGAATAGATATAATCTGTTGCAGGAAGTATCGCCGCATGAAGCGGGTAAGCTGGTAAGTATGAGCTGGTGAGCGTTATGCTCTACGTTGTACTCACTGCATGCGCATAGATCTGGTCTGCTGCGAGGATGGACGCCACATGGAGCGTTGCTAGGAGGAAGTTGGCAATACACTTGGCGCGCTCCGGCCGGAAGCGGCGCCTGAGGTCGCGACAGGAAAGGGCGGAACAGCAAGGTGACGTCACCGATTAGTTACGCTTGTGTGAAAGTGCAGGGGCTAATTGTGCTGATGCGTTTCTAGGGACCACTATCCCTCTTCATCAGAGCTGACTTATTCAATTACATCATCATTATCGGGTACTCCTTGTTTAAGCGCGGTGTTTATGGCTATGAAAAGCATTTACAAGCTGGGATACTTGCAAAAAGGGTGCTACTTGGTACTAATCATGAATAATAATGAATAGATTCACTAGGTACATATTTACAAAAAGTCCATTTAAACTATATTAAGGCCCACATTATATATCCATTGTATAAGTTACACTCATGGTACAGACCATGCCCATGACTCATTGCTAATCCCTAGAATATTTCTGCTGCACTTGTTTCTATTAGAACCCACAATTTTCTCATATTATATAACCGTACAGACGCCTGTCATTCAGGTATTGGTTTCTGGTTGTCATTCTCTTTTTATAGCTGTGTGTTTTTTAGTGTTTATTTCTTCTGCCAAAAAAAACATTTTTATCTTATTGCTATACATACAGTAGGTACTAATTATGCAGGGTGTACATTTTTCTTTGTGTAGTTTTTAAAATGTAAAATATGACAATATTTTTTTTGCCTAACACACAAAGGAAATGTGCCATCTTTAACTTTAGGCCCTATAGAGATCATTTCATCTTCAACTTGCTTAACTGTTTACAATAACAGCAATTTTGACCAGTGGGGCCCAGAGTTTTAAGTGTTAATTTTCTTTGCTTACAGGTCAGGTTGGGAGCTTATATACAGCATTATAGAATGCTGTATATCAGGCCTGAAAGGTGGTGGCCATATCATATCGGCCAAAGCTGGTGACATGTTCCCTTTAATCCACAAATCCTGATGGCTTTGCTTTATATCAATTGCACTGGAAGCTAAAATTCTGTCATTGTCCAATTACTTATGGTTAAATTTTTATGTACCTTACAATAGAAATATATAGTGAAGCAATACAGTATTATTCTATAACTCAGTGTTTGCTGATGCATCCTTATGGTCTTGGCCACAGCAATAGTGGGTGCAGAGGTAGCAGTCACTGCTGGGTCCTTGATACTCCAAAAACAATGTGATGGGTCACTTGGTAGAGGCAGTAGCGTAGCTACCGAAGGGGGAAGAGGGGGCGGTGGCCCCGGGCCCCGCGCTCGGATGGAGCCCACCCGGAGCTACGCCACTGTAGCTGTATCGGCATGCACAGCGCGCCCATACAGTTATATTCTGCGGCAGAGCAGGGAGAATCGATCTCCCTGCACTGCCGCCTGGCCGCTACGGGGCCCCTGAGCAGGCGGGGGGGCCCGAGGCCAGCAGTGGGCCCTCCACCCGTCATTGCAAGTTCAGCTGTATCGGCATCTAGCCGATACAGCTGACCGCATTGATGAGGAGCAAGCGCTCCTTCTCCCATCATCCCCCTGTCAGCGTCTGATGCCAGACACTGACAGCGGGCGTGATGACGTAACTATCCGGCGCCCGCTGTCAGGAGATGAGAGGGAGCTCGGAGCAGCGCAGGAGGAAGAGAGGTAGGTGAGTACTGGATTTATTTATTTTCTTTATGAGGGTGCATTATTTTACAGTCTGCCCATGGGGGGTGCTGCCTTACCTAACAGTCTGCCTATAGGGGGGTGCTGCCTTACCTTACAGTCTGCCTATGGGGGGTGCTGCCTTACCTTACAGTCTGCCTATGGGGGGTGCTGCCTTACCTTACAGTCTGCCTATGGGGGGTGCTGCCTTACCTTACAGTCTGCCTATGGGGGGTGCTAAAGAACACACCGCACACCGAAAATGAAAAGAAGAGAAGAAAAGAACCAAGCCAGTGACTAGCCAACCGAAAATTGGATAAATGAATGATAATCAGTAAACAAATTGCAAAAAATATAAATTTTATTAAACAATGTTGTACAGAAACATTGTTTAATAAAATTTATATTTTTTGCAATTTGTTTACTGATTATCATTCATTTATCCAATTTTCGGTTGCTAGTCACGGCTTTGGTTCTTTTCTTCTCTTCTTTTCATTTTCGGTGTGCGGTGTGTTCTTTATCTTCCCCGGGGGGTCTGCCATCCGTTTAGGATTTGGGGGTATCACCTTACCCTTTTTTGTGTGTTCAATCATTACATTGGTTAACACATTGGGTGAATTAAATTTCCACATTTCTTTTGCTTTTTATGGGGGGGCGCCTTACCTTACAGTCTGCCTTTTGGGGGTGCTGCCTTTCCTTACAGTCTCCTTTGGGGGGGTGCTGCCTTACCATTACTTTTGCCTATGGGGGCGCTTTACCTACAGTCTGCCTACGGGGTGCTGCCTTAACATTACAGTCTGCTTGGGGGTCTGCCTTAACCATAACAGCTGTCTAGGGGGGGGCTGCCTTTCCTACAGTCCCCCTATGGGGGGCTCGCCTTACCTTACCCGTCGCCTATGGAGGTGCTGGGCCCTTTCCTTTCACTGCCCATGGGGGTGCTGGCCTTACCTTACAGTCTGCCTTGGGGGGTGCTGCCTACCTTACAGTCTGCCATGGGGGTGCTGCTACATTACGTCTGCCTAAGGGGGGTGCCCGCCTTACCTACAGTCCGCCTATGGGGGGTGCGCCTTACCTTACAGTCTGCCTAAAGGGGGGTGCTGCCTACCTTACAGTATGCTATGGGGGTGCTGCCTTACCCTTTCATTCTGCCTATGGGGGGTGCTGCTTAAACCCACAGTTGCCATGGGGTCTGCCTTCCTTCATTGTTTGGGGGCCTTTTTTAAAAAGGGGGGGGCCCCTTTCCCCCCTTTTTGGGGGGTTTTAAATTCAGCTCCTTTGGGGGGTTTTTACCAAAACCCGCCTTAGGGGTTCCTTAAACCCCCGT
>JARQOD010000010.1:106902241-106932904 GCA_033576555.1 Oophaga sylvatica | reverse complement strand
AAAAAAATGTATTTATTTCCATTTTCCCGTTAGGGTTAGGGTTGCGGCTAAAGTTAGGGTTAGGGTTGGCGCTAACGTTAGTATTAGGGTTAGGGTTGGCGCTAACGTTAGGATTAGGGTTGGGATTAGGGTTATGGGTGTGTTAGGGTTAGGTTTGTGGTTAGGGTTGGGACTAGGGTTATTGGTGTTTGGGGTTAGGGTTGGAGTTAGAATTGGGGGGTTTCTGCTGTTTAGGCACATCAGGAGCTCTCGAAATGTGACATGGCGTCTGATCTCAATTCCAGCCAATTCTGCGTTGAAAAAGTCAAATGGTGCTCCTTCACTTCTGAGCTCTGCCATGCGCCCAAACAGTAGTTTACCCCACATATGGGGTATCAGCATACTCTGGACCCCAAGAGTTATTGTGCAATTTGGCCTATTTCTCCTGTTACCCTTGGGAAAATAAAAAACTGGGGGCGACAAAATCATTTTTGTAAAAAAAAAAATGATTTTTTTGTTTTTACGGCTGTATGTTATAAAACTTCTGTGAAGTACTTGGGGCTTCATAGCGCTCACCACACTTCTAGATAAGTTCCTTGTGGGGTCTATTTTCCAAAATGGGGTCACTTGTGGGGGGTTTCCACTGTTTAGGCGCATCAGGGGCTCTCCAAATGCGACATGACGCCCCCAGACCATTCTATCAAAGTCTGCAATCCAAAACGTCACTACTTCCCTTCCGAGCCCCGACGTGTGCCCATACAGTAGTTTTCTCCCACATATTGGGTATCAGCGTACTCAGGACAATTTGGACAACAACTTTTGGGGTCCAATTTCTCCTGTTACCCTTGTGAAAATAAAATATTGGGGGCGAAAAAATATTTTTGTAAAAAAAAAGGATTTTTTATTTTTACGGCTGTACGTTATAAACTTCTGTGAAGCACTTTGGGGTTCAAAGTGCTCACCACACATCTAGATAAGTTCCTTGTGGGGTCTATTTTCCAAAATGGGGTCACTTGTGGGGGGTTTCCACTGTTTAGGCGCATCAGGGGCTCTCCAAATGCGACATGACTCCCCCAGACCATTCCATCAAAGTCTGCAATCCAAAACGTCACTACTTCCCTTCCGAGCCCCGACGTGCGCCCATACAGTAGTTTACTCCCACATATTGGGTATCAGCGTACTCAAGACAAATTGGACAACAACTTTTGGGGTCCAATTTCTCCTGTTACCCTTGTGAAAATAAAATATTGGGGGCGAAAAAATCATTTTTGTAAAAAAAAAAAGGATTTTTTATTTTTACGGCTGTACGTTATAAACTTCTGTGAAGCACTTCGGGGTTCAAAGTGCTCACCACACATCTAGATAAGTTCCTTGTGGGGTCTATTTTCCAAAATGGGGTCACTTGTGGGGGGTTTCCACTGTTTAGGCGCATCAGGGGCTCTCCAAATGCGACATGACTCCCCCAGACCATTCCATCAAAGTCTGCAATCCAAAACGTCACTACTTCCCTTCCGAGCCCCGACGTGCGCCCATACAGTAGTTTACTCCCACATATTGGGTATCAGCATATTCAGGACAAATTGGACAACAACTTTTGGGGTCCAATTTCTCCTGCTACCCTTGTGAAAATAAAATATTGGGGGCTAAAAAATCATTTTTGTAAAAAAAAAAAAGAATTTTTTTATTTTACGGCTGTACGTTATAAACTTCTGTGAAGCACTTTGGGGTTCAAAGTGCTCACCACACATCTAGATAAGTTCCTTGAGGGGTCTAGTTTCCAAAATGGTGTCATTTGTGGGGGGTTTCCACTGTTTAGGCAGATCAGGAGCTCTCCAAACACGACATGGCATCCAGCCAATTCTGCGTTGAAAAAGTCAAACGGCGCTCCTTCCCTTCCAAACTCTGCCATGCACCCAAACAGTGGTTTACCCCCACATATGGGGTATCAGCGCACTCAGGACAAATTGCACAATAACTTTTGGAGTCTTGTTTCCCTTGGGAAAATAAAAATTGGGGTGAAAAGATCAATTTTGTGGAAAAAATATAATTTTTTAATTTTACGGCTCTACGTTATAAACTTGTGTGAAGCACTTGGGGGTTCAAATTGCTCACCAAAGATCTAGATAAGTTCCTTAGGGGGTCTAGTTTCCCAAATGGGGTCACTTGTGGGGGGTTTCCACTGTTTAGGCACATCAGGGGCTCTCCAAATGCAACATGGCGTCCAATCTCAATTCCAGCCAATTTTGGTTGGAAAAAGTCAAATAGTGCTCCTTCCATTCCGAGCTCTGCCATGCGCCCAAACAGTGGTTCCCCCCACATATGGGGTATCACCGTACTCAGGACAAATTGGACAACAAATTTTGTGGTCCAATTTCTCCTGTTACCTATGGGAAAATAAAAAATTAGTGACTAAGAGATAATTTTTGTGGGAAAAAAATAGGATTTTTTATTTTCATGCCCGGGCATTATAAACTTGTGTGAAGCACTTGGGGGTTCAAAGTGCTCACCAAAGATCTAGATAAGTTCCTTAGGGGGTCTAGCTTCCAAAATGGGGTCACTTGTAGGGGGTTTCCACTGTTTAGGCTCATCTGGGGCACTACAAACGGAACATGACCCCCATCAATGTTTGCATTCCAAAACGTTACTGCTTCTTTTCCAAGCCCTGCCGTGCGCCCAAACAGTTTCCCCCCCCACATATGGGGTATCAGCGTACTCAGGACAAATTGGACAACAAGTTTTGGGGTCCAATTTCCTTGGGAAAAATCAAAAATTTGGGACTAAAAAATCATTTTTGTGGAAAATTGTTTTTTTTTTTTTTCACACCCAGGCATTATAAACTTTTGTGAAACACTTTGGGGTTCAAAGTGCTCACAACAGATCTAGATAAGTTCCTTAGGGGGTCTAGTTTCCAAAATGGTGTCACTTGTGGGGGGTTTCCACTGTTTAGGCGTATCAGGGGCTCTCCAAACACGACATGGCGTCCAATCTCAATTCCAGCCAATTTTAGTTTGAAAAAGTCAAACGGCGCTCCTTCCCTTACGAGCTCTGCCGTGTGCCCAAACAGTGGTTTTCCCCCACATATGGGGTATTGGCGTACTCAGGAGAAATTGCATAACAACTTTATCTGTCCATTTTCTCCTTTTACCCTTGTGAAAATAAAAAAAAGTTTGTAAAAGATCATTTTTGTGGCTAAAAAGTTAAATATTAATTTTTTCCATCCACGTTGCTTCAGCTCCTGTGAAGCACCTGAAGGGTTAATAAACTTATTGAATGTAGTTTTGAGTACCTTGAGGGGTGCAGTTTTTATAATGGTGTCACTTTTGGGTATTTTCTGCCATATAGACCCGTCAAAGTGACTTCAAATGTGAGGTGGTCCCTAAAAAAATGGCTTTGTAAATTTTGTTGTAAAAATAAGAAATCACTGGTCAACTTTTAACCCTTCTAATTTCCTAACAAAGAAAATTTTGGTTCCAAAATTGTGCTGATGTAAAGTAGACATGTGGGAAATGTTATTTCTTAACTATTTTGTGTGACATATTTCTCTGTTTTAAGGGAAAAAAAATTCAAAGTTTAAAAATTGCAAAATTTTTAAAATTTTCGCCATATTTGCGTTTTTTTCAAAAATAAACGCAAGTTATATCGAAGAAATTTTACCACTAACATGAAGTACAATATGTCACGAGAAAACATTCTCAGAATCGCGAAGATCCATTGAAGCGTTCCAGAGTTTATAACCTCATAAAGAGACAGTGGTCAGAATTGTAAAAATTGGCCCGGTCATTAACGTGCAAACCACCCTTGGGGGTGAAGGGGTTAAAGATAATGTCTTTGGGCGACAACAGACACACCGCAGAGGTACTGTTCAACAACTTGCAGCGAGAAACTGAGTCATGGCTGGGCAGTCTACAACTTGCGCCAGGCCAGGTAGTCAGTGATAACGGATGTAATTTTGTGGCGGCCATAGCCCTGGCAAAACTCAGACACATTCCTTGCCTGGCTCACACCTTGAACCTGGTGATGCAGTGCTTCCTAAATAATTATCCGAAGTTAACAGCCCTGCGAAGACTGTGCTCGCACATCCGTTGCTCGCCAGTAGACTCCAGTCGTATGCAGAGGCTGCAGCGAACGCTCCACCTCCCCAAGCACCGCCTAATCATAGACGTTGCAACAAGGTGGAACTCCACCATGCACATGGTTGAGAGGCTGTGCGAACAGAGGCAGGCTGTAATGCAATTGTGGGAGGATACAGGGGCAGGCAGTTTGAGGGCAGACATGGAGTTGTCGGGTGTGCAGTGGTCAAAGCTGAAAGACCTCTGTAAAGTCCTTCAGTGTTTTGAGGAATGCACACGGCTGGTAAGCGCAGACGACGCCATCATAAGCATGTGCATCCCACTTATGCGTCTGCTCATGCAAACTTTGACGTACATTAAGGATCAGGCGTCTGCAGCGGAGGATTTAGAGGAGGAGGGAAGTCTTAATGACAGTCAGGCATTGTCTGCTCAGGGAACTGTCCTGGACGAGGTGGAGGAAGAGGAGGAGGAGGATGCGGGGATGATTATTTTGGGGAGGAGGATGCTTCTCAGGGGGAAAGAGAAAATGTTGGCTTGCCAAGGTCAGGTACAGGGCTTGTGCGTGACTGGAGGGATGTGGACTTGGCAGAAAGTGCTCCTCCACCCACCGCTGGCAGTGCATCATTGACACCTGGAACATTGGCCCACATGTGTGATTATCTCTTGCGGATCCCAAAAAGGGATCCCCGCATTGCCAAAATTATGAAGGATGATGACTACTGGTTGGCCAGCATCCTCGATCCACGCTATAAAGGCAAATTACAGAACATCATGCCACAAGAGATCCTAGAGCTAATATTGGCGAACAAACAAGCAACTCTGGTAAACCGTTTCTTAGAGGCATTCCCAGCACACAGCAGCGGTGCAAGTTTTACCACGAGCCGTACTGGGCCAAACGGAAGAGGTGTTCGTGGTGCACACAGCCAAAGTGGCGTTGGAGACAGGGGTTTCATGACCATGTTGTGGACTGATTTCTTGATTAACGCTCACACGACTGGTAATATTGATTCGATTGCAACAGACAGGAGACAGCAGTTGTTAACTATGGTTCAATATTGCCTCTCCTCCCCTATCGATGTTCTCCCTCACAGTTCATTCCCCTTTGACTACTGGGCCTGTAAACTGGACACCTGGTCTGAATTGGCACAATATGCCTTACAGGAGTTCGCTTGCCCTGCTGGTAGTGTGCTATCAGAAAGAGTCTTCAGTGCTGCTGGATCAATCCTGACAGAAAGAAGGACCCGGCTGTCAACCCAAAATGTTGGTGATCTCACCTTCATAAAAATAAACCATGCCTGGGTTTCAAAGGATTTTGTACCACCTTCCCCTGATGACACATAGTTTGCCAGCAAAATGGCTCACTTTGTCCTCCTCTTCCTCCGACTTCTCCAATTCCTCCATTTGCAGCTGCTGAACATATGCCAGTTTTTCCACCTCCCTAACTGGGCTGTACCACCCCAGGGCCGGCGTCAGCATCTGGCGCACCCAGGCAAGTGCCGGTTCCCTGAGCAGGGGGGGGCCGACTCGTGGGCGACGGCACTGGCACAGAGCCCCTCATAGTACGCAAAGTGTCTCTGACTGTGTGGGGGCCCACTCGCTGTCAGACACGCCGGCGTACTATGAGGGTCCCTGTGCCAGTGCCGTCCCCATGAGTGGGCCCCCACTGCTTGCTCAGGGCCACAGCACTTGCAATACTTACCTCTCCCTGCTCCACCGCTGTGACGTTTTCCGCATTTCCTGATAGTGACATTCAGGTCAGAGAGCGTGATGACGTCACGTTTGTACGCCCTCTGCCTAAACAGTCCAAGTGCAGAGAGCTGGAAGATGGCGATGCTGAGGAGTCCAGAGCAGAGCAGTGCCCAGCGAGGAGAGGTATTTCAATTTCTTTAATGTTTGGAGCAATATATGGGGAGCATTATACACTGGAGAATGATATATGGGGCCCATCATACACTTGAGCATCATCCATGGGGCCCATCATATACTGGAGCATTCCAAATGTGGCACATCAGACACTTGAGCAGCATATACAGGGCCCATTATACACTGGAGCATTATAAAAGGGGCCCATTATATATGGAGCATTATATTGGCCCATCATACACTGGAGCATCATCCATGGGGCCCATCATATACTGGAGCATTCTAAATGGGGCATATCAGACACTGGAGCAGCATATATGTGGTCCATTATACACTGGAGCATTATAAATGTGGCACATTATATATGGAGCATTATATTGGCCCATCATACACTGGAGCATCATCCATGGGGCCCATCATATACTGGAGCATTCTAAATGAGGCACATCAGACACTGGAGCAGCATATACGGGTCTCATTATACACTGGAGAATTATAAATGGGACCCAGTATATATGGAGCATTATATTGGCCCATTATACACTGGAGCATCATCCATGGGGCCAATTATATATGGAGCATTATATTGACCCATCATACACTGGAGCATCATCCATGGGGCCCATCAAATACTGGAGCATCATATGGGGTTCATTATTTATGGGGCATCATATAGGGTATGGAGCACCATATGGAGCACATATGGGGCCTATTCTGTATGGAGCTTTATATGCGACTCATTATACTGTATGGAGCAATATGTGGGGCTCATTATACTCTATGGGGACCATCCTATACTGTATGGCACATTATATGGGGACCATCATATACTGGAGCATTATGTGGAGCTCATCATATACTGTAAGGAACATTATATGGGACCAATTATTCTGTATAGCACACTATGTGGTGGCCATAATACTGTATGGAGGAATATACTGTCTGGTTTTTGAGCTATTGTAGAATTTCAAATAGATATCAGTCATGTAAGAAGTGAAGTATTTGTCATTCTACTATACCTATATTTCTCTGCCGTATCAGAGGATCATGAATTGTGGTATGTGTTAAAGGGGCCCACTGACACTCTTTTGCCCGGGGCACACGAAGACCTGAAGCCAGCCCTACACCCCCCCCGACAACTTTAGCCAAATAACCCCCAGTTTTCAATGCGTAACTGTTATTGTAAAGTAAATTAAGGTTGCCAAGCTTAAGTAATAAGAATTGATGTAGTTGGCATTGAAATGGGCACTGTAGGTATGTTTACTGTCCTTCACTCCCTGCCGACTTTGCTTCCCCATTGACTTGCATTGGGTTTCGTGTTTCAGTCAGACCTCCGACTTTTCCCGATAGTCGGCCGATTTCGTTCGACCCAAAAGTTTGGTTTCATGAAACCCGACTCGACCCTAAAAAAGGCAAAGTCGCTCATCTCTAATCCCCCCCCATTGCTTACATCTAGTTGTTATCTGTGTTTTGATTGTATCGATAGGGACAGGAGAGTCTGTCATTCTGTCAGGAGCGGGGTTGCCAATTTCGCATATCTAGGGTGCCAAACTCCCTGACAGGCAGGTCAAAACAAGGAAGAGTCCCTCACTGCCCTCCTAATTGGAATCCTTGTCCTAATCTTTGTCTATGAGATTATTCTTTTTGGCACATTGCACTTTATTATCTTAAGTCTGTGGTGCATTTAGAGATATCTTATGTTTTGCCCTACAGCAAGGTTTCATTACTACTACCTCTCTAAAAATGCCATAGCATGGGTTACACATAGATTTATATAATTGGTATTGTCCAGTTTCCCTTCTGATTCCCCTATTAGGCTATGTGCCCACGTTGCGTTTTTTAAGCATTTCCGCAGCGGTCTTGCCTCAGTGGAAACGCTTAAAAAATGCATCCCATTCATTGTAATTACATTCCGCAATTGCTGTGCCCATGCTGCGGATTTTTCTGCTGCAGAATCACATTGCAAGCTGGCTCAGTGGATAGCACTGCAGCGCTGGAGTCCTGGGTTCGAATCCCACCAAGGACAACATCTGCAAGGAGTTTGTATGTTCTCCCTGTGTTTGCGTGGGTTTCCTCCGGGTACTCTGGTTTCCTCCCACACTCCAAAAAACATACTGATAGGGAATCTAGGTTGTGAGCCCCATCGGGGACAGCGACGATAATGTGTGCAAACGGTTAAAGCGCTGCGGAATATGTTAGCGCTACATAAAGATTATTATTATTGCGGAAAAATACTCAGCATGTTCATTAATTTTGGGAAATGCGGCGATTCCGTCGCCATAGACTGACATATGAAAAACACTTGAAAACGAATGGAAAATGTGATAAAAACACAATAAAAATGTGACAAAACCGCGACAAAATCCGCATGCATTTTTCCAGCCAAGGGGGTGCGGATTTGCTGAGGAAAATTCTGCTTCAATTCTGCAATGTGGGCACATAGCCTTAGGGTTTGACAAGGCTAGAAGGGTTAACCGTCGAGGAGAAGGGGCGTCTGTCACAACACAGCTGAAGAGTGACCCAGGACCAGGGGATCCTTTCCAGGACCTAACACAAGTGGGCGCCCTAGCTCACACTGTTCCCCGGGATACTTCAGATGGCGAAAACAGCGAGTCCTTCGCACTTGCCTTATCTCCTAAGTTAGCCCTCCATCTGTTCTTTTCCCCCACACAGGGAAAAGGGGGCGCTACTGCGCACCGCATTACACCAACCCGACAAACAGGGCAGCAAAGGCATGGGGTAATTGAAAACTCCACACACCCAAAATATTCACTCACATACAACAGAGGAATCCAACGGGGTGTGTAGGAATTGGAAGAAGAAACCAAAAAAGGGAAGGATAAGGAATTACCAAGCGTACAATCCAAACAACAGTCGCTTATAACGCCTCCAGCATTCCTTCTCATACCAAGTTCTCTCTCTCCTTTAGCCATGCAGCAAAAAGCTAACTCTGACAAGGATTAGTAATAGAGCCCAGATTATATAGGGAAAAGGAGTGGCTAACTGAGCACAGCTGAGAACAGAGATTTCCAACATGGTCAATTAACTTCTGTTCTGCTGGAAGAAATAAACACGTTTAATAAGACGGAGAAGTGCTTCTTCTCAGTGCCGGAATAGTAGCAACCAGACACTGCAGTCTTCTGGCTCTGCTCTGTCGCTGTAACTCCGTGACAGTACCCCCTCTTCTACAAGGGAGCACCGGAACCTCTGGGCCAGGTTTATTAGGGTGTGCCACGTGAAAATCTCGAACTAGTCTGGCCGCATACATGTCAGATGCTGGTACCCAAATCCTCGCCTCAGGGCCGTACCCACTGTAATGTACCAGATATTGAAGCGACCGACGAAAAAGAAGAGAGTCCAACACCTTTGCTATCTGGAACTCCAAATTACCATCTATAATGACAGAAGAAGGTTGTAGAGGCAATGGTACTACAGATGCCACATATTTCTTGAGAAGCGAACAGTGAAAAACATGGATCCTGAAGGTAGATGGTAAAGCAAGGTGAAATGCTACGGGATTGACGATCGCTAAGATCTTATAAGGACCGATAAACCTGGGACCCAGTTTCCAAGATGGAACCTTCAGTTTAAAGGGAACCAGTCACCAGGTTTGGCCGATATGAGTTACGCCTATCGCCTTTCAAGTCTTATCTACAGAATTCTAAAATGCTGTAGCTAAGCCCCCGATTCAACCTCCAAGAAAAGAAAAATAAGTTTTATTATACTCACCCGGGGGGGCGGTCCGGTCTGATGGGTGTCACAGGTCCAGGTCCGGCGCCTCCCATCTTCTTGCAATGCCGGCCTCCTGCTTGCTTCATGGCTCCCTGCGATCGCGCTCCTGCGCAGGCTTACTTATCTGTTCTGTTGAGGGCAGGACAAAGTACTGCAGTACATAGGCGCTGGGCCTCTCTGACCTTTCCCGGCACCTGCACACTGTAGCACTTTCCTCTGCCCTCAACAGGGCAGATAGGTACACCTGCGCAAGAGCATGATGCCATAGAGCCATGAAGCAAGCAGGAGAGTGACAATGTCTGGATGACATTGTTGTGTACATTGCAGACTGGGAAAGTCACATACTAAAAGGTACAGGCGGTGATAGATTCTCTGCAACAAGCAGGGCTAACTGCCAACACATAGAAGTGTTCCATAGGGCTGGAGGAAGCTCGATACTTGGTTTATGTCATTGGGAGAGGAGTCCTCAAACCCCAAGTAAACAAAGTGGAGACAATTGAGAACTGGCCCCGTCCCCTCACAACAAAGCAGGTAAAAGCCCTTTTAGGTTTAGTGGGATATTACAGGCAATTTATTCCCAACTTTGCAACCCTGTCCGCGCCTTTAACAGACTGCTTGAAAGGGAGGAAGTTTGTGATGGTCCGCTGGAATGATCAGATAGAGGAGGCCTTTGTAAAGTTAAAATTGGTACTGTGTGGTACACCAGTTCTGGTTACACCCGATTTCAAGAGAGTTCATTGTGCAGACCGATGCCGCTGAGATAGGTCTTGGTGCTCTGCTGTCTCAAGAGTTTAACGGGGAAGAGCATCCGTTAGTTTCCTGAGCCGGAAGCTTACCTCAGCCAAAACCAGGTACAGTATTGTGGAGAGAGAGCGCCTGGCCATGAAGTGGGCACTTGAGTTGTTGCGCTATTATTTGCTGGGGCGAACATTTCGTTTGGTGACAGATCATTCCCCTCTTACGTGGATGAGTCAAGCTAAGGAGAGGAATGCGCAAGTCACTAGGTGGTTTCTGTCCCTGCAAAATTTCAAATTTTCAGTAGAACATCAGTCAGGTAGACTACAGGGGAACGTAGATGCCCTGTCCAGAGTTCACCGTATGTCATGTGTCCACCCCATACTGTTGAACAAAGGGGGGAGGTATGTATTGCAGCAAAGGGTGTAGCGCTGGATGGAAGATATATTTCTCCCAGCAGGATAAAATTTGGCTGGGATTTTCCCTAAAGTTGGGGACCTGCAATGATGTCACGATCACGTGATCAGCCCATGTGATGTGTTCCTCACTTGTGGGTATGGTTATGGGCTATGTAATGTAGATTGTTGATTGACACATAGTCTGTGTGCAAGGTGTGAGCACGTAGGCTGGTTTCAGCCTGAACTTGTTCTGTTGGAATAAACGTGCTGCAAAGGTTTTGCGACTAGACTCATAGCAACCCTGGGAATGGCACCTGGCGGACGCTGCTGACCAGACAGTCGCTTAGTTAAGCCAGTCCCGTGCAAGGGTGAGTCTGAAACAAGTGGTTCTCCAAGTTGGAGTATGTTTGCGGTTTTTTTCATACTTTCTTCTACCTACTGTTTAAAGTGTTATTAAACCACTGAAGTTTGACCTCTAAGCCTTTGTGTTGCCTCATTACTGCGGCCCTGCCACTGCCTACCAGAGCAAATCCTTACAGTAGGTACATGATAAAATCGACCAACAAATGAGTCCAAAGTCAGCTGGGACTCTCCAATGGTTGAAGAGCCCCCAACGGACAAGTATGAGGGGTCTTAGAACGCGCACAGACACTGCAGGCAGCTACATACTCCCGAACATCCTTATAAGCACCTGGCCACCAAAGACGCCAAGTAAGCAAATCCACAGTGGCTTTATTCCCAGAATGTCCAGCCAACACAGTATCATGATGTTCACTGAGGACTCTAAGGCAGAGATTGACCGGAATGAGCAGTTTACCAAGTGGACAGGCAGCAGGAGGATTCCCCTAATCGTCAACAACCTCTCTTTCCAGATTGGAGCATATAGATGCCATCACCACCACTTTCTGAAGAATAGGAACTGGTTCGCACTTATCTCCTTCCCCAGGGAAGCAATGGGATAAGGCATCCGCCTTAACGTTTTTGTTCCCCGGCCTATATGTAACATACAAGTTAAACCTGGTAAAGAACACTGTCCATCTTACCTGTCGAGGTGTAAGACATTTCACCGATTCCAAGTATACCATATTTTTACGATCCGTGATAACCATCACTGGGTGAGCCGTTCCCTCCAAAAAATGATGCTGCTCCTCAAAAGCCCATTTGATGACTAAGATTTCCCTATTACCAATGGTGTAATTTCTATCAGCTGGTGACAGTTTCTTTGAAAAGTAATCACATGGTTGCCATTTACCAGGAGACACACCTTGTGATAATACAGCCCCCACTCCCACCTCAGACGCATCGACCTCCACAATGAAAAGCTGAGAGACATCAGGCTGAATTATGATCAGCACAGAAGAAAAACACCTTTTCAATGTGTCAAACGCCTCCCTGGCAGGACTGGTCCACCTGGAGAAGTCCGTTCCGTTCTTGATCATATCTGTAAGAGGTTTGGCTTCTACCGAAAAGTTCTTTATGAATTTACAGCAGTAGTTAGCGAAACCCAAAAATCTTTGTATCGACTTCAAATCATCTGGACGATCCAAATCCATTTTCACCCGGACTTTCGCTGGATCCGTTCGAAAACCGGTGGAAGACAACACATAACCTATGAAAGGGATCTCCTCCACCTATAACATACACTTCTCGGGTTTGACATACAATTTATTGTCACGGAGTATATGTAAGAGCTGCCTAACATGTACTTGGTGTGATTCAAGGTCAGGTGAATAAATTAGAATGTCATCCAGATAGATCACAATGAATCTGCCTACCAGGTGACTAAAGATGTCATTAATAAAGTGATGAAAGACGGCAGGCGCGTTCATAAAACCAAAAGGCATCACCAGATTCTCATTGTGTCCTTCAGGCGTATTGAACGCAGTCTTCCACTCATCCCCTCTTTAATGTGGATGAGGTTATACGCCCTCCTGAGGTTCATCTTAGAGGACCATTTTGCTTCTACAATTTGATTGAAGAGGTCATGGATGAAGGGGAGCGAATACGGATCACGGACAGTGATCGCATTGAGTTCCTGGAAAACCAGGCAAGGACATAAACCACATCTTTTGTCTTAACAAAAAAGAACCCTGTAGCAATGGGAGATGAGGGTGGTCTGACATGGCCCTTAGCCGGACTTTCCGTGATATAGTCCTTCATGGCCTTCCTCTCTGGACCTGAGATGTTATAGAGTCTGCTCTTGGGCAGTTTGGCAACAGGAACGAGATTAATAGCACAATCATAAGGACAATGGGGGGGAGAATTCTTGGCTCTCCTGCTCAGAGAACATATCCCCAAAGTCTGACAGGTAATTGGGCACGGACTGGTTATCCACCCCAGCCAAACGGGTACCCAAGCAGTGTCCTTGACAGTATGCACTCCATTTAGCTATTTCTTGTGTCTTCTATTACCGGATTGTGCAGAGCGAACCAAGGAAGTCCCAGTACCACAGGTGAGGGCAGGCCCTCAAGCACATAGCAGTTTAACACCTCAGTGTGCATGGCCCTCACCTGAAGCCACAAGTCTCGGACATTCTGTGTAAAGTTCCCCTGTCTTAGGGGGGCGGAGTCAATAGCAATAATGGGTATGGGTCTGGACAGTGTATGTGGGATGAGGCCTTGGTCCCGGACGAACCTGGCGTCAACCAAATTAAACCCGCCCCACTGTCCAGAAAGGCAGAAATGACCACCTTTATTCCACCTATTTGTGTGATAGCTGGTAGGAAAAACGGTGTCCTACCCACCAAGGTGATAAGTACACCCAGGTTGCCAACCTCCCCGGGCCCTCTAGTTTTTCTGGCGGTTGTTTATGTAGAGGTCGGGAAGGACATGTGCCCACAAAATGGCCCTTTTTACCACAAAGGAATCACAAACCCCCCTTACGCCGGGCTTCAGACAAATGACCAGAATGTGACATCGCACCCACCTGCATGGGTTCCTCAGCAGGCTCAGTACTGACCACCCTCGACCCTAGACCTCCAGCAACCAGAGGTGACTCTGGCGAAGACGGCGATCAACTCGGATCGCCAAAGACATGGCTGCCTCAAGGAAGTCAGGAGTCTCATTCAGAGCTAAGGCGTCTTTAACCCTTACTGTGAGCCCATCACAGAACTGACTACAGAGTGCAAGGTCATTCCAACTGGTGTCCGTGGCCCACCTCAGGAACTCAGAGCAATATTCCTCCATTAGGCGGTCTCCTTGCTGAAGTTGGCATAGTGAGGATTCAGCTTTTGAGATGCGATTGGGGTCATCATACACAAGGCCCAGTGCCTGGAAAAATCTCTCTACTGTCTGGAGTGACTACGAGTCAGATGGAAGAGAAAACGCCCATGCTTTTGGGTCCCCTGGAGGAGCGAGATAACTATCTAAACACGTTGCTCCTCTGTACCTGAGGATACAGGACATTTCTATTTATTTTGTGATTTTTTTTTTAATCGTTTTAAAACTTTTTTTTACTTTTTTTTAACTTTTTTACTTAGTTGCTGTATCGGACATCAGTTTTTATATTAGAAGCAGTAAGGTTTTTAATATTTGAGTTAGGACCGTCCCAATTACGGTCACCGTGGAGTGGTGGGATGACTTTTGCATTTTTTAAATCAAAAAACATGTTAACTAAGTACCGTATATTATTTTCATTCACTATGCTATATATTTATTTACTGCAGGGTGTTTAATCATTATGTTTCTGTCTTTGTTTTTTCTGCTTAGTGGCTAGTGAGAATATGCACTTACAAACTGCATGCACACCATTTAGGGTCTGTGCACACGTTGCGGATCCACAGCGGATTTGGCCCTGCGGATCCGCAGCAGTTTCTTCTGCGTTGTACAGTACTATTATAACCTATGTAAAAAAAAACCGCTGTGCACATGCTGCAGATTTTTCTGCACGGATTTGCTGCGGATTTGAATCCGCAGCATGTCAATTCTTTGTGCGGAATCCGCAGCGGTTTTACACCTGCTCCATTATAGAAATCCACAGGTGTAAAACTGCAGGGGAAATCCGTACAAAAACCGCAGAAAATCCGCAGTAAATCCGCACTAAATCCACAGGTAAAACGCAGGACGTTTTACATGCAGATTTAGCAAAATCCGCAAGTGAATCTGCAACGTGTGCACATACCCTTAATATTACAGTTCACACCTTTGGGTTTTTTTCAGTCTGTTTGCATCATGTGCATATTAAGGTGTGGCCTGCCTTTTGTTTGAGCTGGGTATTATATTGATGTTGTCTCTTTTGGCTGTGTATCTACTAGTTGGGCTCAGTCCTTCTCAGCTCTAATCCACATGCATGTCACTCGACAAACGGTAAAGATTTTAATATTAGAGTTAGGACCATCTCATTTTTAATAATCAACAAAGGCAAAGCAGACAGCTGTGACCTGATATTAATAGGCTGGGAAGCTCTGTGGATATTGGCCCTTTCCTAACATAATAAGACCAGCTGACAGCTGACTGCTTTCCCTTGACTGGTTATTAAAATTAGGGGGGCCCCACGTCATTTTTTTCATGTATTTATTAACAAGTACAGTAAACTACACACTCAAGGCACTGTTCCACTCCTCCACTTGGACCTCCACCTCCTGGCCCTGGTTCAAGATTATTATTTTTTAGAAATTTTTATTCAATTTTTTTTAAATAATTTCCCTATCCACTTTTATTTGCAGGGCTTTTGTCCAGCTCTTACCCTCATTTATCTTCCTTTTGCAGCCCCTAGCCCTTACTACGACTATTTTAGAGCTATTTTACAAGACCAAAGTTCAGGTCCCCATTGACTTATATCGGGTTTGGATTCGGGGTCAAGTTTGGGTCAAGTACTGGTACCCGAACCGAACTTTGGAAAGTTCGTCCAAACCTGACTAACCCAAACTTCTACAGGTCCGCTCATCCCTAAAGATCATGTTTACTTACCGTATACTGTTCATGAACATAGGCATCTGCAAGGAGTTTGTATGTTCTCCCCGTGTTTGCGTGGGTTTCCTCCGGGTACTCCGGTTTCCTCCCACACTCCTAAAAAACATACTGATAGGGAATTTAGATTGTAAGCCCCATCGGGGACAGCGATGATAATGTGTGCAAACTGTAAAGTGCTGCGGAATATGTTAGCGCTATATAAAAATAAAGATTATTATTATTTATTATTATACCATGCATAAATGTAGGCATTTCTTACATGATAGCAAATTGCAGAATATATAACTGTTGTAGGGATTCACTTGCTTCAGGCTGCATGTAAGTTAACGTTCACACAGGCACGCAGTTTCTTCTCCAACCGGGAAGGTTTATTAATGCCGTAAACTTCCAGCAGAAAGTAAAAAACAAATAGTCCATACAGCACTATGAGAAAACAGAGCGGTTCAGCTGCTCAATATTCAAAGTACAATACTAGGCCTCTTGCAGAGACTACACAACTTACACAGGTCCTTCACCTTGCACATAGAAACAAATACTCCACTCCCAGACAAGACTTTTTTTACATGAGCAGCTATTAAGTATTATTTACGAGACCATTTACAGTTTTCTACATTACAGAACTGCAATTTATCTGTAAATTTGGATACTATACTGTGGATCCATATGGAATTTTATTTTATTTTTTTTCCGCACCCATAGATTGGAGTGTGTGACTCTCATACAATTTACAGAAGACTAGTGTATGCTGAGACTTTTTTCCACACAGATTCGGTCAGTGAAAAAATATTGCTCATCTGCACAGCCCCATTGAATAACATTGGTGCGAGTGCTGTCCATTTCTTTTCTCCAGGGACAGATCTCAAATCAAAAAAATGGTCCTGTGGACAATTCCTTTCAGTGAGTTCTTGTGAGAATTATCACGCCTATGAGACTTGGCAGACCTGAAGACATTAACCCTTGCTTATACTAATAGAGGGCTTTTTTCAGGGCAAATTATATTTTTAAATGACAGCCATTTATTTTACCATTCGGGAACTGGAAAGTAGAAAAAAATCCAAGGGAGTTGAAATTATGAAAAAAACATACGTTTGAAATAGTAGGGCTGGCACCCGGCAACAATAGAAAATCTTTCCTATTGGTTCATTTTGATCACTGTGATAGACCCTAATAATAAATAATAATAATAGTTTTATTTCTATAGTGCCAACATATTCCGCAGCGCTTTACATTATAGAGGGGACTTGTACAGACATTAGACATTACAGCATAGCAATAAACACAGATCAAAGTAGATACCAAGAGGAATGAGGGCCCTGCTCACAAGCTTACAATCTATGAGGAAGAAGGGGAGACACGAAAGGTGGATGGTAACATTTGCTTTCATTGTTCGGACCATCCATAGTGTTCGAATCGGGTGTTCATGTAGTTCTGCATGAACCAGTTAACAGCCAAAGTATGTAACAGTACTGACACAGAGGGCTATTAAATGCATAAAGCGGGTGAGAACATAATACAAGGTACCTGATTATGGTAAAAAAAATTTTGAATGGGACAACAGGAATAGTTAGGTTAATGCATTGAGGCGGTAGGCCAGTCTGAACAAATGCGTTTTTAGGGCACACTTAAAACTGTGGGGATTGGGGATTAATCATATTAACTTGGGTAGTGCATTCCAAAGAATTGGCGCTGCACGTTAAAAGTCTTGGAGATGGGAGAGAGAGGTTCTGATTATTGAGGATGCTAACCTCAGTGTTGTGAATGTGTTAGAAATTAATTCTGAGCAGAAGCTCCCTCTGGTGGTTACAAACAGTACTGAACTATTCAATGAGGATTGGCAATCAGGAGTTACAGACTGGTCTTATATAAGGGAGGTTCCCTCCCATCATGGTTGCCGGTGATCAATTGTTCTTGTCTCAACTGTGGTTCCTGGTTCACTTGGAAGCTTGCTGAGTCTTGCCTCTTCTCCTGCTCTCAGATAAGATATTTTCTGTTTTTATTTTTGTGCTTGCTTTTTGTATTGTTCCCTGCACTTCTGTGGAGGTCAGCCAGGTCCCCTCCGGGGGCTTGTGCGCCTCTCAGTTTATCTGAGCCACTGTTATTTGTTCTTTTGCCTTTTCCAGTTTTTTTCAGTGGCTGTGGCTTAGTTTTGTTACACCAGAGAACTAATTTAGGTGGTAGAGGTCGTGTGATCTCAGGTGTTTTTGCAATTAGTAGAGTTGGTATTTTTTAGGGTTTTTTGGATTGCAGTAAGTGTCCTTCCTATCCTTTTTCTTTCTAGGCAGATTGGGCCCCAATGTTTGCTCTTACTATTTTCTGTCTGTGTCTGTATTTCCTCTTGTCTAACCGCCATTACATGTTTGGGGGCTTCCTATGTTCTTTGGGGATCTGCTCCGGGGCAGATAGCTTTCCTCTTTCTATCTTTAGGTGTAGTTAACCTCTCAGGCTGTGATGAGGCGTCTAGGACCAACTTAAGAACGCTCCACGGCTGCCTTTAGTTGTGGTGGTTAGTCAGGGTACTGCAATCCAGTAGATTCCAACCTCTCTGGTGTATTGCCGTTTTTGCCTGCTCTCCTCAGCTACCAAATCATAACAGTATCACCGGCCCAAACTGAAAATTATATGGTACTCAACAGAAGGGAAAAATAGTAAAAGGAAAAAGAAAAAGGGAAGTTGTCAGAAATTTTTTTTTTTTCTCTGTTACATTTTTTCCCTCTTTTTCTCCTGGTGCTGAGGAGGATTTTTTTTTTTTTAATGGAGTTTGCACAGTTGTCTGGCCGTGTGGATCAGCTTGCCACTGAAGTTTGGAGTATTGCTACCTATCTTGCAGGGTTGCCGGTTGTGGAACCTAGGATCCCCATGCCAGATTTATTTTTGGGGGCTCGAGCTAAATTTCTGAATTTCAAAAATAACTGTAAGTTGTTTTTTGCCTTAAAACCTAAGTCCTCATGGAACGCAGCACAGCAGGTTCAAATTGTCATCTCTCTCCTGTGCGGCGATCCTCAGGATTGGGCTTTTTCCCTGACACCTGGGGACCCTGTTTTGAGTAATTGTAGAGTGGCAAAGGGTTGTGTTATAGACGGGAGGTATCTGGCTCAGAGATGCCTTGTATCTGTTATGTAGCCCAGTACACATTAGCCCTGGGTAGTGGCATCACTATAGCAGTGTATGTGGTTAAAGGACCTGTGATGATGTCACTACCACATGACCAGTCATGTGTTCTCTGTTAGCTGGATGTCTGATATATAAATGAGCCTACTGTTGACCACAGAGGTGAGTGGCTGGAGGTGTGGAGACCTCCAGTGTGGGAGTTCTGAGGAGACCTCCAGTGTGTGTGGGCTGAAGAGAGTACTCAGTTAGAGTACCAGGACTTTTATCTGTTTTTGTTACTTTGTGCCGAAGAAGGCTGTTTTGTTTTCTGTTTGACAGCAAGTTTATGAAGTCTTAATAAACTTGCTTAAAGAACCAGGAAGAGTCGCCCTCCTGCTTACCTCCGGTCGCACACCAGCGAGACCACATCCCTACAATTGGTGGAGAATGCGGGCAGCGGTCCCAGCAGAGAAGTGGGTGCTGCATGTCGTGGGTAAAGCTCATAGCAACCCAGCCAGCATTGCAGGAGAAAATGGAGGACCTGCTGAAGCACTTGGTCCAGGTGCAGGCACAGCAGCAAGAGACCAACAGATTGTTGGTGCAGCAAATACAACAAAGCCAGCAGGAACAACGGCAGCAGTTGCAGCTTCTGACAACCGCCATCCAGGGCAGGACGAGCGCCCCAACCCCAGGTCGGGACGATGACAACCACATCAGGAAGGCGGTAAGACGCACCATACAGAAAATGACCCCCGGGGATGATGTTGAAGCCTTCCTGACGGTATTTGAGAGGGTCGCTGAGAGGGAAAGACTTCCCCCAGAGCAGTGGGCAGAGGTACTGGCCCCATACCTAACAGGGGAACCCCAAAAGGCATACTTTGATTTAACTGTGCAGGACGCTCAGGAGTATCCTAAATTAAAGGTGGAGATCCTTGCACGGTTGGGGGTGACAATGACTGTCAGGGCACAGAGAGTGCACCGCTGGGAGTATCACCGGGACAAACCACCGCGTTCCCAAATGTTTGACTTGCTGCACCTCGTCCAGAAATGGCTACAGCCAGAGTCCGCCACGCCGGCACAGATTGTGGAAAGAGTCCTAATGGATCGGTTTGTGCACTCCCTGCCCAGGCCCCTGCAGACTTGGGTTGCCCAGGGTGATTCCCGGAGTGCCGATGAACTGGTCGGACTGGTCGAGAGGTACCAGGGGATGGAAGGTACCTTGGGGAAGCAGCCCATTCCGTACTGGGGTGTCATGGGTGTATCGCCACGAGGATCGTCGCGATTGCACACTCTGACTTCTCACAGCTGAGTTGCTGTTTCTTTGTGTTTGGTAATGAGGGAGTTAATTTTACCTAGCTCTTTGCTAAGACTAGGTCCAGCCTCGCCCGGCTGCTTTTGATTATGTTCTAATTAGATTCCTTCATATACCTGCCAGTCTGCTTGTTAGATGCCGGTGAAAGCATTCATGTAGTCTAGCAGACTGGATCGGTTCTGAGAATACTTAAGCTAAGAGCTCCTTAGTTGTTTTTACTCTTACAGCTTATAGTTTTTCTCTGAGACCTTAGGTGTTCCTACTGTGTGTGAGTGTTATATGTAAGACTTTATTTACTTTATTTCTTGTCTTTCTTGTATGTCTTTCTGTTCATTAACCGTTACCTGTTCATTCCCTTTGGTGGTAATCAGGGTCCTTCTTAGGACTAGATTACAGTTGGCAGGGATTGATAGGAGACAGGGTTTACGCTGGTGGCCTGGACCTCTGTACCTTTAACAGTACCTCCAGGTAGAGGGATTAGTTAGGACCCCAGTTTAGGGTCAGCATAGACCCCGGTCACCCTCTAGCCGGAGACAGTGTATAACGGATTCCGTATTGACCCACTGGACATTGTCAGGTAATTCTATGTTATCATATATCTATGCGCATGTTATATAGGATGTTGCCCTTTTGATATAGATTACTGACATCACATATATATATATATCTGCTATACAGCGTGACATGGGGGTCCCAGCAGGGGGCGGAGTCCCAAAAAGGGGTGGCGCTTCCAAGGTCAAAAGGGGCGGGGGAGGTGGTGCCCAAGGTCCCTACGGGTGATGTTATCTGTTGGAGGTGTCACAGGCCAGGACATATAGCTGCACGGTGTCCCCAGACTACCGAGCAGATGGACTGCAGCATGGGACGTCGTATCTCATTCTATGCCGATCCAGGCTGCAGTGTGGATTCTATCCTGAACGAGGGGCCCAAGCATGTCCCGTGAGAGTGAATGGTCGATTAGTAACGGCGCTACTGGACTCCGGGAGTCTTGTGACCCTGGTGAGGGCGAATCTGCCTCTCAAACTACTCCCGGGAAAAAAGGTTGGCGTGCGATGCATACACGGTGATGCAAAGGACTACCCTATGGCCAGAGTGGACATTGAGACTGCGCTGGGCACTGAGTCCCATGAAGTCGGGGTGGTTCGGGACTTGTTGCACCCTATAATTATAGGCCGGGATTTTTGTTTATTCTGGGATCTGTGGGGAAAGTCTGCTGAGGTCACTAGCCAGAATAGGGAACCAGTAAGCCCTAATCAGGTAGCACCATACCCAGAGGAAGACAGGTTTCCTTTTTGTGTCCTGGTAGGAGATGAGGAAGAAGTGTCTCCTGTATCTGACATTCCAGAGTTAGGGGTGGCCAGTGAGAATTTTGGGACTGCCCAACACAGGGACCCAACTCTGAAGGAAGCCTTCAACAATGTCACTGTCATTAATGGGGTTGCACAGGAACCGGGGGCCGACACCAGATTTCCATACTTTATGCTGAGTGGGGAGCTGTTGTATCGGGTCACAAAAGTAAGGGAGGAGTTGGTGGAGCAGTTGTTAGTACCCGGGTCCTATAGACGGAAGGTGTTGGATATGGCCCATTCACACATCTTGGGGGGACACCTAGGGGTAGACAAAACACAGGAACGGATTATTCAAAGATTCTATTGGCCTGGATGTCACCGGGAGATAGTAAACTATTGCAGGTCCTGCCCTATATGTCAGTTAACTGCCCCTACCTCTCATTTCCGGAACTCCCTGGTGCCACTGCCCATTATTGAAGTGCCATTTGAGAGAATTGCCATGGACTTGGTTGGTCCCCTAGTTAAATCAGCCCGGGGCCATCAGTATATATTAGTCATCCTGGACTATGCCACACGCTATCCAGAGGCAATTCCCCTGAGAAATTCTTCAGCGAAGAGCATAGCCCGCGAGTTGGTACATGTGTTTTCCCGGACAGGCTTGCCGAAGGAGATCCTGACCGACCAAGGGACACCGTTCATGAGTAAAGTAATGAAGGAGTTGTGCAGGGTCCTGCAAATCTCTCAGTTGAGGACCTCGGTGTACCATCCTCAGTCAGATGGCCTTGTGGAGAGATTCAACAAGACCCTAAAGAGAATGCTAAGAAAAGCCATAGAGAAGGATGGTAGAGACTGGGACTGTCTCTTACCCTACCTGATGTTTTCCATCCGTGAAGTTCCTCAGGCCTCCACGGGGTTCTCACCGTTTGAGCTTCTGTATGGCCGACATCCGCGAGGTCTCCTGGATATCGCCAAGGAAACCTGGGAAGCTGAAGTGACGCCCCACCGAAGCGTTATTGAGCATGTGGCCCTGATGCAACAGAGGGTTGCGAAGGTGATGCCAATCGTGAAGGAACACCTCCTCCAGGCACAAGAAGCCCAGGCCAGGGTTTACAACCGATCAGCCAGAGTGAGACAGTTCAATCCGGGAGACCGAGGGCTCGTGCTGGTTCCGACGGTGGAAAGCAAGTTCTTGGCCAAATGGCAAGGGCCGTACGAGGTGATGGAGAAGCTTGGTGAAGTAAACTATAGGATTCACCAACCCGGAAGACGGAAACCAAACCAGGTGTACCATGTCAACCTCCTCAAGCCGTGGCATGATAGAGAGTCAGCTGTAACTCCGTGCTTGCTGGGCCACTCAGAAGGTGACATTGAAGGGGTTATGATAGCAGAGACCCTATCAAAGGACCAGAAACAGCAATGCCGGGAGTTGCTCCAGAGGAACAGGGACCTGTTTTCAGAGTTGCCAGGGCGCACGAAGTTCATAGAGCATGAAGTTCTGACAGAGCCACATGTGCGGGTGAATGTGAAGCCCTATCGAATCCCTGAGGCCCGTCGAGAAGTAATCTCCAAGGAGGTGGAGCGTATGTTGAAACTCGGAGTCATTGAGGAATCCAAGAGCGGTTGGGCGAGTCCTATCGTCTTGGTCCCGAAACCTGATGGAGAATGGAGATTCTGCAATGATTATAGGAAGCTGAATGAGGTCTCCAAGTGTGACGCATATCCCATGCCACGTGTTGATGAGCTCATCGAAAGACTTGGACCCGCCAGGTACATAACCACTTTGGATTTGACGAAAGGATACTGGCAGATTCCCATGGCCCAGGAAGCCAAGGCGAAAACGGCGTTTTCAACACCAGATGGATGCTTCCAGTATGTCCGGATGCCGTTTGGCCTGCAGGGAGCACCAGCGACTTTTCAGAGAGCCATGGATAGGATTCTGGCACCTCATAAGCAATACGCCGCTGCGTACCTGGATGATATCGTTATTTTCAGCCCGGACTGGGAGAGTCATCTGGGAAAGGTCCAAGCAGTGTTTGATGCTCTAAGAGAAGCAGGGTTTACAATAAACCCGAAGAAGTGTGCCTTGGGAAAGGAAGAGGCCAAGTACCTTGGATATGTAGTAGGTCGTGGTGGAATAAAACCCCAAATCAATAAAATCGAGGCGATTCAAACATGGCCAAGACCGTTGTCCAAGAAACAAGTGAAAGCCTTCCTGGGGATTGTCGGGTACTACAGGAGGTTCATCCCAAACTTCGCCACGAGGGCTGCCCCTCTGACTGATCTGCTGAAAGGGACCAAATCAGTGATGGTAAAATGGTCTGAAGAAGCAGAGTTGGCCTTCCAAGAAATGAAAGGGGCCCTGTGTAAACAACCGGTCCTGATAGCCCAGACTTTAAGAAGGAGTTTGTTCTTCAAACAGATGCCTCAGATGTTGGATTGGGAGCAGTTCTGTCACAGGAGATACATGGGGAGGAGCATCCAGTCCTTTACCTGAGCAGGAAGCTATCTTCGTGTGAGAAGAATTAATCTGTCGTGGAGAAGGAGTGCTTGGCCATAAAATGGGCAGTGGACACCTTACGGTACTATCTAGTGGGACGAAAGTTTAGATTGATATCTGACCATGCCCCACTCAGATGGATGAGGGAAACCAGGGGTAGAAATGCAAGGGTCACCCGCTGGTTCTTAGCCCTGCAGGACTTTAGTTTCCAGGTAGAACACAGGGCCGGGAAGCTACACGGTAATGCTGATGCCCTCTCAAGAATCCCGTGTCTAGTGGGAGAAAGTGCCAAGCCCCATGGCTTTAGGCAGAGGGGGGAGGTATGTAGAGTGGCAAAGGGTTGTGTTATAGACGGGAGGTATCTGGCTCAGAGATGCCTTGTATCTGTTATGTAGCCCAGTACACATTAGCCCTGGGTAGTGGCATCACTATAGCAGTGTATGTGGTTAAAGGACCTGTGATGATGTCACTACCACATGACCAGTCATGTGTTCTCTGTTAGCTGGATGTCTGATATATAAATGAGCCTACTGCTGACCACAGAGGTGAGTGGCTGGAGGTGTGGAGACCTCCAGTGTGGGAGTTCTGAGGAGACCTCCAGTGTGTGTGGGCTGAAGAGAGTACTCAGTTAGAGTACCAGGACTTTTATCTGTTTTTTGTTACTTTGTGCCGAAGAGGCTGTTTTGTTTTCTGTTTGACAGCAAGTTTGTGAAGTCTTAATAAACTTGCTTAAAGAACCAGGAAGAGTCACCCTCCTGCTTACCTCCGGTCGCACACCAGCGAGACCACATCCCTACAATATGTTGATGCATTTTTTCTGGCTCTGGGGTTATTGTACGATGAACCTAATGTCACTGATCAAGCTGAAAAAACCTTGTTGGCATTAAATCAGGGGCTTGAGGACGCTGAGTTGTACTGTCAGAAATTCCGAAAGTGGGCAGTCCTGACCAAATGGAATGACGATGCTTTGGCAGCCCTTTTTCGGAAGGGTCTGTCAGAGAATGTAAAAGATGTTATGGTGGGTTTCCCTGCTCCCTCTGGTCTCAATAATTCTATGTCATTAGCGATTCAAATTGACAGACATTTGCGTGAGCGTAGAGGTATGCGTGGAATAGTGTTGCCTTGTGAACCAGCTTCTGAACCCATGCAGTGTGATAGAGTGGCTTCTGGGGCACAGCGTCATGAGTTTCGAAAACGCAATGGGTTATGTTATGTTTCTACTGTGGTGACGCCTCTCATGCTATTTCAGTCTGCCCTAAGCGGGGAAGACGTTTTGCACGCTCAGTTGTCTTGGGTAGTGTTCAGACTAAATTTCTGTTAACTGTTACCCTGATTTGCTCCCTGTCCACATTTTCTGCTCAGGCTTTTGTTGATTTGGGAGCAGCTATTAACCTGATGGATTTTGATTTTGCTAAACGTTGTGGGTTTCCCTTGATACCCCTACGGAAGTCTATTCCCCTACTGGGGATTGATTCTACCCCTTTGGCTCTGAGAACAAACCCCAGTTCTCTACTCAGGTGATAATGAGGGTTGAACCTGATCATCAGGAGAGTTGCAAATTTTTGGTGCTGTATAATCTGCATGACATTATTGTACTAGGTTTCCCTTGGTTACAGTCTCATAATCCTGTTTTGGATTGGAAATCTGTGTCTGTAACCAGTTGGGGCTGCCAATGTGTTAATGCCAACACTCCTGTTTTTTCTGCCTCTCCCCAGGCTCAGGATGTTCCTGACTTTTTGACTGATTTTTCTGATGTGTTTAGCGAAAGTAAATCTGCATCCTTTCCCCCCCATAGGAGCTATGACTGCGCTATTGAATTAGTGCCTGGTAGTAAATTCCCTAAAGGTCGCCTTTTTAACTTGTCTGTACCTGAACATGACGCTATGCGGTCTTATATCAAGAAGTCATTGGAGAAGGGTCATATCAGACCATCCTCTTCACCCTTGGGTGCCGGTTTTTTCTTTGTGGCCAAAAAGGATGGTTCATTAAGGCCGTGTATTGATTATCGTCTCTTGAACAATATCACTGTGAAATATCAATATCCGTTACCCTTGATTTCTGACCTGTTTTCCAGGGTGAAAAGTGCTACTTGGTTTACCAAGCTTGACCTCAGGGGGGCGCATAACCTTATTCGCATTAAGCACGGGGATGAATGGAAGACGGCGTTTAATACCCCAGAGGGGCATTTTGAGTACCTAGTGATGCCCTTTGGGCTCACTAACGCTCCTTCCGTCTTCCAGTCCTTCATGAATAACATTTTCAGGGATTTAGTGGATAAATTTCTGATTGTTTATTTGGATGATATCTTGATTTTTTCCAATGACTGGGACTCTCATGTGAAACATGTTCGGACTGTGTTCCAGATTTTGAGAGAGAATGCTCTGTATGTGAAGGGATCAAAGTGTCTTTTTGGCGTACAGAGGATCTCATTTCTGGGATTCATTTTGTCCCTATCTGTTATTGAAATGGACCCGGTCAAGGTTCAGGCCATCTGTGATTGGGTCCAACCTACTTCATTAAAGGCTCTTCAGAGATTCTTGGGTTTTGCCAATTTTTATCGTAAATTTATTGGTAATTTCTCTGTTATTGTTAAACCATTGACTGATTTGACCAAAAAGGGTTCTGATGTGGTGAATTGGCCTCCTGAGGCAGTCTCTGCGTTTCAGGAACTTAAGCAGAGATTCACTTCTGCTCCTGTTCTACGGCAGCCTGATGTTTCTCTGCCATTTCAGGTGGAGGTTGGTGCCTCTGAAATTGGGGAAGGTGCCGTATTGTCCCAAAGAAATCCAGAGACCTCTAAAAGTAACCCTTGTGCCTTTTTCTCTCGAAAATTTTCTCCAACTGAACATAATTATGACGTGGGTAATCGGGAGTTATTGGCCATGAAGTGGGCTTTTGAAGAGTGGCGACATTGGCTGGAGGGAGCCAAACATCAGGTGGTGGTCCTCACAGACCATAAGAATCTGGTTTATCTGGAATCAGCCAAGCGACTTAATCCTAGACAGGCCAGGTGGGCCTTGTTTTTCACACGTTTTAATTTTGTGGTTTCCTTTCTTCCTGGCACTAAGAATGTTAAGGCGGATGCCCTCTCGAGGAGGTTCCTTGCGGACTCTCCTGAGTTATCTGATCCTGCTGTTATTTTGAAAGAGGGTGTAGTTCTTTCCGCCATCTCGCCCAATTTGAGACTGGCTCTGGAAGGGTGTCAGGAGGATAAACCCGAGCGCTGCCCTATTGGGAAATTGTTTGTCCCAGACCGGTGGAAAAAGAGTGTGATGTCTGAGATTCATTGTTCCGCGTTGGCCGTCATCCTGGAATTTTTGGTACCAGAGACTTGGTTAGTCGGTCCTTTTGGTGGCCTACTTTGTCTCGTGACGTCAGGGAATTTGTGCAGTCCTGCGGGACTTGCTCTCGCTCCAAGCCTTGCTCTCGCTCTAGTGGTTTGTTGATGCCATTGCCTGTGCCCAAGAGACCATGGATCCATATCTCTATGGATTTCATTTCCGACCTCCCTGTCTCTCAGAGAATGACCGTTATCTGGGTAATCTGTGATAGGTTTTCCAAGATGATACATCTTGTGCCATTACCTAAGTTGCCTTCCTCCTCCGAGTTGGTGCCTTTGTTCCTTCAGCACGTGGTTCGGTTACACGGCATTCCTGAGAACATTGTGTCTGACAGAGGAGTCCAGTTTGTTTCCAGATTTTGGAGGACTTTTTGTTCTAAACTTGGTGTTCAATTATCTTTCTCCTCTGCATTTCATCCTCAGACCAAGGGTCAAACCGAGAGAACAAACCAGACATTGGAGACTTATCTGAGATGCTTTGTGTCTGCTGATCAAGATGACTGGGTCTCTTTTTTGCCTTTGGCTTAGTTTGCTCTTAATAATAGGGCTAGCTCTGCCACTTTGATGTCTCCATTTTTCTGCAATTTTGGGTTTCACCCTCGATTTTCTTCGGGACAGACGGAGGCTTCTGTCTGTCCAGGTGTTGACTCTGTTGTGGAGCGTATGCAGCAGATTTGGGACCAGGTAGTGGAGAGGTTGTCCCTTTCTCAGGAGAGGGCCCAGCGGTTTGCCAACCGGCATAGGACTGATGGTCCTCTGTTTGAAGTGGGGGACTTGGTCTGGTTGTCCTCAAGAAATATCCCTATGAGAGTTGCATCTCCTAAGTTTAAGCCTAGGTTCATTGGACCTTATAAGATCATGGAGATTCTTAATCCTGTTTCCTTTCGTTTACTTCTTCCAGGGACATTTAAGATCCATAACGTGTTCCACAAGTCCTTATTGAAGAGGTTTGTCGAGCCAGTGGTTCCTATGGCTGCGCCTCCTGACCCTGTTTTGGTTGAGGGCAATCTGGAGTATGTGGTTGAGAAAATATTGGATTCTCGTTTTTCTAGACGGAAACTCCAGTATTTGGTTAAGTGGAGAGGTTATGGTCAGGAGGACAATTCTTGGGTGTTTGCTTCGGACATCCATGCTAGGAGACTGATCCGTGCGTATCACAGAGCTCATCCTGACCGACCTGGTTGCCCAAGTGAGGGTCCGGTGACCCCTCCTCAAGGGGGGGTACTGTTGTGAATGTGTTAGAAATGAATTCTGAGCAGAAGCTCCCTCTGGTGGTTACAAACAGTACTGAACCATTCAATGAGGATTGGCAATCAGGAGTTACAGACTGGTCTTATATAAGGGAGGTTCCCTCCCATCATGGTTGCCGGTGATCAATTGTTCTTGTCTCAACTGTGGTTCCTGGTTCACTTGGAAGCTTGCTGAGTCTTGCCTCTTTTCCTGCTCTCAGATAAGATATTTTCTGTTTTTATTTTTGTGCTTGCTTTTTGCATTGCTCCCTGCACTTCTGTGGAGGTCAGCCAGGTCCCCTCCGGGGGCTTGTGCTCCTCTCAGTTTATCTGAGCCACTGTTATTTGTTCTTTTGCCTTTTTCAGTTTTTTTCAGTGGCTGCGGCTTAGTTTTGTTACACCAGAGAACTAATTTAGGTGGTAGAGGTCGTGTGATCTCAGGTGTTTTTGCAATTAGTAGAGTTGGTATTTTTTAGGGTTTTTTGGATTGCAGTAAGTGTCCTTCCTATCCTTTTTCTTTCTAGGCAGATTGGGCCCCAACATTTGCTCTTACTATTTTCTGTCTGTGTCTGTATTTCCTCTTGTCTAACCGCCATTACATGTTTGGGGCTTCCTATGTTCTTTGGGGATCTGCTCCGGGGCAGTTAGCTTTCCTCTTTCTATCTTTAGGTGTAGTTAACCTCTCGGGCTGTGACGAGGCGTCTAGGACCAACTTAGGAACGCTCCACGGCTGCCTTTAGTTGTGGTGGTTAGTCAGGGTACTGCAATCCAGTAGATTCCAACCTCTTTGGTGTATTGCCGTTTTTGCCTGCTCTCCTCAGCTACCAAATCATAACACCTCAGGTCATTAGCAGAACAGAGGGCACGGGTAGGATGGTAGGCTGAGACAAGGGAGGAGATGTAGAGTGGTGCTGAACCATGTAGTGTTTTGTGGGTGAGGGTAATAAGTTTGTACTGGATTCTGTAGTGGATGGGTAACCTGTTGTGAATGGGTTTGAGATGAGTTCTGAGCAGAGGCTCCCTCTGGTGGTTACAAGCGGTACTAGTGAGGATTGGGAATCAGGTGTTACTGATTGGTCTTATTTAAGGGAATCATTTTCCCATCAGGGTTGCCGGTGATCAATTGTTCTGGTCTGAATCCTTCTTTCCAGTTTCCCTTGTAGCCTGCTGTGTCGTGTCTGCATCTCCTGCTATCAGATAAGACAATTTCTTATTTTGTGTTTTTGCTATATTTTTGCATTTTGTCCTGCACTTCTGTGGGGGCCTTCTGGGTCCCCTCCGGGGGCTTTTGCCCTCTCAGTTTAGTCCAGCCACTGTGTTTTGTACTTTTGCTTTTTGCAGTTTTTTCAGTGGCTGCTGTTTTTGTTACACCAGAGAACTAATTTAGGTGGTAGAGGTCGTGTGATCTCAGGTTATTTTGAAATTAGTAGAGTTGGTGTTTTTCAGGGTTTTCTGGGATTGCAGTAAGTACCCTTCCTGTCCTTTTCTATTTAGATAGTTTGGGCCCCAGCGTTTGCTCATACTATTTTCTTTCTGTGTCAGTATTTCCTCTTGTCTAACCGCCATTACATGTTTGGGGGCTTTCTATTATCTTTGGGGTTCTGCTCCGGGGCAGATAGCTTTCCTATTTCTATCTTTAGGTGTAGTTAGTTTCTCAGGCTGTGACGAGGCGTCTAGGACCATCGTAGGAACGCTCCACGGCTGCCTCTAGTTGCGGTGGTTAGTCAGGGTACTGCAATCTCATAGATTCCAACTGCTCTGGTGTATTTCCTTTTTTACCTGCACTCCTCAGCTACCGTAACATAACAGTATCACCGGCCATAAAAATTGTATGGTACTCACAGAAGGGAAAAAATATTTTGAAGGAAGAAAAGTTGTCAGAGATATTTTTCTGTTTGTTGCATTTTTTTTTTTTTCCCTCTGTATCTCTGGGTGCTGGGGAGGATCTTTTCTCCCAATGGAGTTTGCACAGTTGTCTGGCCGTGTGGATCAGCTTGCCACTGAGGTTCAGAGTATTGCTGCATATCTTGCTAGGTTGCCTGTTGTGGAACCTAGGATCCCCATGCCAGATTTGTTTTCAGGGGATCGAGCTAAGTTTCAGAATTTCAAAAATAATTGTAAATTGTTTGTTGCCTTAAAATCTAAGTCCTCAGGAAACGCAGCGCAGCAGGTTCAAATTATCATCTCTCTCCTGCGCGGAGATCCTCAGGATTGGGCTTTTT
>JARQOD010000010.1:106735014-106902141 GCA_033576555.1 Oophaga sylvatica | reverse complement strand
GACAGTTCAACCCGGAGACCGAGGCTGGGCTGGTTCCACGGGGAAACAAGTTTTTGGGCCCCAAGGGAAAGGGGCCGACGGGGTGATGGAAATTTGGGAAGTAAACTATAGGATTCACCAACCCGGAAAAAACGAAACCAAACCAGTTACCTTTCAAACCCCCTCAACCGTGGCAGTTTAAGAGTCACGAACTCCGTCTTGCTGGGCCACTCAAAGGTGACATTAAAGGGGGTATGATAGCAGAGCCCCTATCAAAGGCCCAAAACAAAATCCCGGGGGAGTTGCTCCAGAGGAACGGGGACCCTGTTTTCAGATTGCCGGGGCGCAAGGTTTTCAAAGCTGAAGTTCTGACAGAGCCACTTGCGGGTGAATGGAAGCCCTATCGAATCCCTAGGCCCTCGAGAAGTAATCTCCAAGGGGGGGGGACGTATTTGAAACTCGGAGTCATTGAGGAACCCAAAAAAGGGTTGGGCGAGTCCTTCGTTTGGCCCCCAAACCCCTGAGGAGAAGGAGTTCTGCATGATTAGGGGAAGCAAAATGGGCCCCTCCAAGTGTGACGCAATCCCATGCCCTTTTTGAGACCACGAAAGACGGACCCGCCGGGTACATAACCACTTTGGATTTGACAAAGGGATACGGGCAACCCCAGGCCCAGAAGCCAAGGCAAAACGGCTTTTCAACACCAATGACTTCCAGTATGTCCACCCTTTTGGCCTCAGGGAGCACCAGCGACTTTTCAAACCAGAAATTCGGCACCTCAAACAATACGCCGCTGCACCTGGAGATATCGTTATTTTCACCCGGACGGGAGAGCTTGGGGGAAAGGCCCCAAGCAGTGTTTTTGTCTAAGAGAAGCAGGGTTAAAAAAAACCCAAAAAAGTTTTTGGGAAAGGAAGAGGCCAAGTACCTTGGAATGTAGGGGGCGTGGTGAAAAAACCCCCCAAATCAAAAAATCAGGGGTTTCAAAATGGCCAAGACCTTTTCCAAAAACAATAAACCCTTTCCCCCGGGATTGTCGGTACTACAGGGGTTCATCCCAAACTTCGCCACAGGGTCCCCTCTGACGTCGCTGAAAGGCCCAAAAACATTAGGGAAAAAAGGGCTGAAAAGCGGTTTGGGGCCCCCCAAAAAGAAAGGGGCCCTGTGTAAACAACCGGCCTGATACCCCAGACTTTAAGAATTTTGTTCTAAAACAGATCTCAGAGTTGGATGGGAGCATTCGCAGGGGAGATACATGGGGAGGAGCATCCCCCCTTACCGAGCGGAACATCTTTTGGAGAAAATTAAAACTGTCTGGAAAAAGGATGTTGGCCAAAAAAGGGGCAGTGACCCCTACGGTACACTAGGGACAAATTTTAATTGATACGACCATGCCCCCACTCAATGATGGGAAACCGGGGTAAAAGCAAGGTCACCCCGGGTTCTTACCCTGCAGGACTTTAGTTTCCATAAACACGGGCCCGGGGAAGCTACACGTAATGCGATGCCCTCCAAAATCCCAGCCTGGGGGGAAAAGTGCCAACCCCATTGCTTTGGGCAGGGGGGGAGGTAGTAGAGTGGCAAAGGGTTTTTATAGGGGGGAGGTAGGGGCTCAGAGACCCCTTGTAACGTTATGTAGCCCATACACATTCCCCTGGGTGGGGCATCAAAATAGCAGGTATGGGTTTTAAAACCCCTGTGATGTTCCTACCACATACCATTCATGTGTTTCTTTAGGGGGATGTCTATATAAAAAGACCACGTTCCACAGAGGTGAGTGGGGGGAGGTGGGAGCCCCCCCAGGTGGGAGTTCTGGGAAACCCCCAGTTGTGGGGCTGAAAGAGTACCATTTTAGATACCAGGATTTTTATCTGTTTTTTTTTTACTTTTGCCAAAAGCTGTTTTTTTTTTTTGTTTGACAGCAAGTTTGGAAGCTTAATAAACTTTTTTAAAAACCCCGGGAAAGCCCCTCCTTTTTTCCCCGCGCACACCAGCGGACCACATCCCTACAAAGTTTATCATTTTTTTTGGCTCTGGGTTATTTTTCGATGAACCAATGTCACTGATCAAGCTGAAAAAAACCTTTTTGGGGTTAAATCAGGGGTTAGGGGGCTGAGTTTTCTGTCAAAAAATTTCCCAAAGGGGCATTTTCCGACCCCAAAGGAATGAATGCTTTTACCCTTTTCGGAAGGTCGTCAAGAATGTAAAAGATGTTATGGTGGGGGTTTTCCGCTCCCCCCGGTCTCAATAATTCTAGTCATCGATTCAATTGACAACATTGCGTGAGCGTAGAGATGCGGAAAGGTTTCCTTTTGAACCACTTTTTAACCCATCATTTTTATAGAGTGGGTTCTGGGGCACAGCTCAGATTTCGAAAAGCATGGGTTATGTTATGTTTTTTCTGTGTGACCCTCTCATGTATTTCATCTGCCCAACGGGAAGAGTTTTCACCCGTTGTCTTGGTAGTGTTCAGACTAAATTTGAACTGTTACCTGTTTTTCTCCCTGTCCACATTTATTCTGCTCAGGTTTTGTTTATTTGGGAGCACTTTTTAAACCCGATGGATTTTGATTTTGCAAAAATTTTGGGGGGTTCCCTTGATACCCCTAGGAAGCCCCTTTCCCCCCACTGGGGATTGTTTTCCCCCCCCTTTCTCTGGAACAAACCCCATTTCTCTACTCAGGTAAAATAGGGTTGAACCTTCATCAGGAGAGTTAAATTTTTTTGGGCTGTATAATCTCATGACTTAATGTACGGGTTTTTCCCTTGGGGTTACAGTCCATAACCTTTTTTTTTGGGGAAAATTGTCTAAAAACCCTTGGCTGCCAAATGTGTTAATGCCAACACTCCTGTTTTTTTGCCCCCCCCCAGGCCAGGTGTTCCGACTTTTTTTACTGATTTTTCTGAGTGTTTACGAAATAAATCTCACCTTTCCCCCCCTAGGAGCTTACTGCGCTATTGAATTAGTGCCGGGAGTAATTCCCAAAGGCGCCTTTTTAACTTGTCGTACCTGAACATGAGCATCGGCTATATCAAAAATCTGGAAGGGCATACAGACCTCCCTTACCCTTGGGCCGGTTTTTTTTTTTGGGGCCAAAAAAGGAGGGTTTTTTTAAGGCCGGTTTTTATTTCGTCTTTTTAACAATATCACTGTAAATACAAAAACCGACCCTTTTTTTCTGCCCCTTTTTCCAGGGGGAAAATGCACTTGTTTCCAAGCTTGACCTCAGGGGGCGCAAACCTTTTCGCATTAACACGGGGATGAATGGAAGAGCGTTTAATCCCCCAGAGGGCTTTGAGTCCTAGTGATGCCCTTTGGGCTCAAAAAACGCCCTTCCGCTTCCAGTCCTTCATGAATAACTTTCGGGTTTGGGGGATAAATTTCTGATTGTTTTTTTGGATATATCTTGATTTTTTCCAATGACTGGACCTCATTGAAACATTTCGCTGTTTCCAATTTTGAGAAAATTTTCTCTGTATGAAGGGATAAAGTGTCTTTTTGGCGTACAGAGGACCATTTCTGGATTCATTTTTCCCTATCGTTATTAAAAGGGGCCCCGGTCAAGTTGGGGCCATTGTGATTGGGTCCAACCTACTTCAATTTTAAAGGGCTCTTCAGAGATTCTTGGGTTTTTTTCCAATTTTTTTCGTAAATTTATGGTAATTTCTCTTTTATTGTTAACCTTTTACTGATTTGACCAAAAAGGGTTTTATTTTAAATTTTGGCCTCCTGGGCAGTCTCTGCTTTCGGGGAATTAAAACAAAATTTTTCCTTCTCTCCTTTTCAGGGCCCCCCCGATGTTTTCTGCCTTTCAGGGGGGTTTGGGGCCCCCAAAATTTGGGGAAGGTGCCGTATTGTCCCAAAAAAAAACCAGAGACCTCTAAAAGAACCCTTTCCTTTTTTTCCTTGAAAATTTTCCCCCAATGAACAAATTTTGAGTGGGAAATCGGAGTTAGGGGCCGAATGGCTTTGAAGATGGGACTTTGGCTGGAGGGAGCCAAACATCATGGGGTCCTCACAGACCAAAGAATCTTGTTTTTGGGGAACACCAAGCGACTTAATCCAGACAGGCCCGGTGGGCCTTGTTTTTAAACCTTTAATTTTTTGGTTTCCTTTCCCCGGGGACTAAATTTTTAAGGGGGATGCCCCCGAGGGGTTCCTTGCGGACCCCCCCGAGATCTGATCCGCTGTTATTTTAAAGAGGGTGTATTTTTTTATTCCCATCCCCCCCAATTTGAGACGGGGTCGGGGAAGGTGTCAGGGGAAAACCCCCAGCGCTGCCCTATGGAAATTTTTTGCCCCCAGACCGGGAAAAAGATGTGATGTCTGAATTCATTGTTCCGCTTTGGGGCCTCATCCGGGAATTTTTGGTACCAAACTTGGTTATGGGGTCCTTTGTCCCCCACTTTGCTCGGACTCGGGGGAATTTTGCAGGTCCTGCGGACTTTTCTCGCCCAACCTTGCTCCGCTCTAGTGGTTTGTTGAGCATTTTGCCTGTGCCCAAGAACCAGGACCTATCTCTATGGATTTCATTTCCACCTCCCTTCTTCAGAGAAGACCGTTATCTGGTAATCTGTGTAGGTTTTCCAAGATGAACTCTTGTGCCATTACCTAAGTTCCTTCCTCCTCCGAGTTGGTGCCTTTGTTCCTTCAGCACGTGTTTTGGTTACACGGCTTCTGAGAACTTGGTCTGACAGAGGAGTCCAGTTTGTTTCCAGATTTTGGAGGACTTTTTGTTCAAACTTGGTGTTCAATACTTTCTCCTCTGCAATTTCATCCTCAACCAAGGTCAAACCGAGAGAACAAACCGACATTGGAGACTTATCTGAATGCTTGTTCCGCTGATCAAGATGACTGGGTCCTTTTTTGCCTTTGGCTTAGTTTGCTCTTAATAAAGGCAGCTCTGCCACTTTATGTCCCATTTTTCTGCAATTTTGGGTTTCCCCCCGATTTTTCTTCGGACAACGGAGCTTCTGCTTCCAGGTGTTGACTTTTGTTTGTGGAGCGTACAGCAATTGGGACCAGGTATTGGAGAGTTGTCCCTTTCTCAGGGGAGAGGGCCCAGCGGTTTGCCAACCGGCATAGGACGATGGCCCTTTTGAAGGGGGGACTTGGTCGGTTTCCTCAAGAAATTCCCTTGAAGTTGCATCTCCTAATTTAAGCCTATTCATTGGACCTTATAAATCATGGAATTCTTAATCCGTTTCCTTTCGTTTACTTCTTCCAGGGACATTTTAAGATCCTAACGGTTCCACAAGTCCTTATTGAAGAGGTTGTCGAGCCTTGGTCCTATGCGGCGCCCCTGACCCTGTTTTTGGTTGGGGCAATCTGATATGGGTTGAGAAAATATTGGATTCTCGTTTTTCTTAGACGGAAATCCAAATTTGGTTAATGAGGGTTATGGCAGGGGGACAATTCTTGGGTGTTTGCTTCGGCATCCAGCTAGGAGACTGCCTGCATCACAGACCATCCGACCGCCCTGGTTCCCAAGTGAGGTCCGGTGACCCCCTCCTCAAGGGGGGGTACTGTTGTAATGTGTTAGAAATGAATTCTGAGCAAAGCCCCCTGTGGTTACAAACATACGAACCATTCAATGGGATTGGCAATCAATTACAGACGGTCTTATATAAGGGAGGTTCCCTCCCCATGGTTGCCGGGATCAATTTCTTGTCTCAACTGTGGTTCCTGGTTCTTTTTCTTTGCTGAGTCCCTTGCCTTTTTTTTCCTGCTCTCAATAAGATATTTCTGTTTTTTTTTTGTGCTTGCTTTTTTGCTTGCTCCCTGCACTTCTGTGGGTCACCAGTCCCCTCCGGGTTGTGCTCCTCTCATTTATCGAGCCACTGTTATTTGTTCTTTGCCTTTTTATTTTTTTCATGGCTGCGGTTGTTTTGTTACACCAGAGAACAATTTAGGTGGTAGAGGCTGTGATCTCAGGTGTTTTGCAATTAGAAGTTGTTTTTTTTAGGGTTTTTTTGATTGCAGAATGTCCTTCCACCTTTTTCTTTCTAGGCAATTGGGCCCCAACATTTGCTCTTACTATTTTCTGCTGTGTCTGTATTTCCTCTTGTCTAAACCGCCATTACTTTGGGGGCTTCCTATTTCTTTGGGATCGCCCGGGGCAGTTGCTTTCCTCTTCTATCTTTAGGGTAGTTTAACCTCTCGGGCTGGACGAGGCCAAGGACCAACTTAGGAACCTCCAACGGCTGCCTTTATTTTGGTGGTTATCAGGGTACTGCAATCCATAGATTCCAACCTCTTTGGTGTTTTTCCGTTTTTGCCGCTCTCCTCACACCAAATCATAACACCTCAGGTCATTACGAACAGAGGGCACGGGTAGGATGGTAGGCTAAAAAAGGGGAGGAGAGAAGGGTGCAACCATGTAGTTTTTGTGGGTAGGGAAATAAGTTTACTGGATTCTGTAGTGGAATGGGTAAACCTGTTTGAAGGGTTTGAGATATTCTGAGCAAGGCCCCCTGGGGGTTTTTACAAGGGCGGTCTGTGAGGATTGGGAATCAGTTTACGATGGTCTTATTAAGGAACATTTTCCCATCAGGGTTGCCGGTGAACAATTTTTTCTGGTCTGAATCCTTCTTTCCATTTCCCTTGTAGCCTGCTGTTCGTGTCTGCATCTCCTGCTATCAATAAGACAATTTCTTTTTGTGTTTTTGCTATATTTTTGCATTTTGCCTGCACTTCTGGGGGCCTTCTGGGTCCCCTCCGGGGGCTTTTGCCCTCCAGTTTAGTCCACCACTGTGTTTTGTACTTTGCTTTTTGCAGTTTTTTTTCAGTGGCGCTGTTTTTGTTACACCAAGAACAATTTAGGTGGAAAGGTCGTGTGTCTCAGGTTATTTTTGAAATTAGTAGAGTTGGTGTTTTTTCAGGGTTTTTCGGGGGGAAATTTTTCGTAAGTACCCTTTCCTGTCCTTTTCATTTAGATAGTTTGGGCCCCCAGCGTTTGCTCATACATTTCTTTCTGTGTCAGTATTTCCTCTTTCTAACCGCCATTACATGTTTGGGGGCTTTCTATTATCTTTGGGTTCTGCTCCGGGAGATACTTTCCTATTTCTATCTTTAGGTGTATTAGTTTTCAGGCTGGACAGGCGTCGGGGACCATCGTGGAAGCTCCCGGCTGCCCTAGGCGGTTTATTCAGGTACTGCAATCCATAATTCCAACTGCTCTGGTGTATTTCCTTTTTTACCTGCCTCCTCAGCACCGTAACTAACATATCACCGGGGCCATAAAAATTGTATGGTACTACAGAAGGGAAAAAAATTTTGAAGGAAAGAAAAGTTGTCGGAGATATTTTTCTGTTTGTTTGCATTTTTTTTTTTTTTCCCTCTGAATCTCTTGGTGCTGGGGGAGGATCTTTTCTCCCATGGAGTTTGCACGTTTCGGCCGTGTGGATCCTTGCCACTGAGGTTCAAGTATTGCTGCTATCTTGCTAGGTTGCCTGTTGTGGAAACCTAGGATCCCCTGCCAATTTGTTTTCAGGGATCGAGCTAAGTTTTCGAATTTCAAAAAAATTTAAAATTTTTGTTGCCTTAAAATCTAAGTCCTCAGGAAACGCAGCGCAGCAGTTCAAATTATCATCTCTCTCCGCCGGAGATCCCGGATTGGGCTTTTCCCTGAACCTGGATCCGTTTTGATTATGTTGAGCATTTTTCAGGCTTTGGGTTATTGTACGAGACCTAATGTCACTGACAAGCTAAAAAGCCTTGTTTTGGGATTAAATCAGGGCTTGATGCGTGATTAAACTGTAGAGATTCCGTAGGTGGGGCAAAGGGCCGACCAAAGGAAGACGACCTTTTGGCGGGCCCTTTTTCCCGGAAGGGTCGTCGATAATGAAAGGTGTTAGGTGGGATTCCCTTCCCCCTTCTCAATGATTCTATTCATTAGCGACAATTGACAGACGTTTGCGTAGCGGAGAATAGCGTGATGGGTTGCCTTGTGAGCCACTGCGACCCATGCAGTGATGAGTGGTTCGGGGCACAGCGCAGTTTTCGAAAGCGAATGGTTATTTTCTACGTGGGTGCCTCTCAGTATTTCAGTCTGCCCTAAGCGGGGAAGATTTGCACGCCATTGTCTGGTATGTTCAACTATTTTTATTAACGTCACTCAATCCTCTTTCCTCATTTTCTCCAGGCTTTCGTTGATTCGGAGCAGCTATTAACCTGATGGATTAATGATTTTGCTAAACGTTGTGGATTTCCCTTGATACCCCTACAGAAGTCTATTCCCCAACTGGGATCGATTCTACCCCTTTGGCTGAGAATAAACCCCAGTTTTCACTCAGGTGATAATGAGGGTTGAACCTGATCACCAGGAGTGCTGCAAATTTTTTGGTTTTTATATAATCTGCATGACATTATCGTGCTGGGTTTCCCCTGGTTACAGTCTCATAATCCTGTTTGGATTGGAAATCTGTGTCTGTAACCAGTTGGGGCTGCCAATGTTTTAATCCAACACTCCTGTTTTTTCTGCCTCCCCCCAGGCTGAGGATGTTCCTGACTTTTTGTTTGATTTTTCTGATGTGTTTAGCGAAAGTAAATCTGCATCCTTACCTCCCCATAGAGCTATGACTGCGCATTGAATTAGTGCCAGGTAGTAAATTCCCTAAGGGTCGCCTTTTTAACTTGTCTGTACCTGAACATGACGCTATGCGGTCTTATATCAAGGAATCATTGGAGAAGGGTCATATCAGACCATCCTCTTCACCCTTAGGTGCCGTTTTTTCTTTGTGGCCAAAAAAGATGGTTCATTAAGGCCGTGAATTGATTATCGTCTCTTGAACAATATTACTGTGAAATATCAATACCCTTACCCTTGATTTCTGACCTGTTTTCCAGGTGAAAAACGCTACTTGGTTTACCAAGCTTGACCTCAGGGGGCGTATAACCTTATTCGCATTAAGCACGGGGATGAATGGAAGACGGCATTTAACAACCCCTGAAGGGCATTTTGAGTACCTTGTGATGCCCTTTGGGCTCACTAAATGCTCCTTCCTCTTCCAGTCCTTCATGAAATAGACATTTTTCAGGGATTTTGTGACAAGTTTCTGATTGTTTATTTGGATGATATCTGATTTTTCTAATGACTGGGACTCTCATGTGAAACATGTTCAACTGTATTCCAGATTTTTGAGAGAATGCTCTGTATGTGAAGGGATCAAAGTGTCTTTTTGGCGTACAAAATCTCATTTCTGGTCATTTTGTCCCCAATCTGTTATTGAAATGGACCCGTCAAGGTTCAGGCCATCTGTGATTGGGTCAACCTACTTCATTAAAGCTCTTCAGAGATTTTTGGTTTTGCCAATTTTTATCGTAAATTTTATTGGTAATTTCTCTGTTTATTGTAAACCATTAACTGATTTGACCAGAAAGGGTTCTGATGTGGTGAATTGGCCTCCTGAGGCATCATCTGCGTTTCAGGAACTTAAGCAGAGATTCACTTCTGCTCCTGTTCTAAACGGCAGCCTGATGTTCTCTGCCATTTCAGGTGGAGGTTGATGCCTCTGAATTGGGGCAGGTGCCGTTTTGTCCCAAAAAGATCCAGAGACCTCTAAAAGTAACCCTTGTGCCTTTTTCTCTCGAAAATTTCTCCTACTGAACGTAATTATGACGTGGGTAATCGGGATTATTGGCCATGAAGTGGGCTTTTGAAGAGTGGAGACATTGGCTGGAGGGAGCCAAACATCAGGTGGTGGTCCTTACGGACCATAAGAATCTGGTCTATCTGGAATCGCCAAGCGACTCCATCCTAGACAGGCCAGGTGGGCCTTGTTTTCACACGTTTTAATTTTGTGGTTCCTTCTTCCTGGCACTAAGAATGTTAAGGCGGATGCCCTCTCGAGGAGTTTCCTTGCGGACTCTCCTGAGCTATCTGATCCCTCTGTTATTTTGAAGGAGGGTGTAGTTCTTTTCCGCCACCTCGCCTAATTGAGACTTGCTCTGGAGGGTGTCAGGAGGATAGGCCCGAGCGCTGCCCTGTTGGAAAATTGTTTGTCCCGGACCAAGGAAAAAGAGTGTGATGTCTGAGATTCATTGTTCCGCATTGGCTGGGCATCCCGGAATTTTGGTACCAGAGACTTGGTTAGTCGGTCCTTTTGGTGGCCTACCTTGTCTTGCGATGTCAGGGAATTTGTGCAGTCCTGCGGGACTTGCTCTCGCTCCAAGCCTGCTCTCGCTCTAGTGGTTTGTTGATGCCATTGCCTGTGCCCAAGAGACCATGGACCCATATCTCTATGGATTTCATTTCCGATCTTCCTGTTTCTCAGAGAATGACCACCATCTGGGTAATTTGTGATAGGTTTTCCAAAATGAACATCTTGTGCCATTACCTAAGTTGCCTTCCTCCTCTGAATGGTGCCGTTGTTCCTTCAGCACGTGGTTCGTTTTACACGGCATTTCCCGAGAACATTGTGTCTGACAGAGGAGTCCATTTGTTTCCAGATTTTGGAGGACTTTTTGTTCTAAACTGGGTGTTCAATTGTCTTTCTCCTCGGCATTTCATCCTCAACCAATGGTCAAACTGAGAGAACAAACCAGACATTGGAGACTTATTTTAAGATGCTTTGTGTCTCTGATCAGGATGACTGGGTCTCTTTTTGCCTTTGGCTGAGTTTGCTCTTAATAATAGGGCTAGCTCTGCCACTTTGATGTCTCCGTTTTTCTGTAATTCTGGGTTTCACCCTCGATTTTCTTCAGACAGACGGAGGCTTCTGTCTGTCCAGGTGTTGACTCTGTTGTTGACGTATGCAGCAGATTTGGGACCAGGTAGTGGAGAGGTTGTCCCTCTCTCAGGAGAAGGCCCGCGGTTTGCTAACCGGCATAGGACTGATGGTCCTCGGTTTAAAGTGGGGGACTTGGTCTGGTTGTCCTCAAAGAATATTCCTATGAGAGTAGCATCTCCTAAATTTAAGCCTAGGTTCATTGGACCTTATAAGATCATGAGATTATTAATCCTGTTTCTTTTCGTTTGCTTCTTCCAGGGACATTTAAGATCCATAAAAGTGTTTTCCCCAAGTCCTGTTGAAGAGTTTGTTGAGCCCGTGGTTCCTCTGCTGTGCCTCCTGACCCTGTTTTGGTTGAGGCAATCTGGAGTATGTGTTGAGAAAATATTGGATTCTCGTTTTTCTAGACGAAGACTCCAGTATTTGGTTAAATGGAGAGGTTATGGTCAGGAAGATAATTCTTGGGTGTTTGCTTCGGACATCCATGCTAGGAGACTTATCCGTGCGTATCATAGAACTCATCCTGACCGACCTGGTTGCTCAAATGAGGGTTCGGTGACCCTCCTCAAGGGGGGGGTACTGTTGTGAATGGGTTTGAGATGAGTTCTGAGCAGAGGCTCCCTCTGGTGGTTACAAGCGGTACTAGTGAGGATTGGGAATCAGGTGTTACTGATTGGTCTTATTTAAGGGAATCATTTTCCCATCAGGGTTGCCGGTGATCAATTGTTCTGGTCTGAATCCTTCTTTCCAGTTTCCCTTGTAGCCTGCTGTGTCGTGTCTGCATCTCCTGCTATCAGATAAGACAATTTCTTATTTTGTGTTTTTGCTATATTTTTGCATTTTGTCCTGCACTTCTGTGGGGGCCTTCTGGGTCCCCTCCGGGGGCTTTTTCCCTCTCAGTTTAGTCCAGCCACTGTGTTTTGTACTTTTGCTTTTTGCAGTTTTTTCAGTGGCTGCTGTTTTTGTTACACCAGAGAACTAATTTAGGTGGTAGAGGTCGTGTGATCTCAGGTTATTTTGAAATTAGTAGAGTTGGTGTTTTTCAGGGTTTTCTGGGATTGCAGTAAGTACCCTTCCTGTCCTTTTCTATTTAGATAGTTTGGGCCCCAGCGTTTGCTCATACTATTTTCTTTCTGTGTCAGTATTTCCTCTTGTCTAACCGCCATTACATGTTTGGGGGCTTTCTATTATCTTTGGGGTTCTGCTCCGGGGCAGATAGCTTTCCTATTTCTATCTTTAGGTGTAGTTAGTTTCTCAGGCTGTGACGAGGCGTCTAGGACCATCGTAGGAACGCTCCACGGCTGCCTCTAGTTGCGGTGGTTAGTCAGGGTACTGCAATCTCATAGATTCCAACTGCTCTGGTGTATTTCCTTTTTTACCTGCACTCCTCAGCTACCGTAACATAACAGTAACCAGTGTAATGATTGACACAAGGTAGTGGTATCGGTATAACGATTGGCGAGGAATATGACCCTGGAGGCAGCATTCAAGACAGATTGGAGAGGGGAGAGTTTGGTAAGAGGGAGACCGATTAGTAGAGAGTTACAATAGTCCAGATGAGAATGAATAAGAGAGTTTTTGCAGAGTCGAAAGTAAGAAAAGTTCGAATTCTAGAGATGTTTTTGAGAGCGAGCCACTGATTGGATGTGGGGGGTGAATGAAAGCTTGGAATCAAATATGACCCCAAGTCAGCGGGCATGTTGTCGGGGAGTAATGGTGGAACCACACACACAGAGGGCAATGTCGAGCAAAGGTAGGTTAGTAGAGTTAGTAGACCCTATAATAGTGATCAAAATAAAAAAAATAGTAAATCAACCCCCCATTTATCACCCCCTTAAGTAAAAATGATAAAATAAAAAAAAATATTCATTTCCATTTTTCCGTTAGGGTTGGGGCTAGGGTTAGGGTGGGTGTTGAGGCTAGCGTTAGGGTTGGGCTAGGGTTGGAGTTAGGGTTATGTTGGGGTTAGAGTTGTGGTGTTGGGATTAGGGTGGTGTTGGGGTTAGGGTTGTGGTTAGGGTTATGGTTGTGGTTATGGTTGGGATTACGGTTAGGGTTGGGAATAGGGTTAGGGGTGTGTTAGGGTTAGGTTTGTGGTTAGGGTTATGGTTAGGGTTTAGATTAGGGTTAGGGGTGTGTTGGGGTTAGGGTTATGGTTAGGGCTGGATTAGGGTTAGAGGTGTGTTGGGGTGGTTAGGGTTGGAGTTAGGATTGGAGGTTTCTGTTGTGAATGAGCAGAGGCTCTCTCTGGTGGTTACAGACAGTACTGAACCTTCCAGCGATGAATGGCAATCTGGGATCACTGACTGGACTGATATAAGGGAGGTTCCCTCCCATGATGGTCGCCGGTGATCAATTGTTCTGGTCTCAATTGTGGTTCCTGGTTCATTTGTAAGTTTGCTGGTGTCTTGCCTGCGTCTGCTGCTTTCAGATAAGATTTTTTTCTGCTTTTCTTTTTGTGCTTGCTATTTGCATAGTTTTCTGCACATTTGTGGAGGACTGCCGGGTCCCCTCCTGGGGCCTGTGATCCTTACAGTTTGTCTGTAGCCACTGTTGTTTTTTCAGTTGCTTTTTCCTGCTTTTTCAGCGGCTGCGGCTTGGTTTTGTTCACACTGAGATCTGATTTAGTGGGTGGCGAGATCGTGTGATCTCAGTATTTTTGTAATCAGAATTGTTGGATTTTTGTAGGGTTTTCTGGGTTGCAGAAAGTTATCTCTCCTGTCCTATCCTATTTAGTCAGCTTGTGGCCCCAGCGTTTGCTCATTCTATTTTCTGTCTGTGTCTGTGCTTTCTTCTTGTCTAACCACCATTACATGTTTGGGGGCTTCCTATTTTCTTTGGGGATCTGCTCCTGGGCAGATAGCTTTCATCTTTCTGCCTTTAGGTGTAGTTATCTCTCAGGCTGTGACGAGGTGTCTAGGATCAACAACATAGGAACGCTCCACGGCTACCTCTAGTTGTGTGGTTAGTTTAGGAATCTGCAACCCATTAGTTACCAACATCTCAGGTGTTCGGCTGCCCGGCTGTTGTTCCTGTCCTCCTCAGCTACCTAACATAACAGGTTTCCATTGTTTAGGTACATCAGGGGGTCTCCAAACGTGACATGTTGTCCGCCATTGATGCGTTCAATTAGATGCGCCTTTTCTGGTCACTGGGGGCTGTTGTTTTTAGGCTGGGGGGGCCATAATCATGGCCTCTTTCCAGCCTGAGAATACCAGCCCCCAGCTGTATAGTTTTACCGGGTTGGTTGAAAACCTAAGGGGGACCCCACGTCGGGTTTTTCATTGATTCTCCCTGCTCGCTGTTGCCGTCAGAGCAGGGAGAATAATGACAGAGCCTCAGCACCACAGGCAGTGGGACAGCGCTTATTGTAGCCATCTGTGCTGGCCGTGTGGCCCTGATCCGGCACACGTGTGCCACACGGATATACCACGTTATTACACGGACACACGCACACTGATCTCTCCGATACCAGAAATATGTGGACGTGTGAGACTGGCCTGAATGTGATTTTACACACCTTGAGGGGTGCAGTTTTCAGAATGGTGTGACTTTTGGGTATTTTCTGTTATTTTGACTCCCCAATCTCACTTCAAATCTGAGGTGGTCCCTAAAAAAATGGGTTTGTAAATTTTGTTGGAAAAATGAGAAATCGCTGGTCAATTTTTAAACTTGATGATGTCCTAATAAAAAAAAGTATGTTTCCAAAATTGTGCTGATGTAAAGTTGACATGTGGGAAATGTTATTTATTGAGAATTTTTTGTGACACCGCTCTCTGATCTAGGCAGGGGTCACACTAGCGTATGGCATCCGATGCAAGAGCATCGGATGCGATATACTAATGACTCTCGGCTCCTGCTCTGCTGCGAGCGGGAGCCGAGTGTCGTGCTACTGTGCTCCGAGCCTCTCGCACAGAGCAGATCAGAGCACAGCTCCGGAGGAGGCAGAGAAACTAATTTCTCTATCTCCTCCATTGCTGGCATCGGCGTATATCGCACAGCACTCGGATGATATCCGAGTGATGTGCGCTGTGTCACTCGCACCCATAGACTTATGTGGGTGCGAGTGCGCCTAGATTCGGACGATTGGCGGTGACAATCGCAGCATGCTGCGATTTCACTCGCATGTAGAATACAGCCGAGAAAATAAATGGTGATGGGAGCTGCCCCATAGATTAATAGTGGTTGAGTGCTATGCAGGTTATATCGAAAATTTTTTACCACTACTGTGAAGTACAATAAGTCACGAAAAAACAATCTCAGAATCAGTGGGATACGTTGAAGCGTTCCAGAGCTGTAACTTCATAAAGTGACAGTGGTCAGCACTGTAAAAATTGGCTTGGTCATTAAGTACCAAATTAATTGGCTCTGTCACTAAGGGGTTAAAGAAGCAGAGATACCATAAATGTTTATTTCTTTATTTTTAATTGGGGAAAAAAGATAAGTGGGTGAACAAGCTTTAATATATTTTTTTCATTTTTCCTATTTTTAAAACTTTTTTTCATTTTTAGTTCTTTTAAGGGAATTGAACATGCGATTATCTGATCTCTTGTTTTATATACTGCAAGTTGAATTGTTGTATGTAGACAAAATGGATGATTTAAATGCCGCTGTCAATCATTTAAATAGTTAAACAACAGCAATCAGCGCACACTGGTTGCTGATGTTACAAAACGATGTTGACTCTGCGTCACAGCCGGCATGTCCTGGGAATGATGCAGACTAAGCTTGTGAGCCTGTTCCACACATGGAGACCCAACATATGACATACCAATATGTCAAATGTTAGGAACAGTTTAAAACTGACGAGTCTAGGTACAATTTTATACCAGAAATCTGTGCCACAATTGGGGTGCATATGTTAGTGCATAGTATATGATGCACCTTTACCTGAGATTTTGTTGCTCTTTAATAGCAAAATTCTGGCACATGGTGCTTGATATATATACTTTAATCTGTTTAAATCCCATTTTAAGAGCTCTGGTTGCGGTTAGTGAACGTACATGGCAGTATTCAGTGGGATCTAAATTACAGCACCAGGAAAATAGGAATTAGTCCTACCAGTAATATGGTATCCAGGAGTCCATCATGACAGTGTGAGAAGGTTGCGTGATGCAGTGACGGACAGGAGACAGAGCAAGGGTTAACAGTTTTACTTAACACTGATATACTCCACGCAGGGAGGTAAACGGTTAACAGAGGAATAAGCAGTTCCAAATGTAAATAGTACGCAGAGTTAAAGAACAGTAGGAAAGGTATTAACAGTTCTTGCTGAGTCAACTTATCCAGTCACTCGTTTCTTAAGACGTGGTAGCCACAGAGCTGGTGATGGCACCAACAACAGCTGGCGCGGCACTTGTCTTTTGAGGTTCGGAAAGTAATGATGATCCGTCTTCTGGCGGCAGTTGTTGGTCTCCGGTACCTCCTGCTGAGCCCCTAGTCCATATATTGGTGTGGCCGGAGGAGTGGGGGGGGCCACCGCAGTCTGAGCGCAACGTGGCTCAGCAGATGTACACTGGGGAATTGGGACTCAGATGGCAGTCCTGCACCTGGTCTCTCTTTGGCAGTACACGCGCAGTACTCACTAGCCTGGAGCGTTTGGCACCTCTCTTCGTGGTGATCAACAGGCAAACACCATGTTTCTCCTCACAGTCTCTGTCTTCGGCGGCGGGAATGCTCGAGCGCGGGCCTACACTGCACTGATGCTTGAGGGCCAGAACACTTACTTCCCCCTGCTACGCGCTGTCTGTTCCCGTCAAGTCTGCCCATTTCCACATGTACTTTGGCTGTAAACGCTTAGTCACACCCTCTGCTTCCACCTGCAAAATATTGGTACGGTCTCTGAAGCTTTCCCCCAGACAACAGAGGAGACAGCCCTGACAGTTCCGGACCTGGCACAAAACAGGTACCCGTGGCACAGTCCTTCTTCTTACAACAGCACCACCAGGAGGTTGTCCTACATATCCTTGATAGGGAGAGGAACACAGAAAAGGTTAAATAGCCCCTCCTATACACCACCCTTCAGTGGTTTTCAGAAGTACCACACCAGGATGGATGCAACACTATTTTATTGAACTTCCTCTCTACACATGTTCATATCACATATCAGACAGGAAATTCAATGGAGGGTATATACTGTAAGGGGTACTGTCATGATGGACTCCTGGAAATAATATTACCGGTAGGACTAATTCCTACTTTCCAGGGCATACCAGCTGACAGCACAACCAAGAGAAATACCAAATAACTATTACTAGGGCGGGATTACTGCTTGGAGGACTTTCCTCCCAAAGGCTGTCTGCTGATTTGACAGAACGTCCAACTTGTAATGTCTGCAAAATGTATTTAATCTAGACCAAGTTGCGGCTCTGCAGATCTGATCCATGGAAGCCCCAGCATTCTCTGCCCACAAAGCCGAGATTGCTCTCAGTGAACCTTGAGGCTTTGTTGCGGAGTCTTTCCTGCCGAGACATATGCTGTGGAATTCCGAAACCTCCTTGGGAAGGAAGGCAGGATCCAGTTTTAAGACACTACAGTCCTATTGAATCTTTAAGTATGGGTCTCTTATGGAGAGGGCATGAATCTCGCCAATATGCCTTGCCGATGTTATTGCTACTAGGAAGAGTGCTTTGAAAGTTACCGACTATAGCTCTGCATGGTCTAGTGGATCGTATGTTTTTTTGCATAGTTTGTTCAGAACTAAGTTGAGATCCCAGGGGGGCACTGAGCTATGTATTGTGGGCCTAATACTCTGAGTAGCTTTAATGAATCTTATTACCCAGGGATGATTAGCTAGCGGAAAGTCAAAAAAAGAACTCAGGGCTGAAATCTGTACCTTCAACATACTAGTGTAACGGGTCTGGTAGGTGGAACCACTGACGGAAACGGGTCTGGTTGGTGGAACCACTAAGCTTTATTATACAAGACAATTTACTTGCAAGAGAGCGGGTGGCATCCGGGAATAGGAAAGGGAATCACGGCAATTAGCCAGGCAGTCTCTGGACAGGCAGGTTGTCACAATAAGTGACCAAGGAAGTCTCTGGACAGGCAGGTTGTCACGGCAAGTGACCTGGGCAGTCTCTGGACAGGCAGGTTGTCACGGCAAGTGACCTGGGCAGTCTCTGGACAGGCAGGTTGTCACGGCAAGTGACCAGGGCAGTCTCTGGACAGGCAGGTTGTCACGGCAAGTGACCAGGGCAGTCTCTGGGCAGGCAGGTTTGTCACGGCAAGTGACCAGGGCAGTCTCTGGGCAGGCAGGTTGTCACGGCAAGTGACCAGGGCAGTCTCTGAACAGGTAGGTTGTCACGGCAAGTGACCAGGGCAGTCTCTGAACAGGCAGGTTGTCACGGCAAGTGACCAGGGCAGTCTCTGGACAGGCAGGTTGTCACGGCAAGTGACCAGGGCAGTCTCTGGACAGGCAGGTTGTCACGGCAAGTGACCAGGGCAGTCTCTGGGCAGGCAGGTTTGTCACGGCAAGTGACCAGGGTAGTCTCTGGGCAGGCAGGTTTGTCACGGTAAGTGACCAAGGCAGTCTCTAGACAAACAGGCATATACGACCTGAGCTGGTGGAGCCTCCTGGTAGGCTGCAGTCGGATGGCAGATGATCGCTCCCAGGTGAGCAGGCAAGAGTCTCTGGAATAGCCGGGGATCTCTGCTGATGATGTCCGAACCTCTAGATAGAGCTGCAGTCGGATGGCAGATGATCGCTCCCAGGTGAGCAGGCAAGAGTCTCTGCAATAGCCGGGGATCTCCGCAGATGATGTCCGAACCTCTGGATAGAGCTGCAGTCGGATGGCAGATGATCGCTCCCAGGTGAGCAGGCAACAGCCGGGGATCTCTGCTGAAGATGTCCGAACCTCTGGATAGAGCTGCAGTCAGATGGCCGACAGGCAAACAGACAGGTAACAGGCAGGCAACTGGAAACAGGAGCTGATGGCTGAAGCAGAGTTAGACTGCACAGAAACAACATTGCTCGGGCACCTCCATTAAGGAGGAAGCCCTTAATATAGGGTGGAGTCCACCAGCATTGGCTGGAGACTGATTTGGAAAATGCGCGCGGCTCCTTTAAGAGCGGGGGAGGGTGCGGGCGCGCGCCCTAAGGCCAGCAGCAGGGAAGGAGCGCGTGGGACCAGCAGGGCGGAAGGAGGACGCCGAGGATGCCAGAGGCGCAGAGGAGGCTGGGAGCACTGAGGACGCTGAGCGCAGGTGAGGAGAGCGACGTCCCCGTCTGGCAGCAGGCAGGGACGCGGGCGCTACAGTACCCCCCTCTAGGCCCCCCCCTTTTTAGGCCAGAAAAAATTTTAGCTAGGATGAGAGGGGCATGGATGTTCTCCCGAGGTTCCCAGGTTCTCTCCTCAGGACCAAACCCCTTCCAATCCACCAAAAAATAAGTCTTTTTTCCTACCCTTTTTGTGGCCAGAATGTTCTCTACCTCAAATTCATCATCAGCAGACACTGGAGCAGGAGGTGTACCTGTAGACTTAAAAAAAGAGTTAAGAACCACAGGTTTGAGGAGAGATACATGAAAAGAATTAGGAATTCGCAAATTGACCGGGAGTTTCAATTTATAGGACACCGGGTTGATCTGACTGATGATCTCAAAAGGACCGATGAACCGAGGACCTAACTTGTAGGACGGAATTTGAGTCGAACATATTTGGACGAAAGCCAGACTTTGTCCCCAGGACGGAATTGAGGAGGATCCAGACGTCTTTTGTCAGCATGTCTTTTCATGCGCTCGGATGACTGAATGAGTGCGGACCGGGTACTCTCCCAGATGGAAGAGAATTCTCTAACCAGAGATTCCGCAGCTGGATTGTCCACAGAGATGGAAACAGGGACAGGGATCCGAGGGTGTTGACCGAAGACTACAAAAAACGGAGACTTGGTGGAAGATTCGCTCTCATGATTATTGTAGGAGAATTCGGCCCAAGGCAGGAGCTCCACCCAGTCAGAATGGTGGGCATTAACGAAGTGTCGAAGATAACTGGTCAAATTCTGATTTATTCGTTCAACTTGTCCATTGGACTGTGGGTGGTAAGCGGAGGAAAAATCCAGGGTGACGTCTAGCAACTTACAAGTGGCTCTCCAGAAACGTGAGGTGAACTGAACCCCACGATCCGACACAATGTGACGAGGCAGACCATGAAGACGGAAGATGTGGCGGATAAAGTCTTTAGCCAACTCGGGTGCAGACGGAAGACCTGGCAGAGGAATGAAGTGAGCCATCTTGGAAAAGCGGTCAGTGACCACCCAAATGACTGTACAACCAGCAGAGACGGGAAGATCAGTAATGAAGTCCATGGCTATATGCTGCCAGGGGGCAGCGGGTACAGGAAGCGGAAGAAGACGGCCGGTAGGCAGGTGTCTCGGAACTTTGTTGCGGGCACAGGAAACACAGGCAGAAACAAAGTCTATTACGTCTTTGTGCAGGGTAGGCCACCAATAATGCCGGGTAATGAGTTGGAGGGTCTTTTTTGACCAGCGTGGCCAGCGAGTTTAGATGAATGACCCCAATGTAGGATTCTCTTCCGATCAGTTTCTGATACGAACGTCTTACCAGGAGGGAGACGATTTAAACTCACGGGAGCCACCTGCATCACTCTGGCGGGATCGATGATATGCTTAGGTTCCTCCTCGAGATCCGACACCAGGAAAGATCGAGACAAGGCATCCGCCTTGATGTTTTTGTCAGCTGGGCGAAAATGCAAAAGAAAATCGAAGCGGGCAAAAAACAAGGACCACCGGGCTTGGCGAGGGTTAAGTCTCTGGGCATGCTGGAGGTATGCCAGATTCTTGTGGTCCGTGTAAATGATTACCGGATGAAGAGCCCCTTCGAGTAGGTAATGCCACTCCTCCAATGCCAACTTGATGGCCAATAACTCTCGGTCTCCTATGGAGTAGTTGCGCTCGGAGGAGGAGAAGAGTTTGGAGAAGAAACCGCAGGATACCATCCTCCCGGATGAAGCTTTTTGGGTAAGTACCGCTCCGGCTCCAGCAGAGGAAGCGTCCACCTCCAGGAAGAACTGCTTGTTGCCATCCGGGCGATGCAGCACTGGAGCGGAAGAGAAGGCCTGTTTTAGAGAAAGGAAGGCCTCCTCTGCTTCGGGCGTCCACTGTTTGGGGTTAGCATCCTTGCGGGTGAGCGCGGAGATTGGAGCAGTCCTGGAAGAGAAGTGCGGTATGAAGAGACGGTAATAGTTGGCAAATCCCAGGAACCGCTGAATGGCCTTCAACCCCTCCGGTCGGGGCCACTTCTCGATGGCAGACAATTTCTCCGGATCCATTCGTAGGCCTGTCTGAGAAATGATGTAGCCCAGAAACGGAAGCGATGTCTGCTCAAAGAGGCACTTCTCATATTTGGCGAAGAGGTGATTCTGCCTGAGCCTGAGCAGAACCTGACGAACATCCCTCTGGTGAGACTGAAGATCCGGAGAGAAGACCAAGATGTCGTCAAGGTACACCACAACGCAGGAGTAGAGGAGGTCCCGGAAGATGTCATTGACCAACTCCTGAAAGACTGCTGGAGCATTACAGAGACCAAAGGGCATCACCAAGTACTCGTAGTGGCCGTCCCGGGTGTTGAATGCCGTCTTCCATTCATCTCCTCGACGGATACGAACCAGGTTGTATGCTCCACGAAGATCTAGTTTGGTGAAGACTCTAGCCCCTCTAAGACGATCAAACAATTCTGGAATGAGCGGAAGAGGGTACTTATTCTTAACCGTGATCAAATTTAGGCCTCTGTAGTCAATACAGGGACGGAGAGATCCGTCCTTCTTTTTTACGAAGAAGAAACCTGCTCCCGCTGGGGAGGTAGATTTCCGGATGAATCCTTTTGCTAAGTTCTCCTCGATATATTCGGACATCGACCTGGTCTCAGCAGCGGACAACGGGTAAATACGCCCACGGGGAGGCGTGGTACCGGGTAGCAGGTCGATCGGGCAATCATATGGTCTATGCGGGGGTAATGTCTCTGCTTCCTTTTTATTGAAGACATCAGCAAATGACCAATATGGAATCGGGAGTCCTGGTAGATTAGCAGGAGTAGGAGAAGGACAGACGGGATGAACAGGCACCAGACACGTTTTATGACAGTCCTGTCCCCAGCGAAGAATCTCTCCATTCTGCCAGTCAAGCACAGGTGCATGCTTTTGGAGCCAAGGCAGACCTAGTAAGAAAGCATGAGAGAGTCCAGGCAGAACATGAAATGAGATGCTCTCAGAATGCAACATTCCCACCTGCAGGGTTATGGCTTCGGTGATAAGTCGGATGGGACGAGGTAGGAGACCCCCATCCACAGCAGCAACAGATACTGGTTCAACAAGAGATTTGGTGGGAATGCGATACTTCTCTACTAGAGCCTGTGACACGAGATTCCCAGCTGCTCCAGAATCAAGTTGGGCCATCTCGAAGTAACGGTTCTTACCGAGAAGAATTGAGACCGAGAGCAGCAGAGATGAAGAGGATTTATTTTTGTCTAGATTGACCTCTCCGAGCGAACCTAGACACAGGCGTTTCCCGACTTCTCCGGACAGGTTCGGATCCAGTGCTCCTTACTGCCGCAGTAGAAGCAACTTTTCTCGGCACGGCGTGAGTCCTGACGGGCTTTGACCATCTTGGTCTGGTCGACCTGCATAGGCTCAGCAGTGTGCACCTGGGGAGAAACGGAAGGGGTTAAATGAGGAAACTTTTTTTCACGGGTGACCTCTTTGGCTCGTTCCTGGAACCGTAGATCAATCCGATTGGCAAGATTTATTAAATCATCAAGCGAGGTTGGAATGTCCCGACCGGCAAGTTCGTCTTTAGTACGGCCGGACAGACCCTCCCAGAAGACCGAAATTAGAGCTTCATTGTCCCAAGCCAGTCCTGAGGCTAGAGTACGGAACCGTATGGCATATTGACCAACGGTGAGACTTCCCTGACGGAGACGCAACAGAGATGATGCAGAGGAGGTCCTCCGTCCAGGTTCGTCGAATACCCTCCGGAAGGCCGAGAGAAAAGCAGGCAGGTCTGACACCAGAGGATCTTCTCTCTCCCAGAGAGGATTAAGCCAGGCCAGAGCCTCTCCGGTGAGATGGGACATGATGAAGGCAATTTTGGCCCGGTCAGAATTAAACTGGTGTGCCAGGAGTTCGAAATGCAGGGTGCACTGGTTAATGAAACCCCGAGCCATAACAGGGTCGCCTCCATACCTAGGAGGAGCTGAAAGTCAGGGACCGGGAATGGAAACCACGGAATTGGGAGTCAGCGGGACTGCCGGATTATGAGTCATGGCTCCAGCGGTGGTTGCTGGTGATGGATTCAGAGTGTCCAAGCGGGAATTGACGTTCCGCAGGTGACTCAGGATAGCCTCCTGTTGAGACCTCTGGCGAGACAGCTCATGACACAGTTCCGGAAGTGAAGGGGTTTGGGTGCCACCGGGTTCCATGGCCCGAGCAAACTGTAACGGGTCTGGTAGGTGGAACCACTGACGGAAACGGGTCTGGTTGGTGGAACCACTAAGCTTTATTATACAAGACAATTTACTTGCAAGAGAGCGGGTGGCATCCGGGAATAGGACAGGGAATCACGGCAATTAGCCAGGCAGTCTCTGGACAGGCAGGTTGTCACAATAAGTGACCAAGGAAGTCTCTGGACAGGCAGGTTGTCACGGCAAGTGACCTGGGCAGTCTCTGGACAGGCAGGTTGTCACGGCAAGTGACCTGGGCAGTCTCTGGACAGGCAGGTTGTCACGGCAAGTGACCAGGGCAGTCTCTGGACAGGCAGGTTGTCACGGCAAGTGACCAGGGCAGTCTCTCGGCAGGCAGGTTTGTCACGGCAAGTGACCAGGGCAGTCTCTGGGCAGGTAGGTTGTCACGGCAAGTGACCAGGGCAGTCTCTGAACAGGCAGGTTGTCACGGCAAGTGACCAGGGCAGTCTCTGAACAGGCAGGTTGTCACGGCAAGTGACCAGGGCAGTCTCTGGACAGGCAGGTTGTCACGGCAAGTGACCAGGGCAGTCTCTGGACAGGCAGGTTGTCACGGCAAGTGACCAGGGCAGTCTCTGGGCAGGCAGGTTTGTCACGGTAAGTGACCAAGGCAGTCTCTAGACAAACAGGCATATACGACCTGAGCTGGTGGAGCCTCCTGGTAGGCTGCAGTCGGATGGCAGATGATCGCTCCCAGGTGAGCAGGCAAGAGTCTCTGGAATAGCCGGGGATCTCTGCTGATGATGTCCGAACCTCTAGATAGAGCTGCAGTCGGATGGCAGATGATCGCTCCCAGGTGAGCAGGCAAGAGTCTCTGCAATAGCCGGGGATCTCCGCAGATGATGTCCGAACCTCTGGATAGAGCTGCAGTCGGATGGCAGATGATCGCTCCCAGGTGAGCAGGCAACAGCCGGGGATCTCTGCTGAAGATGTCCGAACCTCTGGATAGAGCTGCAGTCAGATGGCCGACAGGCAAACAGACAGGTAACAGGCAGGCAACTGGAAACAGGAGCTGATGGCTGAAGCAGAGTTAGACTGCACAGAAACAACATTGCTCGGGCACCTCCATTAAGGAGGAAGCCCTTAATATAGGGTGGAGTCCACCAGCATTGGCTGGAGACTGATTTGGAAAATGCGCGCGGCTCCTTTAAGAGCGGGGGAGGGTGCGGGCGCGCGCCCTAAGGCCAGCAGCAGGGAAGAGGCGCGCGGGACCAGCAGGGCGGAAGGAGGACGCCGAGGATGCCAGAGGCGCAGAGGAGGCTGGGAGCACTGAGGACTCTGAGCGCAGGTGAGGAGAGCGACGTCCCCGTCTGGCAGCAGGCAGGGACGCGGGCGCTACACTAGGCCTCAGACCTTTATCAAAACCAGACTGAAGGAAGTCCAGAATCTGGGGTATAGACCTTGAGAGATGAATACTGGAACTTTGTGAGCAGAACTTCGTCCAGACCTTCCGATATATTGCTGAAGTTACCGGCTTCCTGCTCTTTTGCATGGTGGCGATGACTGGTTCCGACAAACCTCTTGACCTCAGGATCTCCTTCTCAGGATCCAAGCAGACAGCTGCAATATCTCTAAATTTTGAATTTTGATGAACTAAAGGGCCCTGAATTAAGAGATCTGGTCTTGCTGGTAGAAGAATTGGGTCTTCCAAGGCCATCCACTTTAATAGCTCCTCTTGGGCCATTATGGGACTATTAGGATTACGGATTCCTGGCTCTCAGAGATCTCCCTCAGGACTCTCGGTATTAGGCCGGAGTCACACACAACGATAAAAATTCGGACCGTATTATACGGTCGTAATACGCAGAAAAGTCCCCTTAACAGTGATCCGTATGTCATCCGTGTGCAATGCGAGGATGCAATGCGAGGATGCGATTTCCTCGCATCAAAATATTCGTGTGTCATCCGTATGGCATCCGTACGGTGAGATTTTCTCACCGGCTTGCAAAACCGACATATAATGAAACCAAGTGACAGTTTTTAAATCACAAAAGAAAGAATAGATATATACACATAGAATATATATATATATATATATATATATGTATATATATATATATATATATATATATATACACATATACATGTCATTGTGACATACAGTACAGACCAAAAGTTTGGACACACCTTCCCATTCAAAGATTTTTCTAAATTTCCATGACTATGAAAATTGTACATTCACACTGAAGGCATCAAAACTATGAACTAACATATGTGGAATAATATACTTAACAAAAAAGTGTGAAACAACTGAAAATATGTCTTATATTCTAGGTTCTTCAAAGTAGCCACCTTTTGCTTTGATTACTGCTTTGCACACTCTTGGCATTCTCTTGATGAGCTTCAAGAGGTAGTCACCAGAAATGGTCTTCAACAGTCTTGAAGGAGTTCCCAGAGATGCTTAGCCCTTTTGCCTTCACTCTGTGGTCCAGCTCACCCCAAACCATCTCGATTGGGTTCAGGTCTGGTGACTATGGAGGCCAGGTCATCTGGCGTAGCACCCCATCACTCTCCTTCTTGGTCAAATAGCCCTTACACAGCCTGAAGGTGTGTTTGGGGTCATTGTCCTGTTGAAAAAAAATGATGGTCCAACTAAACGCAAACCAGATGGAATAGCATGCCGCTGCAAGATGCTGTAGTAGCCATGCTGGTTCAGTATGCCTTCAATTTTGAATAAATCCCCAACAGTGTCAACAGCAATGCACCCCTACACCATCACACCTCCTCCTCCATGCTTCACGGTGGGAACCAGGCATGTAGAGTCCATCCATTCACCTTTTCTGGGTCGCACAAAGACACGGTGGTTGGAACCAAAGATCTCAAATTTGGACTCATCAGACCAAAGCACAGATTTCCACTGGTCTAATGTCCATTCCTTGTGTTCTTAAGCCCAAACAAGTCTCTTCTGCTTGTTGCATGTCCTTAGCTGTGGTTTCCTAGCAGCTATTTTACCATGAAGGCCTGCTGCACAAAGTCTTCTCTTAACAGTTGTAGAGATGTTTCTGCTGCTAGAACTCTGTGTGGCATTGACCTGGTCTCTAATCTGAGCTGCTGTTTACCTGCGATTTCTGAGGCTGGTGACTCGGATAAACTTATCCTCAGAAGCAGAGGTGACTCTTGGTCTTCCTTTCCTGGGACGGTCCTCATGTGAGCCAGTTTCTTTGAAGCGCTTGATGGTTTTTGGAACTGCACTTGGGGACACTTTCAAAGTTTTCCCAATTTTTCGGACTGACTGACCTTAATTTCCTAAAGTAATGATGGCCACTCGTTTTTCTTTACTTAGCTGCTTTTTTCTTGCCATAATACACATTCTAACAGTCTATTCAGTAGGACTATCAGCTGTGTATCCACCAGACTCTGCACAACACAACTGATGGTCTCAACCCCATTTATAAGGCAAGAAATCACACTTATTAAATCTGAAAGGGCACACATGTGAAGTGAAAACCATTTCCGGTGACTACCTCTTGAAGCTCATCAAGAGAATGCCAAGAGTGTGCAAAGCAGTAATCAAAGCAAAGGGTGGCTACTTTGAAGAACCTAGAATATAAGACATTATTTCAGTTGTTTCAAACTTTTTTGTTAAGTATGTGGCACCCCAGGAGCTTGGTTGCCACAGTGACCTTGCCTTCCTCCAGGGGAGGGTCATGTCATGCCTGAAAGCACAGAAGGATCCCTTTGCAGGTAACACATCATACGACACCTTTCTGACTCCAGACCAGAAGGAGGAGCTCAAACACCTGATTTGAGGGGAGCTTCCCTGGAATATTCTGGCTGGGGGAGGAGTTAGGCAGAGTCTAGCTGTGGGAACGAGAGAGTGAAGACGTGGAGAGACAAGCTGGGGGACTGAAGCCATAGCAGGGCTCATCCCCAGGTCTAAGCGCCGGAGACTGGACCCTTGGAGTCCGAGGCTGAGAGGGTATAGTAAAATCCCAGCAGCAGAATCCAGAGGGCAGAGGACGGCAGGTTCTCTGTCCCTATTAAGGCTATGTGCACACGTTGCGGATTCTGCTGCGGATCCGCAGCGGATTTTCCGCTGCAGATCTGCAGCAGAATTGCAAGTGATGTACAGTAGCATTAGAGTCAATGTTAAACAAAAAACAAAGTGCACATGCTGCGGATTTTTCCGCACGGAATTGGGTGCGGATTTAAATCCGCAGCATGTCACTTCTTTTGTGCAGTTCCACAGCGTTGTCAGACCTGCTCTAAATAGAAATCCGCAGGTCTGAAAACGCAAGGGAAATCTGCACAAAAACCGTGGCAAATCCGCATCAAATCCGCAGTAAATCAGCAGTAAAACCGCAGGTAAAACCCAGGTCATTTTACCTGCGGATTTACCAAAATCTGCGCGGAAAATTCCGCAGCACAATCCGCACCATCTGCACTTAGCCTAAGGCCGGAGTCACACACAACCACAAAAAATCGGTCCGTTTTAGACGGTCGACAATCGGATCAAAATAAAAACATCACACATCCTTCTGGCATCCGATTTTCCTTCAAAGATGCGATTTAATCGCATGTGTGTGTACCTTGTAACATCCGATTTTCATCCGACTTGCGAGATTTTCTCGCAGGCTTGCAAAACTGACATATAATGGATCCAAAAGAATAGTATTTAAATGCCAAAAGAAAGAATAGATATATACACATAGAGCACATATATATATATATATATATATATGTCATTGTGACATATATATATATATACATATATTTATAATTCTTACACTTCTACATACTGTAATAGCCGCTAATTCAATTGCCGGCTTCAGTGAAATCACAGAAGCCGACATGAAATGATACATTGTTTCCACACATTTAACCATGTAATTCATGTATTTTTATATATGTTTGAAACATACAATTACATGAGTATATGTGTGCTTAATTTCAGACATGTAGGGGTTAATTAAAGGTGTAAATTCGTTGAAAAAAAATGCGTGGGCTCCCGCTGTATTTTCTCCACCAGACAGACAAAGCAAAGCGAGTGGGGGCAGATAATAATAGCCTAGGGAGGGTACATTTTTTTTGTGCCCCCCCTGGCTACTAACATCTGCCCCCAGACACCCCAGAAAGGGCAAATCTATAATTAGATTCGCCCTTTCTGGCACTTTGCCCGTCTATTCCCATTGCCCTGTAGCGGTGGCGAATGGGTTAATCTCACCTTACTGTCACCTTAGTATTGAAAGGTGACCTTAAGGCAGGTTAATAATTGATAGCTGTCAATTAGACATCTATCAATTATTAATCCTATTGTATGAAAGAAAAATCAAACACACACAGTTTAATAAAAAATAAGTTTAATTAAATAATCACACAGTTTTTGACCATATTTTATTTTCCTGCTAAAACCATTTCCTGTAATAAAAATAAAATAAAAAAGCAAAATTATACTTACCAATCCGATGTACAGTCAGGTCCCACGGTGTAATCCATCAGAAAGGGTTAACAGGTTACAGGTCGCAGAGAGCTAATAATGCTGTCTCAGACCTGTATTCCCCTGAATGAATAACTTCCTCTCCCAGCGAAAGTAGAGGAATAGATTCATGAATGGAGCTTAATTGATTTATTGCCAATTTAACTGTAGTGACCTGACCTAAAGGGAAAGTGGACACAATCAATTAAGCTTCATTCATGAAACACATCCTCTCCTGTCGCCAGGAGAGGAACTTATTCATTCATGAGCTTTGAGCTGAGCATGCAGGATTACTTGCACTGCTTGGCTCAAAGCTAGTTAACCCTTTGTGAAGGATTACAGCGTGGGACGTGACAGATCGGCGGAATAGGTAAGAATAATGTTGTTTTATTTTTTTTTCTTTATTTTAGGAGATCAATGGCTTCGCACGGATTAAGTGTAAAATAAAATATGGTCAAAAAAATGTGTTTTTATTTCATTAAAATTATTTATTCTTAAAGTGTGTGTGTTTTTTTATTTACTTCAATAGGATTAATAATTGATAGTTGTCTAATTGACAGCTCTCAATTATTAACCTGCCTTAAGGTCACCTTTCAATTCTAAGGTGACAGTAAGGTGAGATTAACCCATTCGCCACCGCTACAGGGCAATGGGAATAGACGGGCAAAGTGCCAGAAAGGGCTAATCTAATTATAGATTTGCCCTTTCTGGGGTGTCTGGGGGCAGATGTTAGTAGCCAGGGGGGGGCACAAAAAAAATGTACCCTCCCTAGGCTATTATTATCTGCCCCCACTCGCTTTGCTTTGTCTGTCTGGTGGAGAAAATACAGCGGGAGCCCACGCATTTTTTTTCAACGAAATTACACCTTTAATTAACCCCTACATGTCTGAAATTTTGCACAAATACACTCATGTAATTGTATGTTTCAAACATATATAAAAATACATGAAATTACATGGTTAAATGTGTGGAAACAATGTATCATTTCATGTCGGCTTCTGTGATTTCACAAAACCCGGCAATTGAATTAGCGGCTATTACAGTATGTAGAAGTCTAGGAACTATAAATATATGTATATGTACATGTCACAATGACATGTATATATATATATATATATGTGTTCTATGTGTATATATCTATTCTTTCTAGTCTTTATTAAAGCTGTCAGTGTGATTTTACAGTATAGCCGGGGATGAATTGCCGGCTTTTCTAAAGGACACCGATGCGATTTCATCGCAAGTCACACAGTGTGGTCCGTTTGTAATCCGATTTTTCATCGCTCCCATAGACTTGCATTGGCGATTGTCGACCGACAATCGGTGACAATCGCAGCATGCTGCGATTGTACACGGACGTTTAAAACGGACCACAAAAAATCTGATACTGGGAGCTGCTCCATAGATTAACATAGGTCCGACTGCAATGCGATATTTCATCGCATTGCAGTCGTCCGATTTTGTCGCCAGTGTGACTCCGGCCTAAGACTCTTCCACAAAGCAGCAGCACATGTGAGCTGGAGACTCCATAAGTGATTAGTTCCTGAAACAGGCTACAGCTGCATGTTATCTAACCATCTATCCCAGAGGATCTGCACCGCAGCACTGGTCACCATTGTCCAGATACCACAGGTGGCGTCACGAATACCTACACTACAAACTCTATTCATTCCCCTGTAAATAATTCCCCTTTTATTGGACGCCCATGGCCACGGACCGGGTCACTGCCGCTGTGACACATCCCTTCGATACACCGGCCCGGTACCGAGTATCCCACTGCCCTGGCGGGCAATCAATTTTGGCGTAACGAACAGGATACCGAAACCCGGTGCCACCGGGTCCTGTGTGCCTATATTGAACTGTTTAATTGTGCCTCAGACATTGCTGAAAGTTTGTGCAGTGGCCGCCGTTACAATGCCGCGAGGCACGCAGTGAGAAGAGAGGCGTGCCGTCGTGGGCGGAGCCATAGGGAGAGCGCGCGAAAAGTGATGTGCTGCTCGCGAAAAACGGCAGTTGGCAGGGCACAGGGAGCTGAGGCCTGGGATCACGGAGCGCACTGCTCATCCAGCCGACGGAGCTTGGTAAGCCAGTGGAAACGCAGAGCCTGGCTAAGATTAACTAGGGGGGGGAGAGAATGTCTCATGCAGAAGAAGATATAGCTCAACAAAATCCTGACCTGAGCTTTGCAGACTTTAAAGACAGGGCTATCCGGGCATAGCATGAACCAAATGTCAGCCGTCCGGCGCCCCCTAGGCGCCCCGCCATTACATACCACCAGGAGGCGGCATCCTTTCCTCAGGCTCTCGCTGAGGCTGACGCACAGACCCTGGATGATGACCAGTCTGCAGAGCTGCGTCTGCAGGTGCAGGAGCTGACCAAAAGTGTGGCTGCACTAACCAAAACCATGCAGTCCTTGCAAGTGCCCCAAAAGGAGAAGATAGAGTTAGCCTCCAGTCCAGATGACATCCCATGGCGATGGAAGAAGAGGATCCCACCGATCAGAGGGAGAGACAACGATCGTTACGACAAGGACGGACATCCCATTTGCCGCCGCTGTGGAAAAGCAGGGAACCTCGCAAGATTCTGTAATTTAAACGAATGACCACTGGGGCAGAGGGCCAACCCCCAGGAGTAAGACGACCAGGTCCACAGAGCTGGCGAGCCAAGTACGTCGGAGGACGACCGGTCCTCCCAGTGGTGATTGATGGCATCCCAATGAACGCTTTGCTGGACACTGGCTCTCAGGTGACAACTATGCCATATATCCTTTACAAACGGTACTGGGCTGACTCTGATTTTACTCGCGGCCCAGCTGATGAGCTGACAGTAGTTGCCAGCAATGGTCAGCCTTTGTCACAGAGCGGGTATAAGGAAGTGATCATTAAGTTGGGGCAAGTAGAATTAAAAGCCCAAGGTATGATAATTGTAGACATTGATCGACGAGAATGTAACCCAATGATGACCTTAGGTACTAATGTGATAGAAAATTGTCTTGCCGAGGTTATTGTTTTGTTGCAACAGGTAGCCGAAACTGCTGGTTCCAGTGAACAACGGGTCCTGCAAAAGGAGATTAAGGCCCTGATGCAAAGACAGCAGGTAGAGCTAACTGGCGGAGAAGTCGGCAGTGTCAGAGTGAGTGATTCATTCCCCATTGCAATACCCCCAAAAAGTGAAATGTTAATTTGGTGTCGGGCAGTCATAGGCTTCAGAGGAAGAGATTACCAAGCTCTGGTAGAACCAGTACACTCTGATAGTAGGCCCACCATCCTGACAGCCAGAGGGGTAGTTGATGTACGCAAGGGGAGGGTACCTGTACGCATCTTAAATTGTGGGGAGGAGGAGGCCAAACTACCTCGGTATGCCACCGTTGCTAAGCTGTTCACTGTTAGTAACAACGCCATTCAGATAGCAGAACCCCTGATCTCATCCAAACAGGCAGAGGACAATGGCTCTGCAAAACAGCTGGAGGACTGGTGTCAGCAGCTGCACGTAGGCACTGACTCCACCCTTCTACACCAAAAGAATGGGGTTTACCGAGTAGTTCAGGAGTTTGAACGGTTATTCAGAAAGCACCCTTTAGATTTTGGGCAGGCAAAAGGGGTCCAACATCATATCCCCACTGGAAATCATCCGCCCATTAAAGAAAGATATCGGTCTGTATCCCCAAATCACTACCAATATGCCAAAGGTATGTTACGAGAGATGAAGGAGGCTGGGGTATCAGAGACAGTTGTAGCCCCTGGGCAGCTCCACTAGTCCTTGTTAGAAAGAAAGATGGTACAACGAGGTTGTGTTTTGATTACAGGAAACTTAACAGCATTACCCACAAAGATGACTATCCGTTACCTAGGATAGAGGAATCACTAGCTGCACTGAGAACTGCTAACTATTTCTCTACCTTAGATCTCACTAGTGGGTATTGGCAGGTTCCCGTGGCAGAGGCAGACAAAGAGAAGACCGCCTTTGCAACACCAATGGGCCTCTCAGAGTTCAACTACATGCCGTTCGGGCTTTGCAGCGAGCCAGGAACGTTCCAGTGATTGATGGAGTGCTGCCTTGGGCATATGAACTTTGAGACAGTTCTGTTGTACCTTGATCACGTCATTGTCTTCTCCAAGACCTATGAGGAACATTTGGAGCACCTGGCTAAGGTGTTTGAGGCCCTGTCCAAATTTGGCCTAAAGGTGAAGCAGTCCAAATGCCACCTCCTGAAGCCCAAGGTGCAGTACCTAGGCCACTTAGTGAGTGCAGAAGGTGTGGCGCCAGACCCTGACAAAGTCACTGTTATCCAGGACTGGCAGAGACCTAGCAACATCCATGAGATACGCCAGTTCCTCGGGTTGGTAGGCTACTACCGAAGGTTCATCAAGGGCTTCACTGAAATAGCGTACCTCTGCAAAATCTCCTTGTAGGCCAGCCCAAGAAGGCCATAAAGAAAAGTTCTATGTTTGTTTGGAATGACGAACTGGAAAGATCCTTCACTCGGTTGAAGACGGCAATTACGGGGAATGAAGTTCTGGCCTACCCAGATTATAACCAACCATTCATCCTTTATACTGATGCCAGCAATGTTGGACTGGGAGCAGTGCTGTCGCAGGTACAGAATGGCAGAGAAAGAGTGATCTCCTACTCCAGCAGGAAACTTCGTCCCACTGAAAGGAACCCTAACAATTACAGCTCCTTCAAGTTAGAGTTCCTCGCCATCGTCTGGGCTGTGACCGAGTGATTCAAACACTACCTAGCTGCGGCAAAGTTTACCATCTTCACGGACAACAATCCGCTGACTCACTTCGAAACCGCAAAGCTAGGTGCGCTGGAGCAGCGATGGATGGCCCGGCTGTCCAACTACGAGTTCACCATCAAGTACCGAGCGGGACATAAGAATGCCAATGCTGATGCACTGTCCAGAATGCCCAACTTACTAGATGGGGGAGAAGATCTGGACACACTTGAAGAAATTGAATTACCAGCCTTCCACCGTCCAATTGCAGCCCAACGTGCTCAAGGGGTGAAAAACAAGCGCTACATCACGAAAGAGGCTACCTTAAATCCATTGCCTCACCATGAGTGGGCAGAAACACAGGATAGCGACCCAGCAGTCCGCCTGGTAAAGGAGCTGCTAGCACAAGCTGATTCGCGTCCTGGTTCAGATGCTCCACAAGAGACTCAACAGCTGTGGAAGGAAAGGGGCAAGCTGTTCATATACGAAGGAAAGCTGTGTCGGAGGAGCGTCAATGCCCGAACTCATGAACTGGTCTGGCAAGTGGTGGTCCCGAAGCGAGATGTATTAATGGTCCTGGAAGCGTACCACAATGGAGCAGGACACTTCGGATGGAAGAAGTTAGAGGTCCTACTACGCGAGAGATTCTACTGGATTGGTATGAGGAAGACCATTGAAGATTGGTGCTGAGAGTGTGGACCATGCAACTTGCGAAGGAAAGACCGTAACAGCCAGCGAGCCCCGTTGCAGCCAATAATCACCCGAACAGCCACTTGAACTGGTAGCCTTGGACGATGTGATGCTAACTTCAAGCCGGTCAGGCTATGTCTACGCTCTTACCATTGTTGACCACTACTCAAGGTTCCTGATAGTCGTGCCTGTCAAGGACCAAACAGCAAAGACAGCAGGCAGCCAAGGCATTCCAACAACACTTTTGTCGACCACATGGTTACCCTGAACGAGTGCTTACTGACCAAGGTCCAGCTTTTGAAGCAGAAGTGTTCCAGGAGTTCTGTAACATGTATGGCTGCAAGAAAATCAGAACAACACCGTACCATCCACAGACAAATGGCATGTGCGAGAAGATGAGCCAAGTGGTAATTGATCTCTTGAAGACTTTGCCTCTGGAAGAGAGAAACTTGTGGCCAGAAAAGTTGCCAGATCTGGTGGATTTCTACAACCACATTCCGGTGAATTCTACCAACTGTACACCGGCCTACCTCATGGGACCAAGACCTGGCAAATTACTAATTGATTTGGACATGGGAGTCCTGACACCTGAGGTAACATCACCAGATGCAGACTGGGATACTGAGCGTCAGCAACAGTACCGCAAGGTGCAAGAATGCATAGAGAAGAGTTTTTCTCAGGCAAGACAAAAACAGGAGAGAAATTACAACCAACATTCACCTGCAGTTCCCTTGGCACCTGGAGAACATGTACTCAAAAGTAAAAAGCGACTCCACAAGCTTGACGACCAGTGGGAAGCGGAGCCATATACCATTATGCCCTCGGACTTCGACAATGCGAAGGTGTGCCTTATCAGTAAGGATGGAGGAGAAAACTCCACAGCGGTGTCCAGGGATCACCTAAAACCATGTCCTGACCAGTTAAAGGGAAAGATCGGAGAAAAGGACATTCCTTTGTCACAAGAAAAGGTGGAAGAAAAAGTCCACACTGTACTGGGCGAGTTCCCTTCGAACTGGACGAGAGTAAATCAGGCTATAGTAGTGACCCTCTTGACCTTCCCACAACCAACAGTACCTGAAAGAGAAGTGACTCAGGATCAGCCTGAAGAACTGCAAATTCCAGTGATAGAAGCCACCCCTGCAGTGGAACGTGAAAATCTGCCACCTGCTCGCGGTGAATCTTTCACACCCACAGTGAGTCTAGGTAATCGCAGAAGGGTGCTGCCCAGTATACCAACACACACAATAGACTAGGCTAGACCACTAGAGACACCTGTGCTGCGTAGGTCAGTCTGTTAAGGTAGGATCTAAGTGACCCTTCACGGTTGACCTAGTGATTTCCAAATTAATTCATAGAACGTTGCTAGCAACATAAATAACCAAACAGACACGTGTTTCCGTCTCCTGCATCATTTTGGTCAATTGTCCCTTCAGTGTGTCATTCAACCTCTCAACTTCCCCCCTGGATTGTGGATAGTACGGAGTATGGAGGGCTACAGTGGATCCAAGCATTGTTAGAACCTCCTGATACACATGAGAAGAAAAAGCCGGACCTTGGTCACTTTCAACGACTTCTGGAACTCCATACCTGCAGATGACTTCCATCACCAGTTTCTTTGCTGTGGTCTTTGCAGTCATGTTGGTAACGGGGAATGCTTCTGGCCAACTGGAGAACATATTGACAACCACCAGACAATATTCATACCTTCCAGACTTAGGCAACGTGATATGGTCCACCTGGAGCCCAGTAGAGTTTTTGTACCAGGGCTAGGGCCTGGTTTTTTCCTCGATGTATAGGTCCATATGTCCATGCAGCAATAGCAGGGTACATCCGCTTAGGGAAACACACAAGTTGGTCCTTTTTCCAGAGACCATTGTCCATACGTGCTCCATCAGCCTTCCACTGCTTCACCTCTTCTTTTGGAGATATTCTCTGCATTGTCATTAAGCGTCCTCGCGGGGTCCGACAGAAAACCTCAGTCTGTTGTAGATCATCAGGTTCTTGTAGAGTCAGGATCTCTTGCAACTGTTTACGCTGAGAGCGTGTGGTCACCATAATTGATATGGTTAGTTCAACGGGCAGAAGAGCAGCGGCCTTTGCTTGCATATCCGCAAATACGTTGCCAATAGTCTGTGGACTGTTCCTAGGACCGTGCGCCTTGACTTTAATAATGGCCACCTGAGTTAGGCAATTTGATCGAATCCATGAGGGTTTTTACAGCTTCAGCATTTTCCACTGGAGTTCCGGCAGTAGTGATAAACCCTCGATTGGCTTATAGTCTGTCTTTGGCCAAAGTACATACAGTAGACAGAGCCTGAAGTTCTACTTCTTGTGCTGACTGTGATGACGGGAGCGCAGCTGCATGCACTACAGTGTCCTCTGTGGTAACAGCATATCCCGTGTGGAATCTTCCAAACTCATCAGCATATCTTGAACCATCCGTGTGTAACACCAGATCGGGATTTGGAAATGGATTCTCACTAACATATGGCGGAGTAGCTGTTTCTTCAGTCCGAAATTGGGAACAATCATGTTGAAGATAATCCTCATCACTGCCATCTTTCTTGGGGACCGGCAGTAAAGTAGCGGGGTTGACTGTAGCACAGCGATACAACTTGATATAGTCAGACAAAAGGAGAGAACACTGCAGCCGTAAATGTCATTGTACAGTCAAATATCTTGGCTGTTGGAGTGTTAGTATCGCTGCAATATCATGCGGGGCAAAAATATGTGTTTCATGTCCAAGAAAACGCTGGAGTTCAGTTTCACCTTTTGGGAAAGGAAGGGAGCTGACAGCTATTTTTCTTTTTTCTGTGAGGTATCTGACACCCTGAAGGAGACAGTGACCCAAAAATATCACTTGACCAAGACAGAACTGAAGTCTCGAGGCCGAAACCCGACAATTCAGATCTGCCAGATGCTTCAGAAGACTAACAATAGCAACATGGCTTCCTGCTCCGTCCATACACACAACAAAAATCATCCACATACTGAAGCAGCGTGACATGGGGGTGGTCAATTGCCAGGGTAAAAGACACTCGCCCATATTTTTTACAAACTAATTGGAACTGTTTAGGGCCCTTTGTGGCAGAACTGTCCACATCAATTGTCCTTCCTGATAAATAAATACAAACAGAAATTAACAATCTTGGTATAATAGATTACTAAAAAAACACATTGGCAAAATCGATAACTGTGAACCAAGCAGCATCCTGAGATATCTGGAACAAAAGAGTATATATATATATATATATATATTAGACACCACTGGAGTTTCCAGATCATATTAACTGCCCATAGATCTTGTACCAACCGGTACACAGGGTTAAGTTGAAGGGGGGCTAGAGTTTGCTATGTGGGCACTGATAAGAACTGTGTCCTTGGAGCTGCAGATGCCTGCTTGTGGAGGTGGGTGCTAGAACTACTCCTGGCTGGCTTTTTTTTTTTTTCCTTCCTGATACAGAACGGGCTGAATCCGTCTGAAAAACTTTTTTTATTACTTTTAATATATTGTCCGGAGTGGAATTCTCGACATCAGGTCTAACTGACATTATCGCCTCCTTCAATTCGGGACATGAAAGCTGCTACAAAAAAAGTGGGCTTTATTATATGAGAATCCCAAATCTTTAAATACTACCATAAGACTGACCGGGTAAATACCAAGGGAAAAGTTGAGACTACGACACTGCAACAGGTCTCTCTCCACTGAAAATTAGTAACTCCGCATACATTACAAATCCACCCAGCTTAATTTCCTGGGAAAAGATCTTATTATCTAGCAGAGAAACCCCTTATTCCAAATCATCATTTTTAATTATTTGTCTTTCTGGTACTTTCAGTCACTTTCTCAGTTCCTTCCACAAAACATCCAATCTCTGTTATAGTAATAGACAGCTTTCCTTTTTTCATTATAACCATAACACAAACAATCAGAATTCACTTTCTGTTTTCTACCTCCATATCAACGTGCCTTTCTTTCTAACACCTTTGTCTCAGCGTAGGCTTCATCCTCCCACCCTCAAGAATTCCTCTGCATTTCTCACAGATTTTTTTTTTTTTCTTCTCTGAACCGTAAGACAGACAGTATCCAATCCATCACACAAATCCAAACTCTTCTTTAATAAAATATCCTTACTTAAATTGTGCCCAGTCCTAGAGCGACCGTATAGTCTGTCGCACCGGGCCTATCTATCCCCCACAGGGATGGCCCCACAACACGATACTCAGTGAAAGGAGGAGGGCGTCTTAGACTATCCCTCCGGGCACCTCTGGTTATATATATATAAAAATATAAATATATTTCCTGTACCCTTCCCATCTTTGATCACTTCATCGTGCCCGATTCTAACAGTGAACAGGATTTCAGGATATTTTGACTAAAAAGAGAGTTACAATCACTGGTCAATCCGGGGTGTCCGTCCCTTATGAGGTACGGTTCGAACACTGGGCCCCCAACGGAACTACACCTCTATATGATTCCACCCGAGAATCATTCCACCATTGGGGACAAACCTCAGATCCTCTTTCCAGCAACAAACACAGGAAAACCACACCAAACGGTCAGTCTGAACATTATAACTGCCAACTTACCATGGTTGTGGGGGGTGATCAGTCCCAATTTTCCAGTGTCTGTCCGGTCCGAGGGTCCTTTGTCTTGTTGTCCTCCGGGGCAGAGGCGTCCCTATATGGGGGCCCCACGTTGGGCGCCATCTGTTAAGGTAGGATCTAAGTGACCCTTCACGGTTGACCTAGTGATTTCCAAATTAATTCATAGAACGTTGCTAGCAACATAAATAACCAAACAGACACGTGTTTCCATCTGGGAGAATCTAGCAAGATTCCTATCCCATGTATTACATCATCATCTTTTATAGTATTTAGTGAGCTTGTACTTCAACCAATAGTATAAAACCACACCTACAACATTTAACTAATGAAAATACAAGAAAATTGATCTATAAGAATACAAGAAAAATAACCTATAAGAATACAAGAAAATAGGAAACTACATATATGGTCATGTCCACGTAGCATAGAACAGAACAATAACATACTCATTTCTCAAAGTATTCTACAGTGATAAATCCCAAGGTCTCATATCTTGTCCAAACTGGAGCAGTCTGGTTTTATCACAGCCCATAACCTTTACTCTACTTCTCTACAACGGCCAGGAACTATTGCCTAGTAACAGAATTTATCTCATAAAGACAAGATGGAGTTACAAACACAAAATGGAACATTCAGTTTTGATCTTTCTTAATTTAGTCCTTCACAAGTCCGTAGTACTAGATGTCAAGTTCCAGCCAGGTATATGGACTAACATGTTATTGTTCTAGTAATGTAAATAAGTTAATGTTTATAGTTGCAACTTTTATTATTCTTATTTAATTCTTTAAATGGATGATAGGGTCACTGGACTCAGAGTGACCAGGACAATACTTGTAAATAGTTAATATTAATGTCCACAGAACAAAAGCCGCCTGGCGTGGCTGAAGACGTGGGGGAATCATCCATGCCATGTAGCCCGCCCAAGGCCTATGTTGAGGGTTTGAGGCGGGTCCCTCACATTGTACTCTGCTAGGGTGAAAAAGCACACCCCATTCCAGACTTCACCAAAAATGTATATATTTAATGTTATGATTCCTGTAAATAGTTATAATATGTTATTCTTTATGTTTCCTCAGTCCAGGAGTACTGAATTGCACTAAGGGGGAATGTGGCACCCCAGGAGCTTGGTTGCCACAGTGACCTTGCCTTACTCCAGGGGAGGGTGATGTCATGCCTGAAAGCACAGAAGGATCCCTTTGCAGGTAACACAGCATACGACACCTTTCTGACTCCAGACCAGAAAGGGGAGCTCAAACACCTGATTTGAGGGGAGCTTCCCTGGAATATTCTGGCTGGGGGAGGAGTTAGGCAGAGTCTAGCTGAGGGAACGAGAGAATGAAGACATGGAGAGACAAGCTGGGGGACTGAAGCCATAGCAGGGCTCATCCCCAGGTCTAAGTGCCGGAGACCGGACCACTGGAGTCCGAGGCTGAGAGGGTGTAGTAAAATCCCAGCAGCAGAATCTGGAGGGCAGAGGACGGCAGGTTCTCTGTCCCTATTAAGACTCTTCCACAAAGCAGCAGCACATGTGAGCCGGAGACTCCATAAGTGATTAGTTCCTAAAACAGGCTACAGCTGCATGTTATGAGAGTCAAGTACAACTTGAATAAGAAATGGAGAATCCGGAGGACTGGAACGGAGCATATAGCAGCCAATGCCTCACAGAACAGCGCTAGAAAGGAGACCTCACATCCCACCTGTAATTAGGGGATCCTAAACTGCTTTCAGGCCGACCTACTCCAGGACGATCTGTATTCAATGCCCTGGATGCTTTGCCTGCAAAACTGTAAGTAAAGCTTTGGAAACTGCAACTCACTGACTGTTTCTCAGTTTCTTCTTGTGTCACACATTGCACTCAGCTACATCCTGCAGCACCATTACCACCTACTACAACATCTGCCTGCCCTGGGATCCCATAGTCTCACCTGTGAGAGACTGTACCAACTCTGCTGTATCTCACCATCTATCCCAGAGGATCTGCACTGCAGCGCTGGTCACCATTGACCAGATACCACAGGTGGCGTCACGAATACCTACACTACAAACTCTATTCATTCCCCTGTAAATAATTCCCCTTTTATTGGACGCTCAGGGCCACGGACCGGGTCACAGACGCTCAGGGCCACGGACCGGGTCACTGCCACTGTGACACATCCCTTTGATACACCGGCCCGGTACCGAGTATCCCACTGCCCTGGCGGGTGATCCAAGTATATAATTCCACATGTGTGAATTCATAGTTTTGATGCTTTCAGAATGAATGTACAATTTTCATAGTCATGAAAATACAGAAAAATCTTTGAATGAGAAGGTGTGTCCAAACTTTTGGTCTGTACTATATATGTATATATATATATATATATATATATATTTATTTATAGTTCATACACTTCTACATAGTATAATAGCCGCTAATTCAATTGCCGGCTTCTGTAAAATCATTACAGAACCCGACATAAAATGACACATGGTTTGCATACAGTAAACCATTTCATTTCATGTAGTTTGTTATATGGTTTTCATTAACAATTATATGAGTGTATGTGTGCAAAATTTCATACATGTAGGTGGTAATTAAATGTGTAAATTTGTTAAAAAAAATGCGTGGGCTCCCACGGTATTTTCTCCACCAGACAGGGAAAGCCAGGGACGAAGAACAGATATTATTAGCCTAGGGAGGGAACATTTTTTTTGTGCCCCCCTGGCTACTAACATCTGCCCCCAAGCACCCCAGAAAAGGCACATCTATTATTAGATGGTTCTTTTCTGGCACTTAGCCATCTATTCCTATTACCCTGTAGCGGTGGCTAATGGGTTAATAATGGGTTAAGGCCACCTTGCTATTGGAAGGTGACATTAAGCCGGGTTACTAATGGAGAGTTGTCAATTAGACAACTCTCCATTATTAATCCTATTGTATTAAATGGTTAAAAAACACACACACATTAATTTAAAATTATTTTAATGAAATAAATACACATAGTTTTTGACCATATTTTATTGTACTGGTAATCCTTCCGAATCCCTTGTTCTCCTGTAAAAAAATAAAATAATAAAGCAACAATATTCTTACCTCTCCGGTGTTCAGTCAGGTACCACGCTGCAATCCATCTGAAAGGGTTAACAGGTTTACAGCAGGGACCGCTGCTAATGCTGCCAGCCCTGCTGTAAACCCCCAAATGAATGAGTTAATCTCCAAGGCTGACAGGAGATGAACTGATTAGCTGGGAAGCTTAATCGATTGTTTTCCATGCTATTCAGTTCACTTCAGGTCAGCCGGGGACTCCCTCTGACGTCACTGATACTGTGCGGAGTCCCCGGCTGACCTGAAGTGAACTCAATAGCGTGGGAAACAATCAATTAAGCTTCCCACACTAATCAGCTCATCTCCTGTCAGCTGGGGAGATTGTTATGTTTCGGTAGCTGAGGAGTGCAGGCAAAAAAGGCAATACACCAGAGCAGTTGGAATCTATGAGATTGCAGTACCCTGACTAACCACAACAACTAGAGGCAGCCGTGGAGCTTTCCTACGTTGGTCCTAGACGCCTCGTCACAGCCTGAGAAACTAACTACACCTAAAGATAGATATAGGAAAGCTATCTGCCCCGGAGCAGAACCCCAAAGATAATAGAAAGCCCCCAAACATGTAATGGCGGTTAGACAAGAGGAAATACTGACACAGAAAGAAAATAGTATGAGCAAACGTTGGGGCCCAAACTAACTAAATAGAAAAGGATAGGAAGGGTACTTACTGCAATCCCAGAAAACCCTGAAAAGCACCAACTCTACTAATTTCAAAAACACCTGAGATCACACGACCTCTACCACCTAAATTAGTTCTCTGGTGTAACAAAATCAAAACAGCAGCCACTGAAAAAACTGGAAAAAGCAAAAGTACAAACATCAGTGGCTGAACTAAACTGAGAGGGCAAAAGCCCCGGAGGGGACCCTGAAGGCCCCCACAAAGTGCAGGACAAAATGCAAAAATCAAGCACAAAAACAAAAAGAAGAAAATGTCTTATCTGTTAGCAGGAGATGCAGACACGACACAGCAGGCTACAAGGGAAACAGGAATCAAGGATAGAGACCAGAACAATTGATCACCGGCAACCCTGATGGGAAGGTGACTCCCTTATATAAGACCAGTCAGTAACACCCGATTCCCAATCCTCACAATCTTCACTGGACAGACCAGTACCGCTTGTAACCACCAGAGGGAGCCTCTACTCAGAACTCATCTCAAGCCCATTCACAACAGGAGATGAACTCATTCATTCGGGGGTTTACAGCAGAGTTGGCAGCATTAGCAGCGGTCCCTGCTGTAAACCTGTTAACCCTTTCAGATTGATTGCAGCGTGGGACCTGACTGAACACCGGAGAGGTAAGAATATTGTTGCTCTATTATTTTATTTTTTTACAGGAGAACAAGGGATTTGGAAGGATTACCAGTACAATAAAATATGGTCAAAAACTATGTGTATTTATTTCATTAAAATAATTTTAAATTAATGTGTGTGTTTTTTTTAACCATTTAATACAATAGGATTAATAATGGAGAGTTGTCTAATTGACAACTCTCCATTATTAAACCGGCTTAATGTCACCTTCCAATAGCAAGGTTGCCTTAACCCATTATTAACCCATTAGCCATAGCTACAGGGCAATGGGAATAGGCGGGCTAAGTGCCAGAAAAGGCGCATCTAATAATAGATGTGCCTTTTCTGGGGTGGTTGGGGGCAGATGTTAGTAACCAGGGGGGCACAAAAAAAATTCTCCCTCCCTAGGCTAATAATATCTGTTCTTCGTCACTGGCTTTCCCTGTCTGGTGGAGAAAATACCGCGGGAGCCCACGCATTTTTTTTTCAATGAATTTACACATTTAATTACCACCTACATGTATGAAATTTTGCACACATACATTCATATAATTGTTAATGAAAAAAATATCAAACTACATGAAATGAAATGGTTTACTGTATGTTAACCATGTGTCATTTCATGTCGGGTTCTGTAATGATTTTACAGAAGCTGGCAATTGAATTAGTGGCTATTCTGCCATGTAGAAGTGTATGAACTAAAAATATATGTATATATATATGTCATAATGACACATATATATATATATATATTCTATGTGTGCATATCTATTCTTTCCATTCTTTATTAAACCTGTCAGTGTGATTTTACAGTATAGCCGGGAATGAATTGCCGGCTTTTCTAAAGGACACCGGTGCGTATTTCTCGCAAGTCACACGTGTGGTCTGTATGTAATCCGATGTTTTCACGCACCCATAGACTTGCATTGGCGAGTCTCGACCGATATTCGGTGCAAATTGCAGCATGCTGTGATTTCACTCGCAGGTATAAAACGGCCGAGAAAAAAAATCGGCTGATGGGAGCTGCCCCATAGATTAACATTGGTCCGAGTGCAATGCGATTTTTTCTCGCATTGCACTTGTCCGTATTTCTCGCCAGTGTGACTCCAGCCTTAGAGTGAGTGGTGGGAAGGCGTAAGCGATCCTCATGTTCCAGTACTGTGCCAAGGTATCTATCCCTGTCTGGTTGTCTCCTGGATTTAAAGAAAAAAACTCTTTTGTTTTTGCATTTTTCCTTGATGTGAATAAGTCTATTTCCGGTGTCTCCCAGTGTTGGGTCAGCTGGACAAAGAACTCTTGGTTTAGAGACCATTCTGAGGGTTGAACCTTCTCTCTGCTTAGAAAGTCTGCCACTTGATTTTTTGAGCCTTTCAGGTGTACTGCCATGATTGATTTTACCGTGAGTTTTGCCCATCAAAATATTGTGTCTGACAAAGCCTGCAAGTGACGGTGCCTCGGACCTCCGTGATGTAGAAGGAAGGCTACTGTGGTTGAGTTGTCCGAGAAGATCCTGACATATTGATTTTGTAATTCTTTCTGGTATCTCCTTAGTGCTTCCCAGACTGTTCAGAGTTCTCTGTGGTTTGAGGACCTGTTGCGTACTGATGTGGGCCAAGTTCCCTGGAGCTAACTTCCTTCTATATGGGCCCACCAACCTTTGAGGCTTGCATCTGTAGTGATATTCACACACAGAAACGCTCTCCAGGGTCTTCCTCTCTTGAGGTTTGTTGTACTGGTACACCATGACAATGACCGCTTTACTTCTTCGGATAACCGCATCCTGTTTTCCAATGATGCCTCCCTGCCGTCCCATGCTGAAAGGACCTCCCGCTGTAAGCTCCTTGAATGAAACTGACTCCATTGGACGCTTGGAATACATGAAGTCATCAGACCCAGGACTCTCATGGCCTTCCTTATGGAGATGTATTTCTGTTTCTTTATCGTCTGAATCTCCTGTTTGATTGTCTGTTGTTTGTGTAGAGGAAGGAATGAGTGTTCCTGCTCCTAATACAGAAGTACCCTGAGGAACACCTTCTTTCTTTCTAGTATGAAACTTGATTTTTTAAAATTTATTAGCCATCCCAGCTTCTCCAGGATTGACACAGTTGTTAAGCATTCCACCATCTGTTGTGAGGAGTCTGCTACTCGCAGCAGGTCGTCCAAGTATGGGATGATGAGAATGTTTCTTTCCTTTAGGAAGGCCATAACTTCTGCCATGAGCTTTGTGAAGATCCTGGGTGCGGAAGAGAGACCGAATAGCAGGCACCTGAACTGAAAATGTTATATCCTCAATTAGTCCTTTATTGAGAACCTGAGGTACTTCTGATGTGTGACATGGATAGGTACATGGTAATAAGCACTTTTTAAATCTAGTGTGCTCATTACCGATTCCTTTTTTATGAGTGGTATGACTGATTTGAGAGACTCCGTTCTGAATTGTTTGTAGGCCACCCAGTGGTTTAGCGGTTTGAGATTATTATTGTCCGATACTCTCCACCTGGCTTTTTTATGGAAAACAGGTTTGAGTAATGCCCCTGGAACCTTTGGGAATGAGGTACCTGAACTATGGCACTCAACTCAAAAAGGTCCTGTATATCCCTCAGAAGTCCTTGATGAACTGCTGGGGACTGGGACTGGGTTAGGCAGTATCTCCTGGGTAGTAGCTGGGTGAGCTCTATTCTGTACCCCTGCACAACTGTATTCAGAATCCATGGATTCTGGGTGATCTCTCGCCAACCTTCCAGGAAGAACTGTCTGGCGTCATTGCCTGCTGGGTCTTGGCCTCTGATCCTGAAAGGAACTTCTAACCTTGCCACCTTTGGGGTAGCTACACCTGTCAGACTTCCCCTTTCCATTATACTCCTGCCTGGGGTGGGAGCGAGTCCTCCGAAAGGACGGCATCCTTATCGGCTGTTCTTCAGGAAAACCTCTCTTTTTATCTGACGCTTTTTCAAGTAATTCATCCAGTACCGGTCCAGATACATGTAGGCCAGAGAATGGTATTGAACAAACTTGTTTTTTGACTGCTTATCCCCTGACTACAATCTAAGCCACAGAGCCCGCCTTGTAGCATTGGACAGCGCATTGTTTCTTGCAGAAAAATGGACCGATTCTGCTGAGGCATCTGCCATAAAGTCGGTCGCCATTTTCAACAGTGGAAATGACTTCAGGATTTCCTCTCTGGGACTTTTGTACTTAATCTGATTTTCTAGCTCGTCGACCCATAGACTCATCGACCTGGCCACCGAGGTAGCTGCTATATTCGCCTTCATGATGGTCGCCGATGACTCCCAGGCTTTCTTGAGGAGGTACTCTGATCTCTTGTCCATTGGATCTTTAAGGCCGGATGAGTCTTCAAAGCAAATGGCTGTTTTCTTGGAGACTCTAGCCACAGGTATGTCAATTTTCGGTACCGATTCCCATACCTTGGTTTCCTCCAGATCAAAAGGAAGGCGATATTTAAAGTCCTTTGAACCACGAGCTTCTTCCCGACATCTTCCAATTCTTCCAATATCATTGCCGTTATGTGATGATTGACTGGAAATACTCTATTCATATGAGCTCTTAGTCCGCTGAACATATCGTCCTAGATTGTTAAAGGCACCAAGGAGTCCACCCCCTTTACTCCTGATGGCCTGCGAAAGCATCTTTGGAAGAAAACAGATATTTCTTCCGTTCTTCTGGAAGTATTGCTGAGGAACATTCTCCTTCACCTGAATCCAGATCAGAATAGCCAGATATCTCTCCTTCCTCAGAGCTCGGATCCAAGTCCCATCTGGGTCTATTAGGATGGGGGAATTGTGCTGGTACTAGTGCCAAGACTGTAGTCTGCACTTCCTCTCTGATCATGGATTTAACCCCTTTACCCCCAAGGGTAGTTTGCATGTTAGTGACCAGGCTAATTTTTACAATTCTGACCACTGTCCCTTTATGAGGTAATAACTCTGGAATGCTTCCATGTGTCCTGGTGATTCTGATATCGTTTTATCGTGACATATTGTACTTCATGTTAGTGGTAAAACTTCTTTGATATGACTTGCGTTTATATGTGAAAAAAACGGAAATTTGGTGAAAATTTTGAAAATTTTGCAATTTTCCAACTTTGAATATTCATGCCCTTAAATCACACAGATATGTCACACAAAATATTTCATAAGTAACATTTCCCACATGTCTACTTTACATCACCACAATATTGGAACCAATGTTTTTTTTGTTAGGAAGGCATAAGGGTTAAAAGTTAAACAGCGATTTCTCATTTTTACAACATCATTTTTTTTAGGGACCCCATCACATTTGAAGTCACTTTGAGGGGTCTATATGATTGAGTATTTTCTAAGTGACTCCATTCTAAAAACTGCACCTCTGAAGGTGCTCAAAACCACATTCAAGAAGTTTATTAACCCTTCAGGTGCTTCACAGGAATTTTTGGAATGCTTTAAAAAAAATGAACATTTAACTTTTTTTCACAAAAAATTTAACTCAGATCCAATTTGTTTTATTTTCCCAAGGGTAACGGGAGAAATTGGACCCCAAATGTTGTTGTACAATTTGTCCTGAGTACGCTGATACCTTATATGTGCTGGTAAACCACTGTTTGGGCGCATGGCAGAGCTTGGAAGGGAAGGAGCTTTTCAATGCTAAACTGGCTGGAATTGAGATAGGACGCCATGTCGTGTTTGGAGAGCCCCTGATGTGCCTAAACAGTGAAAAAAAACCCACAAGTGACACCATTTTGGAAAGTAGACCCCCTAAGGAACTTATCTAGATGTGTGGTGAGCACTTTGAACACCTAAGAGCATCACAGAAGTTTATAACGTAGAGCCGTAAAAATAAAAAAAAATCATTTTTTTCACAAAAATGATTTTTTTCGCCCCCAATTTTGTATTTTCCCAATGGTAACAGGAGAAATTGGAACCCAAAAGTTGTTGTGCAATTTGTCCTGAGTATTCTGATACCACATATGTGGGGGTAAATAACTGTTTGGGCGCATGGCAGAGCTCGGATGGGAAGGAGCATCGTTTCACTTTTTCAATGCAGAATTGGCTGGAATTGAGATCAGACGCCATGTCTCGTTTGGAGAGCACCTGATGTGCCTAAACAGTGGAAACCCCCCAATTCCAACTCCAACCCTAACCCCAACACACCCCTAACCCTAATCCCAATCCTAACCACAAACATAACCCTAAAACACCCCTAACGCTAATCCCAAACCTAACCCTAATCTTAACCATAACCCCAACTCTAGCCCCAACCCTAACCCTAACCCCAACTCTAGCCCCAACCCTAACCATAACTTTAGCCCGAACCCTAACTGTTATGAATGTGCTAGAGATGGTTTCTGAGCAGAGGCTCCCTCTGGTGGTTACAGACTGTACTGAACCTTTCAGCGAAGAATGGCAATCTGGGTTCACTGACTGGTCTGATATAAGGGAGGTTCCCTCCCATGATGGTTGCCGGTAATCAATTGTTCTTGTCTCAATTGTGGTTCCTGGTTCATTTGAAAGTTTGCTGGAGTCTTGCCTGCATCTAATGCTTTCAGATAAGATATTTTTTGCTTTTCTTTTTGTGCTTGCTTTTTGCATTGTTTTCTGCACTTTTGTGAAGGTCAGCCAGGTCCCCTCCTGGGGCCTGAGCTCCTCACAGTTTATCTGCAGCCACTGTTATTTGTTCATTTGCTTTTTCCTGTTTTTTCAGCGGCTGCAGCTTGGTTTTGTTCACACTGAGATCTGATTTAGCGGGTGGCGAGATCGTGTGATCTCAGTATTTTTGTAATCAGAATTGTTGGATTTTTGTAGGGTTTTCTGGGTTACAGAAAGTAATCTCTCATTTCCTATCCTATTTAGTCAGCTTGTGGCCCCAGCGTTTGCTCAATATATTTTCTGCCTATGTTTGTGTTTTCATTTTGTCTAACCGCCATTATATGTTTGGGGGCTTCCTATTTTCTTTGGGGATCTGCTCCGGGGCAGATAGCTTTCATCTTTCTGCCTTTAGGTGTAGTTATCTCTCAGGCTGTGACGAGGCATCTAGGATCAACGTAGGAACGCTCCACGGCTACCTCTAGTTGTGTCGTTAGTTTAGGAATCTGCAACCCATCAGTTACCAACATCTCAGGTGTTCTGCTGCCCTGCTGTTGTTCCTGTCCTCCTCAGCTACCGAAACACAACAGTATCACCGGCCAAAACTGAAAATTATATGGTACTCAACAGAAGGGAAAAATAGTGTGGAAAGAAAAAAGTTGTCAGAGTTGTCAGAGATTTTTTTTTTTCTGTCTGTTGCATTTTTTCCCTCTTTTTCTCTGGGTGCTGAGGAGGATTTTTTTTTTCTTTCAATGGAGTTTGCACAGTTGTCTGGCCGTGTGGATCAGCTTGCCACTGAGGTTCGGAGTATTGCTACCTATCTTGCTAGGTTGCTGGTTGTGGAACCTAGGATTCCCATGCCAGATTTGTTTTTGGGGGATCGGGCTAAATTTCTGAATTTCAAAAATAACTGTAAGTTGTTTTTTGCCTTAAAGCCTAAGTCCTCAGGTAACGCAGCACAGCAGGTTCAAATTGTCATCTCTCTCCTGCGCGGCGATCCTCAGGATTGGGCTTTTTCGCTGACACCTGGGGATACTGTTTTGAATGATATTGATGCATTTTTTCTGGCTCTGGGGTTATTGTACGATGAACCTAATGTCACTGATCAAGCTGAAAAACCTTGTTGGCATTAAATCAGGGTCTTGAAGACGCTGAGCTGTACTGTCAGAAATTCCGAAAGTGGGCAGTCCTGACCAAATGGAATGATGATGCTTTGGCAGCCCTTTTTCGGAAGGGGCTGTCAGAGAATGTAAAGGATGTTATGGTGGGATTCCCTGCTGCCTCTGGTATCAATGATTCTATGTCATTGGCTATTCAAATTGACAGACGTTTGCGTGAGCGCAGAGGTATGATTGAGATAGTGTTGCCTTGTGAGCCAGCTTCTGAGCCCATGCAGTGTGATAGAGTGACTTCTGGGGCACAGCGTCATGAGTTTCGAAAGCGCAAACTGTTATGTTTCTACTGTGGTGATGCCTCTCATGCTATTTCAGTCTGCCCTAAGCGGGGAAGACATTTTGCACGCTCAGTTGTCTTGGGTAGTGTTCAGACTAAATTTCTGTTGACTGTTACCCTGATTTGCTCCCTGTCCACAGTTTCTGCTCAGGCTTATGTTGATTCAGGAGCAGCTATTAACCTGATGGATTTTGACTTTGCCAAACGTTGTGGGTTTCCCACCCATGATACCCCTGCGGAAGTCTATTCCCCTACTGGGCATTGATTCTACCCCTTTGGCAGAGAATAAACCCCAGTTTTCTACTCAGGTGATAATGAGGGTTGAACCAGATCATCAGGAGAGTTGCAAATTTCTTGTGCTGTATAATCTGCATGACATTATTGTACTAGGTTTCCCTTGGTTACAATCTCATAATCCTGTTTTGGATTGGAAATCTGTGTCTGTGACCAGTTGGGGCTGCCAATGTGTTAATGCCGACACTCCTGTTTTTACTGCCTCCCCAAGTCTCTGGATGTTCCTGACTTTTTGACTGATTTTTCGGATGTATTTAGTGAAAGTAAATCTGCATCTTTTCCCCTCACAGGAGCTAGGATTGCGCTATTGAATTAGTGCCTGGTGGTAAATTTCCTAAAGGTCGCCTTTTTAACTTGTCTGTACCTGAACACGATGCTATGCGATCTTATATCAAGGAGTCATTGGAGAAGGGTCATATCAGACCATCCTCTACACCCTTGGGTGCCGTTTTTTTCTTTGTGGCCAAAAAGGATGGTTCATTGAGGCAGTGTATTGATTATCGTCTCTTGAATAAGATCACTGTGAAGTATCAATATCCGTTACCCTTGATTTCTGACCTGTTTTCCAGGGTGAAAAGTGCTAGTTGGTTAACCAAGCTTGACCTCAGGGGGCATATAACCTTATTCACATTAAGCACGGGGATGAATGGAAGACGGCATTTAATATCCCAGAGGGTCATTTTGAGTACCTAGTGATGCCCTTTGGGCTCACTAATGCTCCTTCCGTCTTCCAATCCTTCATGAATGATATTTTCAGGGATTTTGTGGATAAATTTCTGATTGTTTATTTGGATGATATCTTGATTTTTTCCAATGACTGGGACTCTCATGTGAAACATGTTCGGACTGTGTTCCAGATTTTGAGAGAGAATGCACTGTATGTGAAGGGATCAAAGTGTCTTTTTGGCGTACAGAAGATCTCATTTCTGGGATTCATTTTGTCTCCGTCTGTTATTGAAATGGACCTGGTCAAGGTTCAGGCCATCTGTGATTGGGTCCAACCTACTTCATTAAAGGCTCTTCAGAGATTTTTGGGCTTTGCCAATTTTTATCGTAAATTTATTGGTAATTTCTCCGGTATTGTTAAACCATTGACTGATTTGACCAAAAAGGGTTCTGATGTGGTGAATTGGCCTCCTGAGGCAGTCTCTGCGTTTCAGGAACTTAAGCAGAGATTCACTTCTGCTCCTGTACTACGGCAGCCTGATGTTTCTCTACCGTTTCAGGTGGAGGTTGATGCCTCTGAAATTGGGGCAGGTGCCGTTTTGTCCCAAAGAGATCCAGAGACCTCTAAGAGTAACCCTTGTGCCTTTTTCTCTCGAAAATTTTCTCCAACTGAACGTAATTATGACGTGGGTAATCGGGAGTTATTGGCCATGAAGTGGGCCTTTGAAGAGTGGAAACATTGGCTGGAAGGAGCCAAACATCAGGTGGTGGTCCTCACGGACCATAAGAACCTGGTTTATCTGGAATCAGCCAAGCGACTTAATCCTAGACAGGCCAGGTGGGCCTTGTTTTTCACACGTTTTAATTTTGTGGTTTCTTTTCTTCCTGGCACTAAGAATGTTAAGGCGGATGCCCTCTCGAGGAGTTTCTTTGCGGACTCTCCTGAGTTATCTGATCCTACTGTTATTTTGAAAGAGGGTGTAGTTCTTTCCGCCATCTCGCCCAATTTGAGACTGGCCTTGGAAGGGTGTCAGGAGGATAAACCTGAGCGCTGCCCTATTGGGAAATTGTTTGTCCCAGACCAGTGGAAGAAGAGTGTGATGTCTGAGATTCATTGTTCCGCGTTGGCTGGTCATCCCAGGATTTTTGGTACCAGAGACTTGGTGAGTCAGTCCTTTTGGTAGCCTACTTTGTCTCGTGACGTCAGGGAATTTGTGCAGTCCTGTGGGACTTGCTCTTGCTCCAAGCCTTGCTCTCGCTCTAGTGGTTTGTTAATGCCATTACCTGTGCCCAAGAGGCCATGGACCCATATCTCTATGGATTTTATTTCCGACCTCCCTGTTTCTCAGAGAATGACCGTTATCTGGGTAATCTGTGTAGGTTTTCCAAGATGATACATCTTGTGCCATTACCTAAGTTACCTTCCTCCTCCGAATTGGTGCCTTTGTTCCTTCAGCACGTGGTTCGGTTACATGGCATTCCGGAGAACATTGTGTCTGACAGAGGAGTCCAGTTTGTTTCCAGATTTTGAAGGACATTTTGTTCTAAACTTGGTGTTCAATTATCTTTCTCCTCTGCATTTCATCCTCAGACCAAGGGTCAAACCGAGAGAACAAACCAGACCTTGGAGACTTATTTGAGATGTTTTGTGTCTGCTGATCAAGATGACTGGGTCTCTTTTTTGCCTTTGGCTGAGTTTGCTCTTAATAATAGGGCTAGCTCTGCCACCTTGATGTCTCCATTTTTCTGCAATTTTGGGTTTCACCCTCGATTTTCTTCGGGACAGGCGGAGGCTTCTGTCTGTCCGGGTGTTGACTCTGTTGTGGAGCGAATGCAGCAGATTTGGGACCAGGTAGTGGAGAAGTTGTCTCTCTCTCAGGAGAAGGTCCAACAGTTTGCCAACCGGCATAGGACTGATGGTCCTTGGTTTAAAGTGGGGGACTTGGTTTGGTTGTCCTCAAGAAATATCCCTATGAGGGTTGCATCTCCAAAGTTTAAGCCCAGGTTCATTGGACCTTATAAGATCATGGAGATTCTTAATCCTGTTTCCTTCCGTTTGCTTCTTCCAGGGACATTTAAGATCCATAACATGTTCCACAAGTTCTTATTGAAGAGGTTTGTCGAGCCAGTGGTTCCTATGGCTGCGCCTCCTGACCCTGTTTTGGTTGAGGGCAATCTGGAGTATGTGGTTGAGAAAATATTGGATTCTCGTTTTTCTAGACAGAAACTCCAGTATTTGGTTAAGTGGAGAGGTTATGGTCAGGAGGACAATTCTTGGGTGTTTGCTTCGGACATCCATGCTAGGAGACTGATCCGTGCCTATCACCGAGCTCATCCTGATCGGCCTGGTTGCACAAGTGAGGGTTCGGTGACCCCTTCTCAAGGGGGGGGTACTGTTATGAATGTGCTAGAGATGGTTTCTGAGCAGAGGCTCCCTCTGGTGGTTACAGACTGTACTGAACCTTTCAGCGAAGAATGGCAATCTGGGTTCACTGACTGGTCTGATATAAGGGAGGTTCCCTCTCATGATGGTTGCCGGTGATCAATTGTTCTTGTCTCAATTGTGGTTCCTGGTTCATTTGGAAGTTTGCTGGAGTCTTGCCTGCATCTCCTGCTTTCAGATAAGATATTTATTGCTTTACTTTTATGCTTGCTTTTTGCATTGTTTTCTGCACTTTTGTGGAGGTCAGCCAGGTCCCCTCCTGGGGCCTGAGCTCCTCACAGTTTATCTGCAGCCACTGTTATTTGCTTATTTGCTTTTTCCTGTTTTTTCAGCGGCTGCAGCTTGGTTTTGTTCACACTGAGATCTGATTTAGCGGGTGGCGAGATCGTGTGATCTCAGTATTTTTGTAATCAGAATTGTTGGATTTTTGTAGGATTTTCTGGGTTGCAGAAAGTAATCTCTCCTTTCCTATCCTATTTAGTCAGCTTGTGGCCCCAGCGTTTGCTCAATCTATTTTCTGCCTATATATCCTATGATAGCTAGCCTAGATAAATGGCACTTCCCATCATACAAATTAATCCAAAAAGACCTTGGAAGCATAATGCCATAAAAATACAAACTTTATTTAGAAAACATGACAGACAGAAAAACACAATTAAAAATGCGATGCCAATCGAAAATGCTCCCAAAGGTACGTGAGTATTAGTGTCAGATTACCTAAAATAGTTATGAACACAATGAGCTATATATACAAGCAGAAAATTATCTAGATGTTCCTGGAATTGGAAGTAATAATCATACCACAAGTGTGGTTAAATGTACAATTGGTTCCCAGACATTAATGTGCAAATTCTAGACGCATTCTAGACAAATTCTGGACATGAAGAATAGGTAAGTATAATACATAACAAAATGTGTCTAGATAGAAAAAAGCCCAAGGCTAGAATAGTTCATTGTACAATGTGGCAATACATGTTTCTGTACTCTCAGTGCACAGTGCAATTTATAGTTATGTGAGAGACATAATAAAACATGCATATATGCCCTTAGTGCCCAGGAAAGTCAGCAAGATGTATATAACTAGGGGTAATCCCACATGCCTAGAGAAACAGCTGACAAGACACATACATATGAAGGGTAATCCCACATGCCTAGAAAAACAGCTGACAGGGTACATACATATAAAAGGCAATAATGAATATGTGCAAAAAGTGCCAAGACCTGAGCAGTCATATAAGAACTATAATAGTTCAAGAGTATGGTAAGAGTAATACACGACCTGAAGATGGGAGCAAGGGTTCCCCGACGCGCGTTTCGCGTTAGCTTCGTCCTGGGGGATATGTATATGTGGAAAGACAAAGTGCCCTTATATATGTTTGCCAAGTGGAGTCACCTGTTAGGTTCACATGTGTGAGCGATGTTACTGCTCCCGGCGTGTGACGTACCTGGGAATCGCACCCACCGGAAATCATGTCATCCTCCCCCTCCCCTCCGACACACGTCAGAAAGGGGAGGAGGCGACACCAGAGCCGGCCTGACGCGTCTCCCAGGTAACGCTCCATATCGCGTAACTGCGTCCCCCGTCATCCGGCCACACCTCCACTCCACGCGTCAGAGCAGAGGGGCGAAACCAAACCTCAGGAGGAACGTGAAACAGCGATAGTATGCCAGGGGCTATAAATAATAGCCACAACATAAATCAAAGGTGAAAAAGGGGTGATAGATACATAAGTATACCAATCCCATGAGCCAAAATGGCCAGCAAATATATGTATGCAAATATACATAAGGGCAACAATCAGATAAGTGATTATACACGAATCAGTCAAAGAGTAAGCTATTCAATGTATCAAAAAATCGCATATTAAAAAACATAACCTACTAGTGACAATACATCAATATAGCATATTTGTCAATAGAATAGCTATTAATGCATATATACATATGTGGAACACAATGTGAGGAGAAGAGAGATTACAAGAGAGCCATATATGTTGAACACAATATGAGGAAAAGAGAAATTACAAGAGAACCATATGGATCATTTTCTATACATAATTTGTATTCTTCATAAGACATTACAGCCAAGCGTAAGAAGATGTATCCACTTCTTTCATATTCAAGCTTGATCCAAAAATGCGCAATTGTCCTCTTCTATTCCAAATAAGGGGTTCCGTATATGTGTGTACGACTTCACCCAAAATAAATTTTTCACATTATGGAAATGCATATATACTAGAATATAAAGACACACGGATTAAAAAGAACTCAGAGTCAACAAATTACTAGTCTAAAACCACATAAAATAATTACAAGAAGGGGGCAAAGCTCAGAACCTCATTAAGGCCCTCGGGCTGTAAGGACCCTATTCGGTATATCCATTGAGTTTCTATCTGTGCTAGTTTGGTGTCGCCTCCTCCCCTTTCTGACGTGTGTCGGAGGGGAGGGGGAGGATGACATGATTTCCGGTGGGTGCGATTCCCAGGTACGTCACACGCCGGGAGCAGTAACATCGCTCACACATGTGAACCTAACAGGTGACTCCACTTGGCAAACATATATAAGGGCACTTTGTCTTTCCACATATACATATCCCCCAGGACGAAGCTAACGCGAAACGCGCGTCGGGGAACCCTTGCTCCCATCTTCAGGTCGTGTATTACTCTTACCATACTCTTGAACTATTATAGTTCTTATATGACTGCTCAGGTCTTGGCACTTTTTGCACATATTCATTATTGCCTTTTATATGTATGTACCCTGTCAGCTGTTTTTCTAGGCATGTGGGATTACCCTTCATATGTATGTGTCTTGTCAGCTGTTTCTCTAGGCATGTGGGATTACCCCTAGTTATATACATCTTGCTGACTTTCCTGGGCACTAAGGGCATATATGCATGTTTTATTATGTCTCTCACATAACTATAAATTGCACTGTGCACTGAGAGTACAGAAACATGTATTGCCACATTGTACAATGAACTATTCTAGCCTTGGGCTTTTTTCTATCTAGACACATTTTGTTATGTATTATACTTACCTATTCTTCATGTCCAGAATTTGTCTAGAATGCGTCTAGAATTTGCACATTAATGTCTGGGAACCAATTGTACATTTAACCACACTTGTGGTATGATTATTACTTCCAATTCCAGGAACATCTAGATAATTTTCTGCTTGTATATATAGCTCATTGTGTTCATAACTATTTTAGGTAATCTGACACTAATACTCACGTACCTTTGGGAGCATTTTCGATTGGCATCGCATTTTTAATTGTGTTTTTCTGTCTGTCATGTTTTCTAAATAAAGTTTGTATTTTTATGGCATTATGCTTCCAAGGTCTTTTTGGATTAATTTGTATGATGGGAAGTGCCATTTATCTAGGCTAGCTATCATAGGATATATTTTGATTGTACTCCTGTACTTTGTTACAGTATTTGCCAGTATGGATATTAAAGCAAGGGATCACACCTGGCTCACGTGCATAGACACGGTTTTTAAAGGCGATGCTTTATCCAATGGTTCTGTTGAAAGTGGGCAAAAATCAGACCTCAAAGGCTCTATGAAAAATTTATTAAAGAAAAGGACCAGAATGTGGTGGACTAAGGCCTCATTAGAGAATTATTTAGCCAAGAACCTCATTCCTCGTGGACTGAGAATAAGAATTATGCCCTCTTACCCAGTAGATGATTCTGTATTTAAGACCAGATGGGAAGAGGTGTGCAATATTTGCTCCAGATCACTAATTGAGTTATTGATCGGAAACAATAAAAAGAGTCTGGATCAATTGGACGCAGACATTGAACAAACTAAAACTAAGTTACTTGAAACTCTTTCGGGATTGGAGGTAGAGACTTTTTACAAAGATATGGATACCCAACTGAACATGTGGGAAAAAGAAGTCAAGGATACCAAGGCTAGAAAGTTTCAGAGGGACCTTAATGACTTTAAGAGTGGAAGCATCTATAGATGGCAAACTACTAAAAGAAATGGTAATACTAGCATTAGATCTTCATCCATATCCTCAATCTCATCCCGTGAGGAAGAGAATATTGGAGGCCATCGCATATATAATTTAAGAAGGAACAGTAATAGGAGGCGATATGATCACTATAAAAGAAAGGAGAGGAAAAATGATACTACCTCTTCTAAACTACAGGTAATCAATCTATCTGATGTTATACTAACAGAACCTCAAATGGAGGTTCTCAGCTTAGGACTCTCCTTCTCACCCACAGCCTCATTTAACTCTTTTGCAGCAGTAACAGATCTGCATTTATTTGCACGTAAACTAATCCTCAAAAAACTTCATGAAAGAAATAGACATGGGGATGAGTGGAGTGCCAGAGAACTTGAAGCTATCTCAGTTTTGGAGGAATTAGATGAGGAGGGTGTAACACCTGATCCTAAGGGTAAGTTTAAACCTCCCGTCCCTAGAAATTTCCCCCTCTGAATATTTTTCCCAATATAGAATTATTCGTTAAATTGGTTTCCAACGAATTTGAGAAAATCTCACCACATATCAGTCGAGGAAATTTGTCCTTTGCCCGTAGAAAAGCACTTGAGTAATTACGGAATCTCAAGGGGGTAATCGTGAAACCTGCGGACAAAGGAGGCAATGTGGTAGTATGGCCTGAAAAACTATATGAGAAAGAAGCCTTTAGGCAGTTGCGAGATAGTACATGCTACCAACGAATGACGTTCAATCCAACTATTAAATATCAAAATGAAATTGGTGAAATCTTGGAGGAAGCATTCAGAGGGGGCATAATTACTAGGGAATTACGAGACAATTTAGTCCCCAAGTATCCTAAGGTAGCTTGCATTTATTTTTTGCCAAAAGTGCACAAAAACAAAATAAATCCCCCTGGGCGCCCCATCGTGTCGGGTAACGGAAGTCTGTGTGAGGTCATCTCCAAGTATTTAGATTTTTATTTGAAGCCCATGGTCATGGATCTTCCCTCTTATGTGAGGGATACAGGAGATGTCCTCAAAAAAATTGAGGGGATATCTATGGATATGGATATGTGGTTAGTAAGTTTCGACGTCGAATCTTTATACACATCTATACATCATAAAGATGGCCTTAAGGCCATTAAAATGTTTCTTACGATGTCCGAACTTGATGCAGGTCTGGCTGATTTACTGTTGACATTGTTAAAATTTTCCCTTGAACACAATTACTTTGCATTCAAGGAAACCATCTACTTACAAAAGCAGGGTACGGCGATGGGGGCTGCTTTTGCCCCCTCATACGCCAACCTCTTTTTGGGAATGTGGGAACGTGAGATTTTTCTCACGAAACCCATTGCATTTATCGAGAAGGTCCTTTTGTGGATCCGGTATATCGATGACGTACTGATGATTTGGCAGGGAACGGAACAGGACCTTCTCGAGTTTTTGTCTATTTTGAACCACAATTCCCTCAATATCAAGTTGACATGCAAATACAGCCAGGCCTGCATCGACTTCCTTGACATCCTCATATCCAAAGGAAGTAATGGGGATTTACAGACCAATGTGTACCGCAAAGAAACGGCGGTAAATTCCGTCTTACACGCGACTTCCTCTCACCCCAAATCATTGATAGAAGGTATACCAACAGGCCAATTTTTGAGGGCAAGACGAATCTGCTCCAATGAGGAGGCCTTTGCGGATCAAGCCAGTGATCTATCATCTAGATTCCTGGCAAGAGGGTACTCTAAACGCAGCATTAAGAGAGGCCTTTATAAGGCTAAACGTGCTATACGTACGGACTTACTGACTCCTAGGGATAAGAATAGAAGGGCGGAACAAAAGTGAGATTCATATCCACGTATAATGACAAATGGTGGGACATTAAAAAAGCTCTAAGTAAATACTGGGAACTATTAACTACTGACAAAACTTTGGAGAAATATGTCCCAAGGGCTCCCTCCATTACTTACAGGAGATCTAGCAATATAAGAGACACACTGGTACATAGCTATCATGGGGGTCAGAAACCAGAAAAAGCCTTTGGATCTACCGGCCCGAAGTGGGGATTTTTTCCTTGCAATGGGTGTATCTCTTGTTCTAATATGAAACGTGCCTCCACATTTTTATCTAGTGATGGCAAAATCAAATTTGAAGTCACCCAACATATTACCTGTAATTCCTCGGGAGTTGTGTATTACGCCACCTGCCCCTGTACAAAAATATATGTGGGTATGACTTCCAGACCTCTTAAGGTGCGGGTCAGGGAACATTATAGGGACATCAAGAATGCCCAGGAAATTGAGGACCTTACAACGTTGAAACCTGTACCTAGGCATTTTAAACAGCACCATGGCTGTAATCCAGGATTATTGCAGGTGATGGGGATAGACTAAGTCTATGTGGATGTTAGAGGAGGTGACTGGAGAAAAAAACTAGCACAGATAGAAACTCAATGGATATACCGAATAGGGTCCTTACAGCCCGAGGGCCTTAATGAGGTTCTGAGCTTTGCCCCCTTCTTGTAATTATTTTATGTGGTTTTAGACTAGTAATTTGTTGACTCTGAGTTCTTTTTAATCCGTGTGTCTTTATATTCTAGTATATATGCATTTCCATAATGTGAAAAATTTATTTTGGGTGAAGTCGTACACACATATACGGAACCCCTTATTTGGAATAGAAGAGGACAATTGTGCATTTTTGGATCAAGCTTGAATATGAAAGAAGTGGATACATCTTCTTACGCTTGGCTGTAATGTCTTATGAAGAATACAAATTATGTATAGAAAATGATCCATATGGTTCTCTTGTAATTTCTCTTTTCCTCATATTGTGTTCAACATATATGGCTCTCTTGTAATCTCTCTTCTCCTCACATTGTGTTCCACATATGTATATATGCATTAATAGCTATTCTATTGACAAATATGCTATATTGATGTATTGTCACTAGTAGGTTATGTTTTTTAATATGCGATTTTTTGATACATTGAATAGCTTACTCTTTGACTGATTCGTGTATAATCACTTATCTGATTGTTGCCCTTATGTATATTTGCATACATATATTTGCTGGCCATTTTGGCTCATGGGATTGGTATACTTATGTATCTATCACCCCTTTTTCACCTTTGATTTATGTTGTGGCTATTATTTATAGCCCCTGGCATACTATCGCTGTTTCACGTTCCTCCTGAGGTTTGGTTTCGCCCCTCTGCTCTGACGCGTGGAGTGGAGGTGTGGCCGGATGACGGGGGACGCAGTTACGCGATATGGAGCGTTACCTGGGAGACGCGTCAGGCCGGCTCTGGTGTCGCCTCCTCCCCTTTCTGACGTGTGTCGGAGGGGGGGGGAGGATGACATGATTTCCGGTGGGTGCGATTCCCAGGTACGTCACACGCCGGGAGCAGTAACATCGCTGACACATGTGAACCTAACAGGTGACTCCACTTGGCAAACATATATAAGGGCACTTTGTCTTTCCACATATACATATCCCCCAGGACGAAGCTAACGCGAAATGCGCGTCGGGGAACCCTTGCTCCCATCTTCAGGTCGTGTATTACTCTTACCATACTCTTGAACTATTATAGTTCTTATATGACTGCTCAGGTCTTGGCACTTTTTGCACATATTCATTATTGCCTTTTATATGTATGTACCCTGTCAGCTGTTTTTCTAGGCATGTGGGATTACCCTTCATATGTATGTGTCTTGTCAGCTGTTTCTCTAGGCATGTGGGATTACCCCTAGTTATATACATCTTGCTGACTTTCCTGGGCACTAAGGGCATATATGCATGTTTTATTATGTCTCTCACATAACTATAAATTGCACTGTGCACTGAGAGTACAGAAACATGTATTGCCACATTGTACAATGAACTATTCTAGCCTTGGGCTTTTTTCTATCTAGACACATTTTGTTATGTATTATACTTACCTATTCTTCATGTCCAGAATTTGTCTAGAATGCGTCTAGAATTTGCACATTAATGTCTGGGAACCAATTGTACATTTAACCACACTTGTGGTATGATTATTACTTCCAATTCCAGGAACATCTAGATAATTTTCTGCTTGTATATATAGCTCATTGTGTTCATAACTATTTTAGGTAATCTGACACTAATACTCACGTACCTTTGGGAGCATTTTGGATTGGCATCGCATTTTTAATTGTGTTTTCTGTCTGTCATGTTTTCTAAATAAAGTTTGTATTTTTATGGCATTATGCTTCCAAGGTCTTTTTGGATTAATTTGTATGATGGGAAGTGCCATTTATCTAGGCTAGCTATCATAGGATATATTTTGATTGTACTCCTGTACTTTGTTACAGTATTTGCCAGTATGGATATTAAAGCAAGGGATCACACCTGGCTCACGTGCATAGACACGGTTTTTAAAGGCGATGCTTTATCCAATGGTTCTGTTGAAAGTGGGCAAAAATCAGACCTCAAAGGCTCTATGAAAAATTTATTAAAGAAAAGGACCAGAATGTGGTGGACTAAGGCCTCATTAGAGAATTATTTAGCCAAGAACCTCATTCCTCGTGGATTGAGAATAAGAATTATGCCCTCTTACCCAGTAGATGATTCTGTATTTAAGACCAGATGGGAAGAGGTGTGCAATATTTGCTCCAGATCACTAATTGAGTTATTGATCGGAAACAATAAAAAGAGTCTGGATCAATTGGACGCAGACATTGAACAAACTAAAACTAAGTTACTTGAAACTCTTTCGGGATTGGAGGTAGAGACTTTTTACAAAGATATGGATACCCAACTGAACATGTGGGAAAAAGAAGTCAAGGATACCAAGGCTAGAAAGTTTCAGAGGGACCTTAATGACTTTAAGAGTGGAAGCATCTATAGATGGCAAACTACTAAAAGAAATGGTAATACTAGCATTAGATCTTCATCCATATCCTCAATCTCATCCCGTGAGGAAGAGAATATTGGAGGCCATCGCATATATAATTTAAGAAGGAACAGTAATAGGAGGCGATATGATCACTATAAAAGAAAGGAGAGGAAAAATGATACTACCTCTTCTAAACTACAGGTAATCAATCTATCTGATGTTATACTAACAGAACCTCAAATGGAGGTTCTCAGCTTAGGACTCTCCTTCTCACCCACAGCCTCATTTAACTCTTTTGCAGCAGTAACAGATCTGCATTTATTTGCACGTAAACTAATCCTCAAAAAACTTCATGAAAGAAATAGACATGGGGATGAGTGGAGTGCCAGAGAACTTGAAGCTATCTCAGTTTTGGAGGAATTAGATGAGGAGGGTGTAACACCTGATCCTAAGGGTAAGTTTAAACCTCCCGTCCCTAGGAAATTTCCCCCTCTGAATATTTTTCCCAATATAGAATTATTTGTTAAATTGGTTTCCAACGAATTTGAGAAAATCTCACCACATATCAGTCGAGGAAATTTGTCCTTTGCCCGTAGAAAAGCACTTGAGGAATTACGGAATCTCAAGGGGGTAATCGTGAAACCTGCGGACAAAGGAGGCAATGTGGTAGTATGGCCTGAAAAACTATATGAGAAAGAAGCCTTTAGGCAGTTGCGAGATAGTACATGCTACCAACGAATGACGTTCAATCCAACTATTAAATATCAAAATGAAATTGGTGAAATCTTGGAGGAAGCATTCAGAGGGGGCATAATTACTAGGGAATTATGAGACAATTTAGTCCCCAAGTATCCTAAGGTAGCTTGCATTTATTTTTTGCCAAAAGTGCACAAAAACAAAATAAATCCCCCTGGGCGCCCCATCGTGTCGGGTAACGGAAGTCTGTGTGAGGTCATCTCCAAGTATTTAGATTTTTATTTGAAGCCCATGGTCATGGATCTTCCCTCTTATGTGAGGGATACAGGAGATGTCCTCAAAAAATTGAGGGGATATCTATGGATATGGATATGTGGTTAGTAAGTTTCGACGTCGAATCTTTATACACATCTATACATCATAAAGATGGCCTTAAGGCCATTAAAATGTTTCTTACGATGTCCGAACTTGATGCAGGTCTGGCTGATTTACTGTTGACATTGTTAAAATTTTCCCTTGAACACAATTACTTTGCATTCAAGGAAACCATCTACTTACAAAAGCAGGGTACGGCGATGGGGGCTGCTTTTGCCCCCTCATACGCCAACCTCTTTTTGGGAATGTGGGAACGTGAGATTTTTCTCACGAAACCCATTGCATTTATCGAGAAGGTCCTTTTGTGGATCCGGTATATCGATGACGTACTGATGATTTGGCAGGGAACGGAACAGGACCTTCTCGAGTTTTTGTCTATTTTGAACCACAATTCCCTCAATATCAAGTTGACATGCAAATACAGCCAGACCTGCATCGACTTCCTTGACATCCTCATATCCAAAGGAAGTAATGGGGATTTACAGACCAATGTGTACCGCAAAGAAACGGCGGTAAATTCCGTCTTACACGCGACTTCCTCTCACCCCAAATCATTGATAGAAGGTATACCAACAGGCCAATTTTTGAGGGCAAGACGAATCTGCTCCAATGAGGAGGCCTTTGCGGATCAAGCCAGTGATCTATCATCTAGATTCCTGGCAAGAGGGTACTCTAAACGCAGCATTAAGAGAGGCCTTTATAAGGCTAAACGTGCTATACGTACGGACTTACTGACTCCTAGGGATAAGAATAGAAGGGCGGAACAAAAAGTGAGATTCATATCCACGTATAATGACAAATGGTGGACATTAAAAAAGCTCTAAGTAAATACTGGGAACTATTAACTACTGACAAAACTTTGGAGAAATATGTCCCAAGGGCTCCCTCCATTACTTATAGGAGATCTAGCAATATAAGAGACACACTGGTACATAGCTATCATGGGGGTCAGAAACCAGAAAAAGCCTTTGGATCTACCGGCCCGAAGTGGGGATTTTTTCCTTGCAATGGGTGTATCTCTTGTTCTAATATGAAACGTGCCTCCACATTTTTATCTAGTGATGGCAAAATCAAATTTGAAGTCACCCAACATATTACCTGTAATTCCTCGGGAGTTGTGTATTACGCCACCTGCCCCTGTACAAAAATATATGTGGGTATGACTTCCAGACCTCTTAAGGTGCGGGTCAGGGAACATTATAGGGACATCAAGAATGCCCAGGAAATTGAGGACCTTACAACGTTGAAACCTGTACCTAGGCATTTTAAACAGCACCATGGCTGTAATCCAGGATTATTGCAGGTGATGGGGATAGACTAAGTCTATGTGGATGTTAGAGGAGGTGACTGGAGAAAAAAACTAGCACAGATAGAAACTCAATGGATATACCGAATAGGGTCCTTACAGCCCGAGGGCCTTAATGAGGTTCTGAGCTTTGCCCCTTCTTGTAATTATTTTATGTGGTTTTAGACTAGTAATTTGTTGACTCTGAGTTCTTTTTAATCCGTGTGTCTTTATATTCTAGTATATATGCATTTCCATAATGTGAAAAATTTATTTTGGGTGAAGTCGTACACACATATACGGAACCCCTTATTTGGAATAGAAGAGGACAATTGCGCATTTTTGGATCAAGCTTGAATATGAAAGAAGTGGATACATCTTCTTACGCTTGGCTGTAATGTCTTATGAAGAATACAAATTATGTATAGAAAATGATCCATATGGTTCTCTTGTAATTTCTCTTTTCCTCATATTGTGTTCAACATATATGGCTCTCTTGTAATCTCTCTTCTCCTCACATTGTGTTCCACATATGTATATATGCATTAATAGCTATTCTATTGACAAATATGCTATATTGATGTATTGTCACTAGTAGGTTATGTTTTTTAATATGCGATTTTTTGATACATTGAATAGCTTACTCTTTGACTGATTCGTGTATAATCACTTATCTGATTGTTGCCCTTATGTATATTTGCATACATATATTTGCTGGCCATTTTGGCTCATGGGATTGGTATACTTATGTATCTATCACCCCTTTTTCACCTTTGATTTATGTTGTGGCTATTATTTATAGCCCCTGGCATACTATCGCTGTTTCACGTTCCTCCTGAGGTTTGGTTTCGCCCCTCTGCTCTGACGCGTGGAGTGGAGGTGTGGCCGGATGACGGGGGACGCAGTTACGCGATATGGAGCGTTACCTGGGAGACGCGTCAGGCCGGCTCTGGTGTCGCCTCCTCCCCTTTCTGACGTGTGTCGGAGGGGAGGGGGAGGATGACATGATTTCCGGTGGGTGCGATTCCCAGGTACGTCACACGCCGGGAGCAGTAACATCGCTCACACATGTGAACCTAACAGGTGACTCCACTTGGCAAACATATATAAGGGCACTTTGTCTTTCCACATATACATATCCCCCAGGACGAAGCTAACGCGAAACGCGCGTCGGGGAACCCTTGCTCCCATCTTCAGGTCGTGTATTACTCTTACCATACTCTTGAACTATTATAGTTCTTATATGACTGCTCAGGTCTTGGCACTTTTTGCACATATTCATTATTGCCTTTTATATGTATGTACCCTGTCAGCTGTTTTTCTAGGCATGTGGGATTACCCTTCATATGTATGTGTCTTGTCAGCTGTTTCTCTAGGCATGTGGGATTACCCCTAGTTATATACATCTTGCTGACTTTCCTGGGCACTAAGGGCATATATGCATGTTTTATTATGTCTCTCACATAACTATAAATTGCACTGTGCACTGAGAGTACAGAAACATGTATTGCCACATTGTACAATGAACTATTCTAGCCTTGGGCTTTTTTCTATCTAGACACATTTTGTTATGTATTATACTTACCTATTCTTCATGTCCAGAATTTGTCTAGAATGTGTCTAGAATTTGCACATTAATGTCTGGGAACCAATTGTACATTTAACCACACTTGTGGTATGATTATTACTTCCAATTCCAGGAACATCTAGATAATTTTCTGCTTGTATATATAGCTCATTGTGTTCATAACTATTTTAGGTAATCTGACACTAATACTCACGTACCTTTGGGAGCATTTTGGATTGGCATCGCATTTTTAATTGTGTTTTTCTGTCTGTCATGTTTTCTAAATAAAGTTTGTATTTTTATGGCATTATGCTTCCAAGGTCTTTTTGGATTATTTTCTGCCTATGTTTGTGTTTTCATCTTGTCTAACCGCCATTATATGTTTGGGGGCTTCCTATTTTCTTTGGGGATCTGCTCCCTGGCAGATAGCTTTCATCTTTCTGCCTTTAGGTGTAGTTATCTCTCATGCTGTGACGAGGCGTCTAGGATCAACGTAGGAACGCTCCACGGCTACCTCTAGTTGTGTCGTTAGTTTAGGAATCTGCAACCCATCAGTTACCAACATCTCAGGTGTTCTGCTGCCCTGCTGTTGTTCCTGTCCTCCTCAGCTACCGAAACACAACACCTAACCCTAACTTTAGTCCCAACCCTAATCCTAACTTTACCCTAACCCTAACCCAAATGGGAAAATGGAAATAAATACATTTTTTTTATTTTATTTTTTTCTTAACTAAGGGGGTGATAAACGGGGTTTGATTTACTATTTATAGCGGGTTTTTATAGTGGGTTTTTGTATGTGGAAGCTGTCACACAGTAAAAGACGCTTTTTATTGCAAAAAATATTTTTTGCATCACCACATTTTGAGAGCTATAATTTTTCCATATTTTGGCCCATAGAGTCATGTGAGGTCTTGTTTTTTGAGGGACGAATTGACGTTTTTATTGGTACCATTTTCGGGCACTTGATATTTTTTGATCACTTTCTATTCCGATTTTTGGGAGACAGAATGAGCAAAAACCAGCAATTCATGAATTTCTTTTGGGGGGGCGTTTACACCGTTTTGCGTGTGGTAAAATTGATAAGGCAGTTTTTTTTTTCGGGTCAGTATGATTACAGCGATACCTCATTTATATCATTTTTTAATGTTTTGGCATTTTTATGTAATAAAAACTATTTTATAGAAAAATTGTTTTTGCATCACTTTATTCTGAGAGCTATAATTTTTTTATTTTTTCACTGATGACGCTGTATGGTGGCTCGTTTCTTGCGGGACAAGATGATGTTTTCAGCGGTACCATATTTATTTATATCTGTCTTTTTGATCGCATGTCATTACACTTGTTTTATGCCTCGTTTTTTTATGGGGTTCACTAAAGGGGTTAACTAGTGAGACAGTTTTAGAGGTCTGGTTAATGTGAATGCGGGGATACCAAATATGTGTACTTTTATTGTTTCGATTTTTTTTTATTCAAATGTTGATTTAATGATACAATATATATTGATTTTTTAATTATTATTTTTTGTTTTTTAAATCTTTTTACAATTATTTAAACTTTTTTTAATTTAATTCTGTCTTTTACACTGTGTCCCACTATGGGACACTCATTTTGTGCAGCTGTCAGTGCTGCGTAGAATTTACACTAACCTTAAAGACTTCCTGACTTGCACTGCACATGACAGGAAGATTCTAAGCTCTGGAGACCTGGATGTCATCATGACGACATTGTGTCTCCATAGCAGTGATCGGGACCCCGCACCATGCTGCGGGGTCTCCGATCCAAAGGCAGAGGGGCGGTCAGCGTTGACAGCTCCTCTGCCTGCTCCCGGAAAGCTGCGATTGTGTTCGATCGCAGCATTTCAGGGGTTAAAGTGCCACGAGCGGTCAGTGGCTGCTCCTGGCACTTAGTGCCGGGTGTCAGCTGTGAGAATCAGCTGACACCTGCCTGCGATCCCCCCGTGTACCCGGCCGATCGCTATGATGTACTATTCCGTCCATGGTCAGACAGGCCCAGGTCACAAGGACGGGATAGTACTTCTAAGGTCAGAAAGGGGTTAATACTGTCCAGTAATGAGGTCTGCTGCTCTTTAAGTATATGCATCCTTCACATAGTTTTTTAACCTATCCTTCTGGGAGTCTGTCCGAGCATAGGGGGCATCTGCAAGCCTTCCTTTTGGTCACTGCAGTGGATCGCCTAGGCATCTCCTTATCCTGAAAGAAATATATAAAGAAGGGCCTGTAGCTCTGGATCCGGTGACCGGCTAGGAGACCTCTACTACACCCTACTCACATGGTTCAGGGATGGCTCTAGGGATTGGACGCCAGGACGGCTAACACTCTCCATCTTTACTGAGTCAAGTGTTCTGTCAGATGTCTGTCTTTAAGTAGTCTGCCTTACCCAGCTTCAAGATATCTGATTCATCATCCTTCCGAGCCCAGCTGCTGTTGATCCTGGCATTGCCGATCTCCTGCCGTACTGCACACGTTCCATGTGGAATGCACGCTGGCTGCCATCTTGACATCAGAGACCTGTGCCCCATCTGAAGCCATGCCCCGAGACGTGTCCACAAAGCGCCCATACCACGAAGCACCGGAAGTCTGACCGGCCCCAGAACCCTGCGAACGCACCTCCTGGAACCTTCCCGATGCTGCCAGTAGCAGTGAAACGCCGGCCGGGATCCTAAGGTCACGCCCCTGATTGTTGTCAAGCTACAGGGGCAAGGCGCCGGCCTGTAGTCTGTTCCCCCGGCTGTGACCTGGAATCCCGGAACTCATCACCAGTGTGCCTCCTGACCCGTAAGTCCCAACCCGAGATGCCAGCAGCATGCGACATCACAACAGCAGCCGCTGCCCAGAGCCCCTGGGGAGGGATGCGGCAGATGCCAGGAGCAAAAAGCTCGACCGGACACTGAGGTTCCTCCACCGGTATCAGCGACGATGTGGAGTCTGCCCATCTGACCGAGCCTCCACGGCCCCAGAGCCCCCTAGGGAGGGATGAGGCTGTTACCAGGAGTCTCCTGTTCCACCGGACCCTGATACCCATCCGCACCGGCTATTTTTGGTCTTCGCACCCTGCGTTCCTCTCCTGCGTCTGTCTCTGATAGGGACAGGAAAAACACTGAAGGGTGGTGGTGAGGAGGGGCTATTTAACCTCTTCTGTGTTCCTGTCCCTATCAAGGATACGAAGGACAACCTCCTGGTGGTGCTGTCAGGAGGGATGTCTGTTGTGAATGGGTTTGAGATGAGTTCTGAGCGGAGGCTCCCTCTGGTGGTTACAAGCGGTACTAGTGAGGATTGGGAATCAGGTGTTACTGATTGGTCTTATTTAAGGGAATCATTTTCCCATCAGGGTTGCCGGTGATCAATTGTTCTGGTCTGAATCCTTCTTTCCAGTTTCCCTTGTAGCCTGCTGTGTCGTGTCTGCATCTCCTGCTATCAGATAAGACAATTTCTTATTTTGTGTTTTTGCTATATTTTTGCATTTTGTCCTGCACTTCTGTGGGGGCCTTCTGGGTCCCCTCCGGGGGCTTTTGCCCTCTCAGTTTAGTCCAGCCACTGTGTTTTGTACTTTTGCTTTTTGCAGTTTTTTCAGTGGCTGCTGTTTTTGTTACACCAGAGAACTAATTTAGGTGGTAGAGGTCGTGTGATCTCAGGTTATTTTGAAATTAGTAGAGTTGGTGTTTTTCAGGGTTTTCTGGGATTGCAGTAAGTACCCTTCCTGTCCTTTTCTATTTAGATAGTTTGGGCCCCAGCGTTTGCTCATACTATTTTCTTTCTGTGTCAGTATTTCCTCTTGTCTAACCGCCATTACATGTTTGGGGGCTTTCTATTATCTTTGGGGTTCTGCTCCGGGGCAGATAGCTTTCCTATTTCTATCTTTAGGTGTAGTTAGTTTCTCAGGCTGTGACGAGGCGTCTAGGACCATCGTAGGAACGCTCCACGGCTGCCTCTAGTTGCGGTGGTTAGTCAGGGTACTGCAATCTCATAGATTCCAACTGCTCTGGTGTATTTCCTTTTTTACCTGCACTCCTCAGCTACCGTAACATAACAGTATCACCGGCCATAAAAATTGTATGGTACTCACAGAAGGGAAAAAATATTTGAAGGAAGAAAAGTTGTCAGAGATATTTTTCTGTTTGTTGCATTTTTTTTTTTTTTTTTTTCCCTCTGTATCTCTGGGTGCTGGGGAGGATCTTTTCTCCCAATGGAGTTTGCACAGTTGTCTGGCCGTGTGGATCAGCTTGCCACTGAGGTTCGGAGTATTGCTGCATATCTTGCTAGGTTGCCTGTTGTGGAACCTAGGATCCCCATGCCAGATTTGTTTTCAGGGGATCGAGCTAAGTTTCAGAATTTCAAAAATAATTGTAAATTGTTTCTTGCCTTAAAATCTAAGTCCTCAGGAAACGCAGCGCAGCAGGTTCAAATTGTCATCTCTCTCCTGCGCGGCGATCCTCAGGATTGGGCTTTTTCCCTCACACCTGGGGATCCTGTTTTGAGTGATGTTGATGCATTTTTTCAGGCTTTGGGGTTATTGTACGATGAGCCTAATGTCACTGATCAAGCTGAAAAAGCCTTGTTGGCATTAAATCAGGGGCTTGATGACGCTGAGTTATACTGTCAGAGATTCCGTAGGTGGGCAGTCCTGACCAAATGGAATGACGACGCTTTGGCGGCCCTTTTCCGGAAGGGTCTGTCGGATAATGTAAAGGATGTTATGGTGGGATTCCCTGTCCCCTCTGGTCTCAATGATTCTATGTCATTAGCGATTCAAATTGACAGACGTTTGCGTGAGCGGAGAAGTATGCGTGGAGTGGTGTTGCCTTGTGAGCCAGCTGCTGAGCCCATGCAGTGTGATGGAGTGGTGTCTGGGGCACAGCGTCATGAGTTTCGAAAGCGCAATGGGTTATGTTTCTACTGTGGTGATGCCTCTCATGCTATTTCAGTCTGCCCTAAGCGGGGAAGACGTTTTGCACGCTCAGTTGTCTTGGGTAGTGTTCAGACTAAGTTTTTATTAACTGTCACTCTGATATGCTCTCTGTCCTCATTTTCTGCTCAGGCTTTCGTTGATTCTGGAGCAGCTATTAACCTGATGGATTATGATTTTGCTAAACGTTGTGGATTTCCCTTGATACCCCTACAGAAGTCTATTCCCCTACTGGGGATCGATTCTACCCCTTTGGCTGAGAATAAACCCCAGTTTTCTACTCAGGTGATAATGAGGGTTGAACCTGATCACCAGGAGTGCTGCAAATTTTTGGTTCTATATAATCTGCATGACATTATCGTGCTGGGTTTCCCTTGGTTACAGTCTCATAATCCTGTTTTGGATTGGAAATCTGTGTCTGTAACCAGTTGGGGCTGCCAATGTGTTAATACCAACACTCCTGTTTTTTCTGCCTCCCCCCAGGCTGAGGATGTTCCTGACTTTTTGTTTGATTTTTCTGATGTGTTTAGCGAAAGTAAATCTGCATCCTTACCTCCCCATAGGAGCTATGACTGCGCTATTGAATTAGTGCCAGGTAGTAAATTCCCTAAGGGTCGCCTTTTTAACTTGTCTGTACCTGAACATGACGCTATGCGGTCTTATATCAAGGAATCATTGGAGAAGGGTCATATCAGACCATCCTCTTCACCCTTAGGTGCCGGTTTTTTCTTTGTGGCCAAAAAAGATGGTTCATTAAGGCCGTGTATTGATTATCGTCTCTTGAACAATATTACTGTGAAATATCAATACCCGTTACCCTTGATTTCTGACCTGTTTTCCAGGGTGAAAAACGCTACTTGGTTTACCAAGCTTGACCTCAGGGGGGCGTATAACCTTATTCGCATTAAGCACGGGGATGAATGGAAGACGGCATTTAACACCCCTGAAGGGCATTTTGAGTACCTTGTGATGCCCTTTGGGCTCACTAATGCTCCTTCCGTCTTCCAGTCCTTCATGAATGACATTTTCAGGGATTTTGTGGACAAGTTTCTGATTGTTTATTTGGATGATATCTTGATTTTTTCTAATGACTGGGACTCTCATGTGAAACATGTTCGAACTGTATTCCAGATTTTGAGAGAGAATGCTCTGTATGTGAAGGGATCAAAGTGTCTTTTTGGCGTACAGAAGATCTCATTTCTGGGATTCATTTTGTCCCCATCTGTTATTGAAATGGACCCGGTCAAGGTTCAGGCCATCTGTGATTGGGTCCAACCTACTTCATTAAAGGCTCTTCAGAGATTTTTGGGTTTTGCCAATTTTTATCGTAAATTTATTGGTAATTTCTCTGTTATTGTTAAACCATTAACTGATTTGACCAGAAAGGGTTCTGATGTGGTGAATTGGCCTCCTGAGGCAGTCTCTGCGTTTCAGGAACTTAAGCAGAGATTCACTTCTGCTCCTGTTCTACGGCAGCCTGATGTTTCTCTGCCATTTCAGGTGGAGGTTGATGCCTCTGAAATTGGGGCAGGTGCCGTTTTGTCCCAAAAAGATCCAGAGACCTCTAAAAGTAACCCTTGTGCCTTTTTCTCTCGAAAATTTTCTCCTACTGAACGTAATTATGACGTGGGTAATCGGGAGTTATTGGCCATGAAGTGGGCTTTTGAAGAGTGGAGACATTGGCTGGAGGGAGCCAAACATCAGGTGGTGGTCCTTACGGACCATAAGAATCTGGTCTATCTGGAATCTGCCAAGCGACTCAATCCTAGACAGGCCAGGTGGGCCTTGTTTTTCACACGTTTTAATTTTGTGGTTTCCTTTCTTCCTGGCACTAAGAATGTTAAGGCGGATGCCCTCTCGAGGAGTTTCCTTGCGGACTCTCCTGAGCTATCTGATCCCTCTGTTATTTTGAAGGAGGGTGTAGTTCTTTCCGCCATCTCGCCTAATTTGAGACTTGCTCTGGAGGGGTGTCAGGAGGATAGGCCCGAGCGCTGCCCTGTTGGAAAATTGTTTGTCCCGGACCAATGGAAAAAGAGTGTGATGTCTGAGATTCATTGTTCCGCATTGGCTGGGCATCCCGGAATTTTTGGTACCAGAGACTTGGTTAGTCGGTCCTTTTGGTGGCCTACGTTGTCTCGCAATGTCAGGGAATTTGTGCAGTCCTGCGGGACTTGCTCTCGCTCCAAGCCTTGCTCTCGCTCTAGTGGTTTGTTGATGCCATTGCCTGTGCCCAAGAGACCATGGACCCATATCTCTATGGATTTCATTTCCGATCTTCCTGTTTCTCAGAGAATGACCACCATCTGGGTAATTTGTGATAGGTTTTCCAAAATGATACATCTTGTGCCATTACCTAAGTTGCCTTCCTCCTCTGAATTGGTGCCGTTGTTCCTTCAGCACGTGGTTCGTTTACACGGCATTCCTGAGAACATTGTGTCTGACAGAGGAGTCCAGTTTGTTTCCAGATTTTGGAGGACTTTTTGTTCTAAACTGGGTGTTCAATTGTCTTTCTCCTCGGCATTTCATCCTCAGACCAATGGTCAAACTGAGAGAACAAACCAGACATTGGAGACTTATCTAAGATGCTTTGTGTCTGCTGATCAGGATGACTGGGTCTCTTTTTTGCCTTTGGCTGAGTTTGCTCTTAATAATAGGGCTAGCTCTGCCACTTTGATGTCTCCGTTTTTCTGTAATTCTGGGTTTCACCCTCGATTTTCTTCAGGACAGACGGAGGCTTCTGTCTGTCCAGGTGTTGACTCTGTTGTTGAGCGTATGCAGCAGATTTGGGACCAGGTAGTGGAGAGGTTGTCCCTCTCTCAGGAGAAGGCCCAGCGGTTTGCTAACCGGCATAGGACTGATGGTCCTCGGTTTAAAGTGGGGGACTTGGTCTGGTTGTCCTCAAAGAATATTCCTATGAGAGTAGCATCTCCTAAATTTAAGCCTAGGTTCATTGGACCTTATAAGATCATGGAGATTATTAATCCTGTTTCTTTTCGTTTGCTTCTTCCAGGGACATTTAAGATCCATAACGTGTTCCACAAGTCCTTGTTGAAGAGGTTTGTTGAGCCAGTGGTTCCTGCTGCTGTGCCTCCTGACCCTGTTTTGGTTGAGGGCAATCTGGAGTATGTGGTTGAGAAAATATTGGATTCTCGTTTTTCTAGACGAAGACTCCAGTATTTGGTTAAATGGAGAGGTTATGGTCAGGAAGATAATTCTTGGGTGTTTGCTTCGGACATCCATGCTAGGAGACTTATCCGTGCGTATCATAGAACTCATCCTGACCGACCTGATTGCTCAAATGAGGGTTCGGTGACCCCTCCTCAAGGGGGGGGTACTGTTGTGAATGGGTTTGAGATGAGTTCTGAGCGGAGGCTCCCTCTGGTGGTTACAAGCGGTACTAGTGAGGATTGGGAATCAGGTGTTACTGATTGGTCTTATTTAAGGGAATCATTTTCCCATCAGGGTTGCCGGTGATCAATTGTTCTGGTCTGAATCCTTCTTTCCAGTTTCCCTTGTAGCCTGCTGTGTCGTGTCTGCATCTCCTGCTATCAGATAAGACAATTTCTTATTTTGTGTTTTTGCTATATTTTTGCATTTTGTCCTGCACTTCTGTGGGGGCCTTCTGGGTCCCCTCCGGGGGCTTTTGCCCTCTCAGTTTAGTCCAGCCACTGTGTTTTGTACTTTTGCTTTTTGCAGTTTTTTCAGTGGCTGCTGTTTTTGTTACACCAGAGAACTAATTTAGGTGGTAGAGGTCGTGTGATCTCAGGTGATTTTGAAATTAGTAGAGTTGGTGTTTTTCAGGGTTTTCTGGGATTGCAGTAAGTACCCTTCCTGTCCTTTTCTATTTAGATAGTTTGGGCCCCAGCGTTTGCTCATACTATTTTCTTTCTGTGTCAGTATTTCCTCTTGTCTAACCGCCATTACATGTTTGGGGGCTTTCTATTATCTTTGGGGTTCTGCTCCGGGGCAGATAGCTTTCCTATTTCTATCTTTAGGTGTAGTTAGTTTCTCAGGCTGTGACGAGGCGTCTAGGACCATCGTAGGAACGCTCCACGGCTGCCTCTAGTTGCGGTGGTTAGTCAGGGTACTGCAATCTCATAGATTCCAACTGCTCTGGTGTATTTCCTTTTTTACCTGCACTCCTCAGCTACCGTAACATAACAGATGTCCTGGAAAAATTACTTAATCACAAACATCTTGCAAACTGTGGAAAGTGGAAACACAAAGTGAAGTAGATAGTTGACCTATGTCTATTAACCTAAAATTAGAAAACCCCTTTAAGAGAAGAACCATTCCACTTAGATAAATGGCATTAAAAGGCAGCAGATTAAATATGACTTGAGGTTTTTGAACCGTAAAAAGGGCAAATGAGGTTGAGCCATAAATGTCACGTTTCCTGTGCGGCAGACTGAGCAGTGGGCCGACAATAATACTACATCATAGAGGATTCGTAGTGTCCGTGTGCCGAGTAAAATCCAGTATTATATATTTTGTTTAGATGCAATAACATTGCTGTCAACAAAAGAAATAAAATAATAAAAGGATATTAACGAAATAATTTTTCTGGCCTCATACTTCTCGATGTGACAGTAAATCTATAGTGTCTAATAAGTGAGAATATACAGTGGTGATTGCTGCTTAAATATACTATTAATTACTTGCAATGAATGCGACATAGTATAACCCGCAAGTAAATAAATTAGGTTTGACCTTGATCGATAAAACGGGGCAGGCTTATCACAAGGTCTGCCAGCAAGGTTCCCATTAAACAGTCCATTCTGATTTATCTTTTTATAAGTAAAAGGATTTAACATCTGATACATCTGACACCTTGGAAGTGGCTCAAACCCTGAGTGGCACTGAAATTGAGCTGAAAATGTATAATAACAATAATAAATAATATTTGATTACTAAAAATAATGTGTAGAAATGCTGATGTGTTGACAAATTGTGCAGAATTTCAGGGCATATGCAAACAGTGAACCTAATTCAACAAGACTCACGATGTTCACGCTGCTCTTGATGAGGAGATGTGCTGGAGTTGAGTTGCCCACCAGGGTCGTGGGGTACTCGGTACGGAGCCGGTTGACTTCTATGGGGGATGTCACGGCAGCGACGACCCGGTCCGTGGCCCTGGGCACTCACCAAAAAGGGGAATATATTTACAGGGGAATGACAAGTTTGTCGTAATGTTCGTGACGCCACCTGTGGTACCTGGTCAGTGTGACCAGCGCTGCGGTGCAGGTCCTCTGGAAGAGGTGGTATTATGCAGCTAGTTGGTAAACCTCCCACAGGTGAGGTTCTATTCTTCTAGAGCAGGTATATGTTAGTTTTGGGGATGGTGCTGATGAATGCAGCAGAGAGAGATGTGCGTCGCTGAAATAACTCCGGGAAACAGTCCAGGTGCAGTTTTAAAGTTTACTCACAGTCTGTTGCCAGCAAGACAGATGCCCGCCTGGTACTGTGTCCTTTGGGCTTGGGGTCCAGCAACCCCCAGGTAGATCAGCTCGCACTTTCCCGGGACTCCCGTTCTGTGTGTTCCTTTCCTGGCCGTCTCTCTCTGTGCTATTCCACTCCTCTCTTCCTAGCACCTCACCACACAGTGTTTCAGTCCAGAAGCTGAAGACCCTGTCGGGTAACAGATTAATTCTGTGCGTTCTTGGCCCTATGTAGCTTCCTTCCTGGAGATGGTGCTGGTGGTTGGTAGCAATGACTCATAAAGTGATCACCGCCGTCGGCTTGCTAGCGGGGCCTGAATGTTTCCCACTAGTCTAGGGGCCGATTCACTTGTGGCCTGGTCCTTCCGATCCCGGAAAGGGCCACGGATGGAATGTTCACTGTCCGTGCCCAGGGACCCCTTCACTGACTTCTCCAGAAGCTCCTCAATCTCTTTCTCTCAACTTAGGGGACGAGCTCCTATCAGCTCGAGCTCTCCTAACCAACTCCTCACACGAAGTGCTACTGCTTGCTTAACTTCTCTCCTCCTCAGCTACTACTAACTCCACCCACCCATACATCCCTTGCTAACCAGCCTGGGATGAGACCATCCTCCCGTAGGGTATGTCCATATGCCCAGCTGATATGGTGTGTGTTGGATGCAGGTGTTGGAGTCCTAGGGGTGCTCCCTCCTTACCTGGGATGGGGTGTCACACCTCTGGATGAGGTGCAACACCTCTGTGGCGACTGAACCCTCAGGGGCGCCACAGAGTCATATGCTCCTGATCTATGAATCAGGAGCTTTGGATAAGCGGCAAACACCTCTGCGTTCACCACAGTAGAAATTCTACTCCTGCCCCTGCCAGAGTAACATTTGTGGCGTAACAAACATCATCACTCGTTGCCCCTAAATTTTGCAACTTTTCAAAGCTCTTACTCCTGAATTTTGGCATAAAAGCTTTGATACATTGGGTAAAATATCTTTTAGATGCCAGCACACCTGTTGAGTTTTTGAAACAGAAGATGCTTCAGGAAAACTCTAGTGGGCTTTTGGCCCCTTTGCTGTCATTTTTTGCCAATTTTTTTAACATCTATGTATAATACAAGTGAACAGCTTTCAAGCAGAAGCCACCTGAAGAATGGTCAGATCACATCTTTTTACCACTTTACAGGTCCTAATCAAAGGATTATGGTGTGGTGGCATAATTTATGGAGCCTGGGCCCCTCTAGTCTTCATTCCAGGTACACTAACAGCACAGCATTACATTGATTTAGCTGTGAAACCAGTGGTATGTCCATTTCTTTAATGCCCCAGGAGCTATTTTTCAACATGACAGCCTGCAAATTGCTTGTGCTATTTTGAGCAGCCTGCATAGCCTAAATGTACCACCAAGGCCTGCAGCCTTTCATAACTTGTCTCCCATCAAACACATCTGGGATGTCGTTGATCAGCAATTGTACAGGGAGCTGCCAGAAGCGGATCTTGATGATTTTTGTGTCCAGTTGCATTCAGCTTGGCAGAATAATCCTCAGACAACCATTAATAATTTCATTAATAGCAACCAAGCTGTGTAATTCCGTGGATTTCTGTGTATGATGCCCATAATTAGAGTGGAGCGAATTTTTTCGGATTTGGTCGCCGAATCTGAATTTGCCATATTCGTGCCATATTGATTTCCTATTCATGCCAAATGTATGTTTGCTCTGAGCATATTTGGTAATTTCTTCTCCCATTGACTCTAATGACGTTCGGTTGTGTTCGACGAATATTGCAAAAACAATATTCGATGCCAATCGTATTCGGAAACTAATCCAAACAAATTCACTCAACTCTACCCATAACCAATACTGAATAAATCAAGATATTTTGAATTTGTTTCATCATTTGTATATCATATCATGTCTATCCAACCTGCGATTTCCATAATTCCACAGCTTTTCCTTCTTGGTGTTACAATTTCAATGTTGAGGAGTCTACTTTCCGTAGTTCTTTGAGCTGAATCCAACTGAAAATAAAAGCCGGCTTTTTAATGACCACATGGTTCTTAAAATTGAAATCTAAGGTTACCCACTTATATCTCTGCCTTATCCTAATACCTAGATAACCAATCATATGGACAACTACCAGAAACCCTATCCTTTTTTTTATAGGGAACCTGTAGGGTGCCCCATGCCCTCAGAACCACTAGTAGTTGTATTTGCATATGTAAATACCCTGCCTAACCGTCCCTTTATTACATTAAACACATGAACAGATCTTCAGAAAAAAGTATTTCTAAAGTCCGTTTATGATATTTAAATGAGGGCTTTGACTAGTCCTGGAGGTGTTAGTGTCCCCATGCAAGTTGGCCCACTTAGCATTGTGGAGGAAACCCCGGTTCCTCCCATGTCACCAATGTGACGTAACTACACAGGCACAGCTCTCCGGCGCCCCCCTTTGTCTCTCAGGCCAGTAAGGGACTGCACCTAGAGCAAATGGCCGCCGGGGAGGATGTCCTGTTACCCACTGGGTATTCTAAGATTCTTGATCAGAGTAAAAGCAGCAGCCCAAAATTAATTTTATGGTTTAATTGCCTTAAGGGCGCACTAGATAATTACAGAAATATACTGAAAGCTATACAACGGAATTACAGTGGATTTGCAGTCAGAGTAAAATATAACAATAAGGTACAAGGCTTAGAGGTATTAGCTAAAGGTCATTGTTACCAGGCTGTAGGTTACATGTGGACGCCGGGAGCGCTGCGATCCACAGGTACGAATCTTAGTTGCCGGACAGTCCCCAAAATATGTGCCGCTGCTCCCTTGGCAGACTGTCCCTTGTTCCTTCTTAGATCTTCATCGTCTTGTTCTTCTATGTGAATAGCTGTCTCTGCCATGGGCTCTCAGCTCTTAAACATGCTGGGTTCCTGTCATGGGTGCATCGCCACGAAGATCGTCGCGATTGCACATTCTGACTTCTCACAGCTGAGCTTCTGTTTCTTTGTTTTTTGGTGATGTGAGAGTTAATTTTTCCTAGCTCTTTGCTAAGGCTAGGTGCAGCCTCGCCCGGCTGCTTTTGTTTATGTTCTAATTAGTTTCCTTTATATTTCTGCCAGTCTGGGTGTTAGACGCCGGTGAAAGCATTCATGTAGTTCAGCAGACTGGATCGGTTCTGAGAATATTTAAGCTAAGAGTTCATTAGGTGTTTTTACTCTTATAGCTTATAGTTAAATCTCTGAGACCTTAGGTGTTCCTACTGTGTGTGAGTGTTGTATGTAAGACTTTATTTACTTTATTCCTTCTCTTTCTTGTATGTCTTTCTGTTCATTATCCGTTACCTGTTCATTCCCTTTGGTGGTATTCAGGGTCCTTCTTAGGACTAGAATACAGTTGGCAGGGATTGATAGGAGACAGGGTTTACGCTGGTGGCCTGGACCTCTGTACCTTTAACAGTACCTCCAGGTTGAGGGATTAGTTAGGACCCCAGTTCAGGGTCAGCTTAGACCCCGGTCACCCTCTAGCCGGAGACAGCGTATAACGGATTCCGTTTTGACCCAGTGGACATTCTGTCAGGTAAATCCATGTTATAATATATCTATGCGCATGTTATATAGTATGTTGCCCTTTTTGATATAGATTACAGACATCTCATATATATACCTGCTATACAGCGTGACATTTTCACCGGCCCAAACTAAAGATTCTCCCCAGCTGTCATGGATCCAGTAGCCCAGCTGGCCCGGCAGTTGCAGGGGTTGTCCATGGAATTTGCAGACATTAAGTCCAAGGTTTTGTCCCTCCCAGAGCAAGCCAGATCTGAACCTAAGGTTGCTCTCCCGGACAGGTTCACTGGTGGGCGGGACAAATTTTTTACTTTCCGGGAGGCATGTAAATTGTACTTTCGGCTGCGGCCTCGGTCATCTGGGAGTGAAGAGCAGAGGGTGGGAATTGTTATCTCGCTCTTACAAGGGGATCCTCAATCTTGGGCGTTCTCCATTCCTCCAGGCTCCCCAGATCTCCAGTCAGTGGATCGATTTTTTGCTGCCCTGGGTCTGGTATATGATGATCCGGATCGAGTCTCCCTTGCTGAAACAAGGTTACGTAAAATACGGCAAGGAAATCGTCCAGCGGAGGAATATTCTTCTGAGTTCCGTAGATGGGCAACAGATACTCAGTGGAATGACCCAGCTCTTAGGAGCCAGTTTTGTCAAGGGTTGTCTGACAAATTAAAAGATGTGTTGGCTCAGTATGATTCTCCTCCATCACTGGAGGCTGCTATGGCCCTCGCTATTCGCATTGATAGACGTCTTCGGGGAAGACGCGAGGTAACTCCGCCCCCCATGATGACTCCACCTACTACTAAAGTCCCTTATACTGAGGTTCCCCTGGTCTGTTCTGAGGAACCCATGCAGTTGGGAGGGACATCATTTTGTAGGAGGGAATCGGCGGTGCGCCGCAAGACTAGAAGGTGTTTCTTTTGCGGGAGAGAGGGACATTTTGTTGGGGGTTGTCCATCCCGGACCTCTTTGACCCAAGGAGTTAACCTGGGAGTCTGTATTTCGTCCCCAAATCCCTCTCAGTTTATCGTGCCTGCGGAGGTGGTGATTGGTACTAGAACTGAGAGGATTTCTGTTTTTCTTGATAGTGGGTCCGGGGCTAATCTTGTGGACGCTCGGTTTGCCCAGGTGCATGGTATGCAACTGAGTGTATTGGCCAAACCGGTCCCTATACTCTCTATTGATTCTAGACCTCTTGGTCAAGGTAGCTTGGTTCAAGCTGTTCATAACATAGATCTTCGAGTAGGGGCAATACATAAAGAGCAATTGTCTTGTTATGTGTTGGAGGGTCTACCTACTCCTATTGTGTTGGGACTTCCTTGGTTGGCTAAACATAACCCAGTGATTGATTGGCAATCCAGAAAGATTAGCCAGTGGGGTGAATTTTGCAAGAATAACTGCATGAGCACGGTCATCGGTGCGGTTGTACCTAGGACTTTGCCTCCTTTTCTGGGGGACTTTGGGGAGATGTTCTCAGAGGAGGGGTGTAAAGAGTTACCTCCTCATCGCGCATATGACTGCTCAATAAAGTTGCTTCCTGATGCCTTATCTCGTACTTTCCCAGGGACCGGGAGGATGGATGATCCGGTTCCTATTCCTCAGGAGGGAGTTGTAGTGTCAGCTGTATGCTCTGAGCTTGAGGGGGAGGTATTGGGGCTCAGGGGACGCCCCTGTGGGACTTCCAGGAGACTGATAGTTCCAGATCAGTTAAGACTGAAGGTTACGGAGAACCGTTACAAACGGATGGCTGATAGGGGGAGAGTTTCTGGTCGAGATCTGAAGGTGAATGATCTGGTGTGGTTGTCTACCAGGAATATTAAACTTAAAGTTTCCTCCTGGAGGTTGGGTCCCAGATTCATCGGGCCGTACAGGATCAGCTCCATAATTAATCCTGTGGCATTTCGTCTGGACCTCCCTCCTACGTTTAAAATTCATAATGTGTTTCACAAGTCATTACTTAAAAAGTATGTGGCACCAGTCATACCGTCACCTCTACCTCCTTCAGTGGTGGTCAATGATAACGTGGACGGACCTTTCACACAACTCACCCGGACAGACCTGGTCATGAGGGTCCGGAGGCCCCTCGTAGAAGGGGGGGTACTGTCATGGGTGCATCGCCACGAAGATCGTCGCGATTGCACATTCTGACTTCTCACAGCTGAGCTTCTGTTTCTTTGTTTTTTGGTGATGTGAGAGTTAATTTTTCCTAGCTCTTTGCTAAGGCTAGGTGCAGCCTCGCCCGGCTGCTTTTGTTTATGTTCTAATTAGTTTCCTTTATATTTCTGCCAGTCTGGGTGTTAGACGCCGGTGAAAGCATTCATGTAGTTCAGCAGACTGGATCGGTTCTGAGAATATTTAAGCTAAGAGTTCATTAGGTGTTTTTACTCTTATAGCTTATAGTTAAATCTCTGAGACCTTAGGTGTTCCTACTGTGTGTGAGTGTTGTATGTAAGACTTTATTTACTTTATTCCTTCTCTTTCTTGTATGTCTTTCTGTTCATTATCCGTTACCTGTTCATTCCCTTTGGTGGTATTCAGGGTCCTTCTTAGGACTAGAATACAGTTGGCAGGGATTGATAGGAGACAGGGTTTACGCTGGTGGCCTGGACCTCTGTACCTTTAACAGTACCTCCAGGTTGAGGGATTAGTTAGGACCCCAGTTCAGGGTCAGCTTAGACCCCGGTCACCCTCTAGCCGGAGACAGCGTATAACGGATTCCGTTTTGACCCAGTGGACATTCTGTCAGGTAAATCCATGTTATAATATATCTATGCGCATGTTATATAGTATGTTGCCCTTTTTGATATAGATTACAGACATCTCATATATATATCTGCTATACAGCGTGACAGTTCCTCCCCCACGGTGTCAGAGGGTGGGCTAATAATCTCCACTCTCAGCTCCCTGCAGAATTTATTCCCAATATCTAAGAAAGGGGTTAACTTTCTCCAGGATGACCGGATCAGGACACGAGAGGTACCAGTGGATGCAGTTTGTTTTGCCTGTCGTGTGGAGATCAAACCTGGCCGGATTGGCCCTTCACGGTGACCCAATCTCTATATCTCAGGTCCCCGAGCCATCACCGACTCGGGAGTCGCACTGTCAGATGCCCGAGATCTGCAGGATCACGCAGATATTTTTTATGAGTCTGTACCTAGAAAGATGTGCTCATAATTCATAATCCTAGAACGGAGTTGTAGTGGCTGGGAGAGACAATGGGTGTGTTTTCTGTGTCTAGCTGACAGGTATAATCTGTAACGGGTCAGGGAGGCGGAACCTCTGAGCTACTATACAAGGGGCGGTCCTTGTAAGGGAGCGGGCGGCGACCCAGGCAGACGGGGAGACAGCAGGTAACCGGGGCAGTCTCTGGATGAACGGACCGGAGGTCTCGGCAAGTGACTGGGGCAGTCTCTGGATGAACGGGCCGGAGGTCTCGGCAAGTGACTGGGGCAGTCTCTGGATGAACGGGCAGGAGGTCACGGCAAGTGACTGGGGCAGTCTCTGGATGAACGGGCAGGAGGTCACGGCAAGTGACCGGGGCAGTTTCTGGATAAAGATAGATACGACCTGTGATGGCTTAGCCTCCCGGTAGGCTAGCAGGCAGATAGCAGATGAGCGCTCCCAGGTGAGCGGGCGAGAGTCTCTGGAATAGCAGGTGATCACAGCACGTGACGGCAGAGCCTCCAGGTAGGCTAGCAGGTAGGTAACAGATGAGCGCTCCCAGGTGAGCGGGCGAGAGTCACTGGAATAGCAGAAGATCACAACTCGTGACGGCAGAGCCTCCAGGTAGGCTAGCAGGCAGGTAACAGATGAACGCTCCCAGGTGAGCGGGCGAGAGTCACTGGAATAGCAGAAGGTCACAACTCGTGACGGCAGAGCCTCCAGGTAGGCTGGCGGACAGGTAACAGGCAGGAACGGACAGCAAACTGGCAGGAATCTGGCAGGTAACTGGCAATGGACCCTGAGTACTGAAGCAGAGTAGTGAACAGTGCAACAACATTGCTCGGGCACCTTTATTTTGGAGGAGGTGCCTTATAAAAGGTAAAGTCCTCCGGCCATTGGCCGGGGACTTTTTAGGATGGCACGCGCGGCCCCTTTAAGAGAGGGGGAGCGCACGCGCGGCCTAAACACAGTGGCCGGAAAGGAGCGCGCGCCGCCAGCAGGGCGGGAGGAGGACGCCGGGCCCGGGGCAGAGGAACGCAAGCAGCCAGGAGAGCGGGAGGAGGACGCCGGCCCCGAAGCAGAGGAGCGCGCGCAGCCAGGAGAGCGGGAGGAGGACGCCAGCCCTGCAGCAGAGGAGCGCGCGGAGGGATGAGTGGAACAGCGTCCCTGCCTGACAGCGGGCAGGGACGCCTGCGCTACAGTACCCCCCTCTTTAGGTCCCCCCTTTTTTAGGCCAGAGAGAAATTTAGCTAAGATGAGAGGGGCATGGATGTTCTCCCGTGGCTCCCACGTTCTCTCCTCAGGACAAAACCCCTTCCAATCCACCAAAAAATAGGTCTTCCTTCTTACCCTTTTGGTGGCCAAAATATTCTCTACCTCAAATTCGTTTTCAGCAGAAACCGGAGCAGGAGGTGTGCCTATAGACTTAGAAAAAGAGTTAAGTACCACCGGTTTGAGGAGAGATACATGGAAGGAGTTGGGGATCCGCAAGTTGGCCGGGAGTTTCAATTTATAGGCCACCGGGTTGATCTGACTGATGACATCCAGAGGACCGATGAACCGAGGACCTAACTTATAGGAAGGAATCTTGAGCCGGACATACTTGGACGAGAACCAGACCTTATCCCCAGGACGGAATTGAGGAGGATCCAGACGTTTTTTGTCAGCATGTCTTTTCATACGTTCGGATGACAGAAGAAGTGCGGACCGGGTACTCTCCCATATGGAGGAAAATTTGTTAACCAGAGATTCTGCAGCCGGATTGTCCACTGAGGTGGAGACGGGAAATGGGATCCGAGGATGCTGACCGAAGACTACAAAAAACAGGGATTTGGAGGAAGATTCGCTCTCGTGATTGTTGTAAGAAAATTCGGCCCATGGCAGGAGATCCACCCAGTCAGAATGGTGGGCATTAACAAAGTGTCGGAGGTAACTGGTTAGGATCTGGTTGATCCGCTCCACTTGACCATTGGACTGTGGGTGGTAAGCGGAGGAGAAATCCAGGGTGACGTCCAATAAGTTACAAGTGGCTCTCCAGAAACGTGAGGTGAACTGTACCCCTCGATCCGACGCGATGTGACGGGGCAGACCATGGAGTCGGAAAATGTGGCGGATAAAGTCTTTAGCCAGCTCGGGTGCAGACGGGAGGCCTGGCAGGGGAATAAAGTGAGCCATCTTGGAAAAGCGGTCGGCGACCCCCCAAATGACCGTAAAACCAGCAGAGACAGGGAGGTCCGTTATGAAGTCCATGGCTATATGCTGCCAGGGGCAGTGGGTACCGGAAGCGGAAGAAGGCGACCGGCAGGCAGGTGTCTCGGAACTTTGTTGCGGCCACAGGAGGCACAGGCAGCAACAAAATCTATAACGTCCTTGTGCAGGGTAGGCCACCAGTAATGCCGAGAAATAAGTTGGAGGGTCTTTCTCTGGCCGGCGTGGCCAGCAAGTTTAGACGAATGACCCCAGTGTAGGATCCTCTCCCGATCGGTTACCGATACGAACGTCTTACCGGGAGGAGGACGGTTCAGACTCACGGGAGCCACCTGCATGACTCTGGCGGATCGATAATATGTTTAGGTTCCTCCTCGAGATCCGACACCAGGAAAGATCGGGACAAGGCATCCGCCTTGATGTTCTTGTCCTCCGGGCGAAAATGTAGAATAAAGTCAAAGCGAGCAAAAAACAAGGACCACCGGGCTTGACGCGGGTTAAGCCTCTGAGCATGCTGGAGGTAAGCCAAATTTTTGTGGTCAGTGTAAATAATTACCGGATGAAGAGCCCCCTCGAGTATGTACCGCCACTCCTCCAATGCCAGCTTGATGGCCAACAACTCTCGGTCTCCTATGGAATAATTGCGCTCAGAAGAGGAGAAGAGTTTGGAGAAGAAGCCACAAGTTACCATCCTCCCGGAAGATGATTTCTGAGTAAGCACCGCTCCGGCTCCAGAGGAGGAAGCGTCAACCTCCAGGAAGAACTGCTTGTTGCCATCCGGGCGATGCAGCACCGAGGCGGAAGAAAAAGCCTGTTTTAAGGAGAGAAAGGCCTCCTCTGCTTCGGGAGTCCACTCCTTGGGGTTAGTGCCCTTACGGGTGAGCGCGGAAATTGGGGCGGTCCGGAAGAGAAGTGCGGTATGAAGAGACGGTAATAATTAGCAAAGCCCAGAAACCGCTGAATGGCCTTCAATCCCTCCGGTCGGGGCCATTTCTCGATGGCAGACAGTTTCTCAGGATCCATCCGTAGACCGTCTGAGAAATAATGTAGCCCAAAAACGGAAGCGAGGTCTGCTCAAAGAGGCACTTCTCGTATTTAGCGAAGAGGTGATTCTGCCTGAGCCTGAGAAGAACCTGACGAACGTCCCTCCGGTGAGTCTGGAGATCCGGAGAGAAGACCAAGATGTCGTCCAGGTACACCACTACGCAGGAATAGAGAAGATCCCGGAAGATGTCATTGACTAGCTCTTGAAAGACGGCGGGAGCATTACAGAGCCCAAAGGGCATCTCTAGGTATTCATAGTGGCCGTCCCGGGTGTTAAAGGCAGTCTGCCATTCATCCCCTTGACGGATACGGACTAAGTTGTACGCCCCACGGAGGTCCAGTTTGGTGAAGATTCTAGCCCCCCGCAGACGATCAAATAATTCCGGAATGAGCGGAAGGGGATACTTATTCTTCACCGTGATTTGGTTGAGTCCTCTATAGTCTATACAGGGACGGAGAGAGCCGTCCTTCTTTTTTACGAAAAAGAAGCCTGCTCCCGCCGGAGAAGTAGATTTCCGGATGAATCCCCTGGCCAAATTCTCCTCGATATATTCGGACATCGACCGGGTCTCAGCAGCAGACAAAGGGTAAATACGCCCACGGGGAGGCGTAGTACCCTGTAACAGATCGATAGGACAATCGTATGGTCTATGAGGAGGTAATGTTTCTGCCTCTTTTTTATTAAAGACATCAGAAAATGACCAATAGGGAATCGGAAGTCCTGGTAGATTAGTTGGGGTAGGAGAAGGACAGACGGGATGAACAGGAACCAAACACGTCTTATGACAATCCTGTCCCCAGCGAAGGACCTCTCCGGTCTGCCAGTCGAGCACGGGTGCATGTCTCTGGAGCCAAGGTAGACCTAGTAAGAGTGCGTGAGAGAGTCCAGGCAGAACATGAAAAGAGATGCTCTCAGAATGCAGCATTCCCACTTGTAGAGTTATGGATTCGGTGATGAGTTGGATGGGACATGATAAGAGACCCCCATCCACAGTCGCGACCGATAAGGGTACCGCCAGAGGTTTGGTGGGAATGTGATATTTTTCTACCAGGGACTGTGAAATAAGATTCCCGGCTGCTCCAGAATCAAGTTGGGCAAGTTCGAAATAACGATTCTCCCCGCAGAGAATGGAGACTGACAGCAGCAGAGATGCAGAGGCTTTCTCCGTGTCTAGGTCGACCTCTCTGAGCGAACCTAGACAGAGGCGTTTCCCGACCTCTCCGGACAGGTACGAATCCGGTGCTCCTTACTGCCACAGTAGAAGCAACTCCCTTCGGCACGACGTAAGTCCTGACGGATTTTGACCATCTTGGTCTGGTCGACCTGCATAGGCTCCGGAGAGTGTAATTGGGGAGAAACAGAGGGAGTGACGGGTTTCTGAAACGTAGGAGCTAGACGTGGAAACCTCCTCTCCCGGGTAACCTCTTTGGCACGCTCCTGAAATCGTAGGTCAATCCGAGTGGCAAGAGTGATTAGGTCATCGAGAGTGGTAGGGATGTCCCGACCGGCGAGTTCATCTTTAATACAGCCGGACAGACCCTCCCAGAAGACAGATACTAGAGCGTCGTTATCCCAGGCCAGCTCCGAGGCAAGGGTACGGAATCGTATGGCATATTGGCCCACGGTGAGACTTCCCTGACGGAGGAGTAGCAAAGAAGATGCGGATGAGATCTTCCGTCCGGGTTCATCGAAGACTTTCCGGAAAGCCGCGAGAAAGGTGGACAGGTCGGACACCAAGGGGTCTCCTCTCTCCCAAAGAGGATTCAGCCAGGCCAGGGCCTCCCCAGTGAGATGGGACATGATGAAGGCAATTTTGGCCCGGTCGGAGTTAAACTGGTGGGAGAGAAGTTCAAAGTGCAGGGTGCACTGGTTAATGAAGCCCCGAGCCTGAGCGGAGTCACCTCCGAAGCGAGGAGGTGCGGAAAGTCGGGGTCCGTGACAGGAAACCATGGAATTGGGGAGCATAGGAGCTGCCGGATTGCGTGTCGTGGCACCAGCTGAGGTTGCTGGTGGAGCTGTCAGAGTGTCCAGGCGAGAATTGACATTCCGCAGGTGACCCAGGATGGACTCCTGTTGGGACCTCTGACGGGACAGTTCATGACACAGGTCCGAGATAGAGGGAGCTTGGGTGCCACCGGGTTCCATGGCCCGAGCAAACTGTAACGGGTCAGGGAGGCGGAACCTCTGAGCTACTATACAAGGGGCGGTCCTTGTAGGGGAGCGGGTGGTGACCCGGGCAGACTGGGAGACAGTCACAGCAGGTAACCGGGGCAGTCTCTGGATGAACGGACCGGAGGTCTCGGCAAGTGACTGGGGCAGTCTCTGGATGAACGGGCCGGAGGTCTCGGCAAGTGACTGGGGCAGTCTCTGGATGAACGGGCAGGAGGTCACGGCAAGTGACTGGGGCAGTCTCTGGATGAACGGACAGGAGGTCACGGCAAGTGACCGGGCAGTCTCTGGATACAGATAGATACGACCTGTGATGGCTTAGCCTCCCGGTAGGCTAGCAGGCAGATAGCAGATGAGCGCTCCCAGGTGAGCGGGCGAGAGTCTCTGGAATAGCAGGTGATCACAGCACGTGACGGCAGAGCCTCCAGGTAGGCTAGCAGGCAGGTAACAGATGAGCGCTCCCAGGTGAGCGGGCGAGAGTCACTGGAATAGCAGAAGATCACAACTCGTGACGGCAGAGCCTCCAGGTAGGCTAGCAGGCAGGTAACAGATGAACGCTCCCAGGTGAGCGGGCGAGAGTCACTGGAATAGCAGAACGTCACAACTCGTGACGGCAGAGCCTCCAGGTAGGCTGGCGGACAGGTAACAGGCAGGAATGGACAGCAAACTGGCAGGAATCTGGCAGGTAACTGGCAATGGACCCTGAGGACTAAAGCAGAGTAGTGAACAGTGCAACAACATTGCTCGGGCACCTTCATTTTGGAGGAGGTGCCTTATATAAGGTAAAGTCCTCCGGCCATTGGCCGGGACTTTTTAGGATGGCGCGCGCGGCCCCTTTAAGAGAGGGGGAGCGCACGCGCGTGCGACCTAAACACAGTGGCCGGAAAGGAGCGCGCGCCGCCAGCAGGGCGGGAGGAGGACGCTGGGCCCGGGGCAGAGGAACGCAAGCAGCCAGGAGAGCAGGAGGAGGACGCCAGCCCTGCAGCAGAGGAGCGCACGGAGGGGTGAGTGGAACAGCGTCCCTGCCTGACAGCGGGCAGGGACGCCTGCACTACATAATCTAATTGAAGCCCCCAGTCACCTCCAGGCCCCATGCTGGTGTGGCTCCAGACTAAAGCTTTGAAGTCCTGTTTTGGGCCTGATCTATTTACCATACTAAAGACAGTGGAGACTAAACCGTGTTGTATTGAATATGCCCACAGGCCATGGGGGCCAGGAGCAGCCAGCTACCTGTGGCTCTGTGAACTGACAAAATGCCAGCTGGGACAGGCCAATATCCAAGATGGTGGCTGTTAATTCATCAAACCTCCCTGCTTTAGAGGGCGCTAGGGGTATCACATTCCTGTGTTCCCCCATGCACCCACAACCCATCAGCGTTACCATGGTCCCTACCTCTTTTGTGGTGAATGGTGAAGTGGTACTGCTGGAGAGCGAGTTACCAGCGTAGCAACCTCCCATTCGTCTCAGAGACCGTGTGTAACCAGCTGAGGGGGTTGTGGTCTGTTTCCACGGTGAATTGGTGTCCGTACAAGTATGGCTGCAGACGCTGCAGGGCCCACACAATTGCTAGACATTCCTTCTCCATCGTGGAATAGACCACCTCCCTCGGCAGGAGCTTCCGGCTCAGGTACAAAACGGTGTGTTCATGGCCCGTAGTGTCGACCTGGCTGAGCACATCACCGAGGCCGAAGTCGCTGGCGTCGGTCTGCACTAAGAACGGCAGCGTGAAGTCGGCTGCCTGTAGTACAGGAGAGCTAGAAAGGGCGGTCTTAAGCGCCTGGAAAGCTGTCTCGCAGGCGACTGTCTAGTCGACTGCGACGGGCAGCCTTTTCTTGGTGAGGTCCGTCAGGGGCTTGGCCAGGGCACTGTAGTGTGGAACAAACCTCCTATAGTACCCAGCAGTCCCCAAGAAGGACATCACCTGCTTCGTGGTCCTGGGAGTGGGCCAGGATGCGATGGCATCCACCTTCCCGTGCTCTGGCTTCAGAGCTCCCCCACCTACTCGGTGTCCCAGGTAGTGGACCTCACTCATTTTTCCGGCTTAATCGTCAAGCCTGCTCTCTGGATCCGCCCGAGCACCTGCGCCAGGTGCTCTAGGTGATCCTCCCAGGTGGAACTGAAGATGACAATGTCATCCAGGTACGCGGTCGCATACCCTTCCAAGTCCCTCGAGCAGCGTGTTGACCATCCGCTGAAAAGTGGCAGGGGCATTCTTCATGCCGAAGGCCATCACCGTGGACTCGTACAGTCCGAATGGGGTGATAAAGGCAGAACGTTCCTGTGCCCCTGGGGTCAGGGGAATCTGCCAATACCCCCTGCTCAGATCCATGATGGTCAGGTACCGGGCCCCGGCCAGCTGGTCAAGCAGGTCATCGATGCACAGCATTGGGTACGCATCGGTGACCGTCACAGCGTTGAGCCCCCGGTAGTCCACGCAGAACCGCGTAGTTCAGTACTTTTTAGGGACTAGGACTCCAGGCGAAGCCCACGCGCTGTTGGACGCTTGGATCACCCCCAGCTGCAGCATCTCGTCTATCTCTTGGTGCATTTGCTGCTGCACCTCAAGAGAGACCAGATATGCTGAATGCAGGATCGGGCGGTGATTGCCGGTGTCCACGTCATGGACGGCTGTCTCAGTCCTTCCGGGCAGGCTGCTGAACAGCTCCCGAAAGGGGTGTAGGGTGATCCCCAGCTAGGAACGTTGGTCCTCCGACAGCTGGTGGCCAACCCCCACATCCTCGATGGATCCACCCGCCTTGGCTTGGGTGAGCAGATCCAGGAGGGTTTCTGCCTCTCCTTCCTCGGGAAGGTTGCACACTGGGTGGGCACAAGCCTCCCGCTCATGATGGGCCTTCATCATGTTCACATGGAAGGCATTCCTCCTTCCACGGGCGTGGTCCAGGGTGACCAGGTAGGTGACGGCGTTGAGCTGCTGGTGCACGAGGTATGGACTCTCAAAGGCCGCCTGAAGCTTGTTTTGAGGTACGGGGACCAGTACCTATACCTTTTGACCCACCTGGGAGGTCGGCTCACAAGCATTCTGGTGGTACCACCGCTTCTGGTCAGCCTGGGCTTGGGCCATATTGTCATTCACCAGCCGTGTCAAGGCCATCATTTGGTCCCGGAAGCGCACGACATACTCAATGACCGACACTCCAGGGGTGGCCAAATCCCCTTCCCATGCTTCCTTCACCAGAGAAAGGAGCCCCCGTACACGTCGTCCATACAGGAGCTCAAAGGGGGAGAACCCCGTTGAGGCCTGTGGGACCTCCCGGTAGGCAAACAGCAGGTGTGGGAGATACCTCTCCCAGTCTCTCCCGTGGGAGTCGACCAACATCTTCAGCATCTGCTTTAAGGTGCCATTGAACTGCTCACACAGGCCATTGGCCTGTGGGTGATACGGGCTGGCTACCAGATGTTGCACCTGTACCTGCTTACAGAGAGACTCCATCAGCTGCGACAGGAACTGGGTCCCTCGGTCGGTGAGCATTTCCTGGGGAAACCCCACTCTGGAGAAAATCTCCAGTAAAGTAGTGGCCACTTTGTCGGCCCGAATGGATGACAAAGCTACCGCCTCCGGGTACCGGGTGGCATAGTCCACTACCATTAGTATGAAGCATTTCCCAGAGCGGCTGGGAGTGGACAGAGGTCCAATGAGATCCACAGCCACCCTCGAGAAAGGCTCTTCGATGATGGGCAGAGTTACCATTGGGGTTTGGGGCGCCGCCCCACCTTCCCCACCCTCTGACAGGTGTCACACGAACGGCAGTAGGCAGTCACCTTGGTCCTCATTCCAGGCCAGTAGAAATGCTGAGCTAGCCTGGCCCTGGTTTTAGCAAACCCTAGGTGTCCGGCCATGGGAATCTCATGTGCGATCCGCAACAATTCCGCCCTGAACGGCTACAGCCGTCCCTGGTCCCAGACCACTCGCTCGCGGTCGAACCCCAGGGGAGGCTGTGCTGCCTGCTCCTTGAGAGTTTTCAGGCTAGCTCTGTGAACTGACAAAATGCCAGCTGGGACAGGCCAATATTCAAGATGGTGGCTGTTCCTTCATCACAAGCATGTTATCACGCCTCTGTGGGCGTGATTACATAACTTATAAGTGCTGGCCTACACATACGTCGAGAATGGGGGCAGCTTCTTTCTCTCACTGCATTGATCCTCTGGAGCCGGGTGTACGCGTCCCGGCTTCAGAGCAGAGAGGTGCACTGCGCATGATCAGAAGTGCAGAAGACTTCCAATCAAGCACAGTGTGCTTCTCTGAAGCTGGGACGTGTACACCCGGCTTCAGAGAATCAGTGCAATGAGGGCGTGATTACTTGCTAAGTGGGCTGACTTGTCTGGGGACACTAATACCCCCTCAATTAGTCAAATCCCTCATTTGCATATCATAAACAGACTTTAGAAATACTTTTTCTAAAGATCTGTTTATAAATGTAATGTAACACAGGGACTGTGAGGCAGGGTGTTTAGCTATGTAGACACAATTGCTGGTGGTTCTTGGGGCACAGGGGACCTGACAGGTTCCCTTTATGTTCTTTCTTTGTATTTTTCTTACCTATGTTTTCTAATATTCTGATTAGTTATTTTCCTTATATATGGAATTATGTCTATATTTAGTGTCATTCAAAATTTGCAGATTGACTATTGGGAACCCACGCAACAGAGCAAGACTTGTCTTGAAAGGAAATACTATATGATGGATATAAGGTTTCCAAACTAGCAAGCAAAAACTTAAAAGTACACTATGGCCCCAATTCATGATTGCTTTTGTGTCTGTTTTTCATCCAGTTTTGTGTGTCTTGTTTGCACCCAATTCATTATTTTATTTGCACCTTTCATGAAGTCTATTGCATATGTGCTTCCAGATATTTTAGTCTTCTTCAAAAGTTGCAAAATTTGGAGAAATTTCAGTCCAGTCCTCCCAAGTTTTAATTTAGACTACGTCCAATTTTGTTGCAAGAGTTGACAAATCAGTGTAAGACCACGAAAAAGACCATTTTTCATTTTACGCCAAATTCATGAATAGCATATGACATTTTTATGAATTTGGCATCTAAAAAGGTAACTAATACCACAAGACAAAAAAGTATAACGACTTGAAACCCCCCTGCAGATGATGAATCAGGGTCTTTTAGTTTCCAATAAATATAATATTACCAAAAATAGCAGCATTCATCAAACTGTTTCTGCCAGAAAAATGACATCTGAAATCTGAGTAGATAACACAAACATATCGAGCCCAATTTATCAAAGCTTTTACACCAGTATTCTGGCGTAAAAAGTTTTGAAAAGTCGTATAATGTTGACGCAACTTGAGGTTGCACTCACTTTTAGTGTTCTCATGCTGTTTTTGTTCAACTCCAACAAAGTGGGTGGAGCTGGGGTGGAATGGGGTGTGGTGACTGCCGCTCATCAAATTAATGACATGAGCGGAGTCCGCTAAGCCTCAAATCTTGCTCCAGCAGGGACTAAAGTAGGATTTGTGGCGAGGCGCACACAGAGGTCGTCTGACGCTCCTGATTCATGAAGATTGATTTTTTTTCTCCTTTAAACCCCAAAAGATTGTAATAACAATGTACCACTGAGGCTGTGGAAGTGCTCCGTTTTCCTACTGGTACGCAATAACAGTCTCCTTTGTGGTTTTGCTGCGTTTTTTTATGCCTTTACTCCCTTATTTGATACGTTTTTGGCACAGAGGGCAGTGACGTACAGTGGGCAGAGTTTTCAAGAAATCACAACCACATTGACTGGACTGTTAGGCCATGTTCAGTCAAAGCATAAAGCCTGCATTTTTCTGCTTTGTTTCTTATGCAGCAGTGGTTGGGCATGCGCCTGTCAATATGCAGCAGTGGTTAAGCATGCGCGAATGTCACTACGAAAACCAGGCACAAAAAAACAAATATCCTAAAATAAAATAAATAAAACAATTTTTTGCAAAGAATGCATGAAGGGGTAGTAATAATTATAAGGGTATTTAGTAAACATAATTTTGATCAAAAGAATGTACAAGCCATCCCGCCATGTCAAGGCAACCCTTGTGGGACAGTCCTAACTCTAGTTAGCAGCTGGAGCGGCTATCCTTTAGAATTTTTTAGCTGTTTTATTTGTTGTTTTACTGTTGTTTGTTATTCTAAATATTTCTCAGCTCCACTCTTGTCCGCAAGTTGAGCTTGGTATTGCATCTCATCACAATTCAAATAAAAAGTACTGAACTGCAATACCGGACACTGCCAAAAGGCAAGGGGGTGCTATTTATGGTGAAAAATGCTAATTAGTATATTGTAGTGCAGATCTAGACCCTGGCAAGTCATTATTACCTTATTGGTATATAATACCTGAGGTGCGCAAGTACATAATGATATCATTGTTAGTCATTGCCCCTTTCCTTATTATACAGGTTGCTGTGTTGTCATTTTTAACCTTTTAAGCCATGTGCATTGTTATTTCTTTTAATAATGTAGAAGAAAAGCACAAGATGTATCCATAAAAGCGTAAAGAAGCCATTCAATCACCTGGCATTACCGGTGGCAGAAACAATCTCTTTATCCTGCCCTTAATTATTGTAAAGCGACCTCCGCTCAGAGAGTGCCCTTTGCTGGCCTGTGAGAAATCTCTCTGGAGAGCAGCTGGCTTCAAGTACCTTTTCACTTTGTCAACATGTCTTCTCTGGAAATAAAACTCAGACTGTCACTTATTGTCCATGTGTAAGCTGACGTCCCAACAGGCAGAACCTCAAATCACAAAATGGTGAAAAATAACCTTGAAATTTAAAGGGGAACCAATAGTCACACCACAAATTATGTATTTTACCTTTTTAAATCCCACAATCGGTAGCAAAGCAGTTTTACATTCTAGGTTTATCTAAAAAGAATATAAAATATGGGGAGAAATCTTATAGAATTAAATAATAGAAAAAGCTATGCTCTTGTGTGTTTTTCAGGTTCTAAAATAAGTACGACTTTTCGTAGCAATTAAATAGGGAGGGGAGTAGAGTCCTTTCTGAACTCTTCTGTCAGTCAATTAAAAAACAATCACAGTCTCTGTACAAATAGGGACCCCGTAATGTGCAAAAATGCTATTTACCTGTAGATATAGGGTTAATTTGCAGGTAAATAGCATTAAAATGTGGCCTGGCCAACTTGCTGAATATGCAGCTACTAGGAAGAAATTTACTTATATTCTCCCTGTATCCGTCAGCTTTCAGTCATAGGGGCAGGGCAGAGAGTGGTTACAGTCACTGCTAATGTGGAGCCCAGCTGCGACTGGATTCATTTCTCCCAGAAGGGTGCGCAGAAGGAATTCGCCACTAGAGGTCACTATATACATTCACACACCTTCACCCATCCCTAAGACCACCAGAGGGAGCTGTATAGTCATATATAAAAGGAGGGTGAAGACAGGAAAGTGAACTCAGTCAGTCTGAAGGCTGCAGTCTGCAGTAAGGTGAAGTGCAGAGCTGAGAGTAGAAAGACTGCGGAGCAGTTCAGTTCAATAGAGTGGAGGTTAGTAAAGTGGAGCTGAATCCACTCCAGTCTAGCCAGAGCTGAAAAGAGTGAGTGCAGCTCAGTGAGAAAGCGTGCCGACGCTTAGAGAGCGGCGAAGAGGCAGCCTACCAACTGCCAGTGTGTGATCGTGTGAGGGCCCGGGTAGGGCGAAGGCGAGTGGAAAGAGAAGTGAATGAGGCAGAGGAGCCTTCATAGCTCACCTCAACAAGTATTGACCGGACACCGGGGTCCGAGCCTATACGGATCTCCACGACCCATTAGGAGAACACCGGAGTTCCTGGAGGACTACAAGTCCCAGGAGTACCACAGAGCTGATACGTAGCAGAATCAGGAGGACGGAGTCTGGCAGGATCCGCCATAAGAGACCCTGTCCTTTCAGAGAGAAGGTCCAATCACAAGGTCAGCCAGGTGCAGGACGGAGACCAAGTTAGGCCCAGCTACACGCAGGCCTGGACTTCATTGCAGAAGGGCAAGGAACAGGAGGCCACACACCTACTCAGTGGGAGACTCTGGATGTGACCCCTTCACCCTACAGTGCTCCGGGATGTGCCTGCAACATCTTCAGTAAAGGTACCCAAAGTGACTTGTGTGTGTGTCTACCTTATTACCCCTACTGCCGGGATCCCCTCTGTCCTGCATTCCTACCCCTATATCTGCCCTGAAGGACTCAGCCTCACCTGTGGGAGGCTTAACACCTATAGCTGCACAACACTAACCCTTCAGTGGATCTGCATGGCAGCGGTGGTCACCCTGACCAGGTACCACAGGTGGCGTCACGAACATTCATATAAACATCTACTCCCCTGTAAATATCCCCTTTATCAGTGAGCGCCCAGGCCACTGACCGAGCTGCAGCAACTGTGACATCCCCCATAGAAATCAACGGGCTCGGTGCCGAGTACTCCAAGGCCCTGACGGGTGGCTCATCTCTGGAGTCACGAACAGGATTCTGAAGCTCGCTATAAGCGAGTCCTGTGTGCCTGAATTGGACTGTTTTTGTGCTAAAGACTGTATTTGCCATCTTTGTGACTTTGCCGCCATCTACCTGCCCTGATGGACTCAGCCTCACATGTGGGAGGCCTAACATCTAGCTGCACAACACCAACCCTTCAGTGGATCTGCACAGCAGCGCTGGTCACCCTGACCAGGTACCACAGGTGGCGTCACGAACATTCATATAAACATCTACTCCCCTGTAAATATCCCCTTTATCAGTGAGCGCCCAGGGCCATGGACCAAGCTGCAGCTACCGTGACATCCCCATAGAAGTTAACGGGCTCGGTGCCGAGTACCCCACGGCCCTGACGGGCGGCTCACTTACTCTACAGTTACCACACTGTGATCACTTCCCAGCAGTTTGATTGCCAGCGCTCTCTGTAGTGTGTATGTGCAGAACAGGGAGTGATTACAATGCGGTCACTGTGTAGTATAACCGCTGGATGCACCGCCCCTATAACTGTAAGAGAGCAGCTACCGGAAGGATCTGAAGAGAATGACTACAGGAAAGATCTGAAGCGAGTGGCCACAGTAAGGATCTGAAGTGAGTGGCTACAGGAAGGATCTGAAGCGAGTGGCTACAGGAAGGATCTGAAGCGAGAGGCTACAGGAAGGATCTGAAGCAAGTGACTACAGGAAGGATCTGAAGCGAGTGACTACAGGAAGGATCTGAAGTGAGTGGCTACAAGAAGGAGCTACGTTAATTTCCTCCCAATACCTGTACTTTCAGTAAAGCGACCATGCAGCATTTTAGCGTTATTAACCTGCAGATTCACCAGTTATCTGCAGGTAAATAAAATGTATGCATATGACAGATTCTGTTTAACTGCATAGACACGGAGAAAAATATACTTTAATATAAATATCCGCTCTTTAACCCCATACATGACATATGACGTATAATTACGTCATATGTCATGTCCCTGACTTTGATGCGTAATCGAGAGTGTCGCTGATGGGTTGACATGACAGCTGAGGGTCTGCAGAAGACTCCCATGTCAGTCATTTTTTAATCTCGTGTGAACGTCGGCTCATGGCCGGCGTTCATACGAGACTGTGACTGTGAGAATGCTATGTATTCTCCTAAGCTTCAATTCTCCTAAGTAGACTATTAAATCAAATAAAAAGTGTTTTTTTTTAAATATGAAAAAATAAAAAAAACAAAAATGTTCAAATCACCCCCTCTTTTGCCTCATTGAGAATAAAACAAATAAAACAAAAATAAAAAAATACACATACAGTACTTGGTTACACTGCATTCAAAATATAGGGTTAATTAATCAGATCGGTAAGCGGTGTAATGAGGAAAAAATAAAATACATTTTTTCAGCAGATGCTACATTGCAATAAAAAGCAATAAGAGGTGATCAAAACATAATATCTACCCCCAAACATCATATCCGAGCACAAAAAATAAGTGCTTACCCAACCCCAGATCCTGAAAAATGGAGACGCTACGGTTCTTGGGAAATGGCGACAAACGTCAAAACTTTTTTTCATACAAATTTCAGAATTTTTTTCACTACTTAAATAAAAAATAAACTACACATTTTTGGTATCTGTGTATTCGTACTGACCTGGGAATCATATTTCCAGGTCAGTTTTTCCATATAGTGAACATGGTAAATAAAAAACAAAATAACAATTGTGGAATTGCACTTTTTTTTGCAATTTCACCGCACTTGGATTTTTTCCCTGTTTTCCACTACACTATAAGGAAAAACACTGGTGTCATTTAAAAGTACAACTCTTCCCACACAAAACAAGCCCTCACATGGCCATATTGATGGAAAAATAAAAAAGTTATGTCTCTGGGAATAAAAAAATTGAAAAATGGAAAATTGCCCTGGCGTGAAGGCATTAAGGTCTAATTAATTTTGTAATATTCCTATTTAACATTCAGCCCTTGTTTTTTAACTGATCCAGAGCTCCAAAATCCAGCATAGCCATGTATGGAAATAAAAATATGCTGTCCGTCACCACTTGGGGAGCTTAGTGAACCCAGTACGATTGCTATTTCAGTCTGCAGTATGCTGTAAGCTCAGACAGGTGGAATTTTGAGCTTTGCACAAAAAATATCTGACTGCTATAAGTATAGCAAAATCATCACTTTTTTATATAAAAAACAAAAATAGTATAGTATTTAAGGTTAAATATTCATTTTAAAAACATTTATGACAAAAAAATTACTTTTTAAAGGTGATAAGTAGAGTTGAGCGAAACAGGTCGGTCAGATTCATAAGTCGCCCACTTTTGCCAAAGTTGGGTTTCGCCGAGCGAAACCCGACCATAGCGTGAAGTCGGCCATGCGGTCGTTGACCCAAGCGCCAAAGTCGTTTTTCCCATAATGCTTGCAGGTGACTTTTTTCAGCCAATGAGCAAGGACATACACTGTGGGCAACGAGATGACATGGGCAGCATCCACCACCATTTTAGAGAAGGGCATTGCAGTGATTGGCTTGCTTTGGGGGCGTCATAGTGTCTATAAAAGCCCTGACCGCCGACCGCCATTTTAATTCTGCCGACCTTAACAGTAGGGAGAGGTTGCTGACGCTGTTTATCAGTAGGTAGAGAGTTAGGGCTGGAAAGAGAAGTTCTTATGTGCTTGTGCTGATAGCAATTGTGCTGTACAGTTAGTGTGCAGTGACAGGGGAGGATTTTCTTGTGTGCGGCAGCGCTGGTTATTAGGCTGCCTGATAGCTGTATTGCTGTGTGTACACAGCTGTGCAGACTGCTTTTTACACTGCTTTTTACAATGCTTTTTACATTCTGATCTAATCCATACTGAGTGAGCGTCTGTGTGTGACTCCGGAAATATATACGGAGATTTACAATTTTACCCTATACTATATACACCTGGTATCTTCTGATACAGTACTTTTTTTCTGCCTTTTGTATTACGGTCAAATCCATACTGAGAGAGCGTCTGTGTGTGACTCTGGAAATATATATGGAGATTTACAATTACCCCTACACTGTATAACAGCTGTATGCTTCTGATACAGTACCGTTTTTCTGCGTTTTATATTCTGTTCTAATCCATACTGAGTGAGCGTCTGTGTGTGACTCCGGAAATATATATGGAGATTTACAATTTCCCCTTCAACATATACAGCTGTACACTTCTCATACAGTACCATATATCTGCTGGTATTTTTGGTACATTTTCCCAAACATGAGGAAGTATGGTGGAAGAGGCCGCGGACGTGGGCGGAGGGGGGGCAGCTGGTACTGATGGTGATGGTGGTGAATCTGCTGGTAGTGCCAAAAGCACAATAGCACCTAAGGCAGGAGGTGTTGAGCCTGCGTTATCATCTGGTTCCAGAAGGCCTGGAAGGCTCCCTTTTCTGGGAGTAAACCACTTTTAAAGCCAGAGCATCAGGAACATGTTTTGGCTTACATTGCCGAAACAGCCACCAGCTCTATCGCCTCCTCTTCTGAAGTTTCAAAAAATGCAAGCACTGAGTCGTCAGTGCAGGCTCCTGGTCAGGAACAACACCTTTCCTTGTGTCCTTCACCCCCACCAAAAGTGAAGGATGCGGCAGGCCACACTTCAGATTACTCCATGAAGCTCTTTTCACATACCATGCCTGGGTTATCAAGTCAATTCCTGAATTCCCCAGTCCAAGATGAATCTGACATGGAGTGCACTGATGCACAGCCACTGCTATATGATTCTGCTGGTACATTCACCCAAAGCACTACATTGCCCTCGCAGTCTACTGAGCCAGAATCTGACCGTGATGAAACTCAGGTGCCCCTTCCCCAGGGCCGGCTCCAGGTTTTTATGGGCCCCGGGCGAAAGAGCCTCAGTGGGCCCCTTTAACACAGACCACGATTCATGATGCACAGATACTACAGAGAAGTATGGGTATAGTACAACTCCAAATACTTTACTTCTTCCATTACATGAGTGATATCTATTGTAAATTGTACAATAGCTCAAAAACCGCCAAATCCTCACAGCGCACACTACAGACTGGACAGTACAGTCCTCCATACAATATTATGGGCACCACAGTCTCCCCTTATCACCCATATAATACCCCATGCAGGATGTCACCCCCCATATAATGCTCCATACAGAATACTGGACCCAATATAATGCTCCATACAGGATACTGGTCCCCATATAATGCTCCATACAGGATACTGGACCCCATATAATGCTCCATACAAAATACTGGACCACATATAATGCTCCATACAAAATACTGGACCCAATATAATGCTCCATACAGGATACTGGTCCCCATATAATGCTCCATACAGGATACTGGTCCCCATATAATGCTCCATACAGGATACTGGTCTCCATATAATGCTCCATACAGAATACTGGACCCAATATAATGCTCCATACAGGATACTGGTCCCCATATAATGCTCCATACAGGATACTGGTCCCCATATAATGCTCCATACAAAATATGGAGCTCTCCTCTGCGCTGTACTGCGTTCTGCACTGCTACGGCTCAGGAAAGGGCGCTGTGGAAAGACTCCCCATTATCATCATGATTTCCTCCCCATCATCATCATTGCCTCCTTATCATCATCATTGCCTCCCCATTATCATCAATGCCTGCCCATCATCATCATCTCCTCCCCATCATCATCAATGCCTGCCCATCATCATCATCTCCTCCCCATCATCAATGCCTGCCCATTATCATCATGGTCTCCCCATCATCATCATCTCCTCCCCATCATCAATGCCTGCCCATTATAATCAATGCCTGCAAATTATCATCAATGCCTGCCCATTATCATCAATGCCTGCCCATTAACATCATCTTCTCCCCATCATCAATGCCTCCCCATTATCATCAATGCCTGCCCATTATCATCAATGCCTGCCCATTATCATCAATGCCTGCCCATTATCATCATCTTCTCCGCATCATCAATGCCTCCCCATTATAATCAATGCCTGCCCATTATCATCAATGCCTCCCTATTATCATCAATGCCTGCCCATTATCATCATCTTCTCCGCATCATCAATGCCTCCCCATTATCATCAATGCCTGCCCATTATCATCATCTTCTCCCCATCATCAATGCCTCCCCATTATCATCAATGCCTGCCCATTATCATCAATGCCTGCCCATTATCATCATCTTCTCCCCATCATCAATGCCTGCCCATTATCATCAATGCCTCCCCATTATCATCAATGCCTGCCCATTATCATCAATGCCTCCCCATTATCATCAATGCCTGCCCATTATCATCAATGCCTGCCCATTATCATCAATGCCTGCCCATTATCATCATCTTCTCCCCATCATCAATGCCTCCCCATTATCATCAATGCCTGCCCATTATCATCAATGCCTCCCCATTATCATCAATGCCTGCCCATTATCATCATCTTCTCCCCATCATCAATGCCTGCCCATTATCATCAATGCCTCCCCATTATCATCAATGCCTGCCCATTATCATCATCTTCTCCCCATCATCAATGCCTGCCCATTATCATCAATGCCTCCCCATTATCATCAACGCCTGCCCATTATCATCATCTTCTCCCCATCATCAATGCCTGCCCATTATCATCAATGCCTGCCCATCATCACACACAGACAGCACACAAGCACTCTCTCACATACATACACACACACATACACATACACACACACAAAGCACCGCACTACATACACACAGACACACACAGAGACACACACACACACGTCTTACCTGTCCGGCGTCCCCGCGCTCTGTGCCACAGCCGGCCGCTGAATGATGACGTCATTCAGCGGCGCTGCTGTGAGAGGAAGCGCCGGCTCCCCTGGAGCCCGGAGCTGCGGCAGCGGAGGCACGGGAGAGGTAAGTATTGTGCCAGCTGATGCCGGGGTCCTGAGCAAGCGGGGGGGGCCCAGTGGCGGCGCTGACACCGCTCTCCTCCGCTAACGGGCGCGGGGGCGCCAGACGGCGAGTGGGCCCCCCGTCTGCTCAGGGCCCCGGCACTTGCCCGGGTGTGCCGGGTGCTGACGCCGGCCCTGCCCTTCCCGCATACTATACCACCTTACACGGTGACTGTTATGTTTCGGTAGCTGAGGAGTGCAGGTAAAAAAGGCAATACACCAGAGCAGTTGGAATCTATGAGATTGCAGTACCCTGACTAACCACCACAACTAGAGGCAGCCGTGGAGCGTTCCTACGTTGGTCCTAGACGCCTCGTCACAGCCTGAGAAACTAACTACACCTAAAGATAGAAAGAGGAAAGCTATCTGCCCCGGAGCAGATCCCCAAAGAACATAGAAAGCCCCCAAACATGTAATGGCGGTTAGACAAGAAGAAATACTGACACAGACAGAAAATAGTATGAGCAAACGTTGGGGCCCAAACTACCTAAATAGAAAAGGATAGGAAGGGCACTTACTGCAATCCCAAAAAACCCTAAAAAGCACCAACTCTACTAATTTCAAAAACACCTGAGATCACACGACCTCTACCACCTAAATTAGTTCTCTGGTGTAACAAAATCAAAACAGCAGCCACTGAAAAAACTGGAAAAAGCAAATGTACAAACATCAGTGGCTGAACTAAACTGAGAGGGCAAAAGCCCCCGGAGGGGACCCTGAAGGCCCCCACAGAAGTGCAGGACAAAATGCAAAAATCAAGCACAAAAACAAAAAGAAGAAAATGTCTTATCTGTTAGCAGGAGATGCAGACACGACACAGCAGGCTACAAAGGAAACAGGAATCAAGGATTGAGACCAGAACAATTGATCACCGGCAACCCTGATGGGAAGGCGACTCCCTTATATAAGACCAGTCAGTAACACCTGATTCCCAATCCTCACAATCTTCACTGGACAGTCCAGTACCGCTAGAAACCACCAGAGGGAGCCTCTGCTCAGAACTCATTTCAAGCCCATTCACAACAGTACCCCCCCCTTGAGGAGGGTCACCGAACCCTCATTTGAGCAACCAGGTCGGTCAGGATGAGTTCTATGATACGCACGGATGAGTCTCCTAGCATGGATGTCCGAAGCAAACACCCAAGAATTGTCTTCCTGACCATAACCTCTCCACTTAACCAAATACTGGAGTTTCCGTCTAGAAAAACGAGAATTCAATATTTTCTCAACCACAAACTCCAGATTGCCCTCAACCAGAACAGGGTCAGGAGGCACAGCAGTAGGAACCACTGGCTCAACAAACCTCTTCAACAAGGACTTGTGGAACACGTTATGGATCTTAAATGTCCCTGGAAGAAGCAAACGAAAAGAAACAGGATTAAGAATCTCCATGATCTTATAAGGTCCAATGAACCTAGGCTTAAATTTAGGAGATGCCACTCTCATAGGAATATTTTTTGAGGACAACCAGACCAAGTCCCCCACTTTAAACCGAGGACCATCAGTCCTATGCCGGTTAGCAAACCGCTGGGCCCTCTCCTGAGAGAGGGACAACCTCTCCACTACCTGGTCCCAAATCTGTTGCATACGCTCCACAACAGAGTCAACACCTGGACAGACAGAAGCCTCCGTCTGTCCTGAAGAAAATCGAGGGTGAAACCCAGAATTACAGAAAAATGGAGACATCAAAGTGGCAGAGCTAGCCCTATTATTAAAAGCAAACTCAGCCAAAGGCAAAAAAGAGACCCAGTCATCCTGATCAGCAAACACAAAGCATCTTAGATAAGTCTCCAATGTCTGGTTTGTTCTCTCAGTTTGACCATTGGTCTGAGGATGAAACGCCGAGGAGAAAGACAATTGAACACCAAGTTTAGAACAAAAGGTCCTCCAAAATCTGGAAACAAACTGGACTCCTCTGTCAGACACAATGTTCTCAGGAATGCCGTGTAAACGAACCACGTGCTGAAGGAACAAAGGCACAAATTCAGAGGAGGAAGGCAACTTAGGTAATGGCACAAGATGTATCATCTTGGAAAACCTATCACAAATCACCCAGATGACGGTCATTCTCTGAGAAACAGGGAGGTCGGAAATGAAATCCATAGAGATATGGGTCCATGGTCTCTTGGGCACAGGCAATGGCATCAACAAACCACTAGAGCGAGAGCAAGGCTTGGAGCGAGAGCAAGTCTCGCAGGACTGCACAAATTCCCTGACATCACGAGACAAGGTAGGCCACCAAAAGGACCGACTAACCAAGTCTCTGGTACCAAAAATTCCAGGATGACCGGCCAACGCGGAACAATGAATCTCAGACATCACACTCTTTTTCCACTGGTCCAGGACAAACAATTTCCCAACAGGGCAGCGCTCGGGCCTATCCTCCTGACACCCCTCCAGAGCAAACAAGTAGAAAAGACAAGTCGACAGCACTCTCAGGAGAGGGGCGCACGTACCGGGTCCAAGGAACCAACTTGGAAAAGACGTATCCAGACAGGAAGAACAGCGCTCCATCCAGGTGAGTATTGTAGAAAAAAGCTTTATTTCAGGCCATCACAAAAACACAACGTTTCGACCTAAAGCGGTCTTTTTCAACACTTGAAAAAGACCGCTTTAGGTCGAAACGTTGTGTTTTTGTGATGGCCTGAAATAAAGCTTTTTTCTACAATACTCACCTGGATGGAGCGCTGTTCTTCCTGTCTGGACCCCTCCAGAGCAAGTCTCAAATTGGGCGAGATGGCGGAAAGAACTACACCCTCTTTCAAAATAACAGAAGGATCAGATAACTCAGGAGAGTCCGCAAGGAAACTCCTCGAGAGGGCATCCGCCTTAACATTCTTAGTGCCAGGAAGAAAGGAAACCACAAAATTAAAACGTGTGAAAAACAAGGCCCACCTGGCCTGTCTAGGATTGAGTCGCTTGGCAGATTCCAGATAGACCAGATTCTTATGGTCCGTAAGGACCACCACCTGATGTTTGGCTCCCTCCAGCCAATGTCTCCACTCTTCAAAAGCCCACTTCATGGCCAATAACTCCCGATTACCCACGTCATAATTACGTTCAGTAGGAGAAAATTTTCGAGAGAAAAAGGCACAAGGTTACTTTTAGAGGTCTCTGGATCTTTTTGGGACAAAAATGGCACCTGCCCCAATTTCAGAGGCATCAACCTCCACCTGAAATGGCAGAGAAACATCAGGCTGCCGTAGAACAGGAGCAGAAGTGAATCTCTGCTTAAGTTCCTGAAATGCAGAGACTGCCTCAGGAGGCCAATTTACCACATCAGAACCCTTTCTGGTCAAATCAGTTAATGGTTTAACAATAACCGAGAAATTACCAACAAATTTACGATAAAAATTGGCAAAACCCAAAAATCTCTGAAGAGCCTTTAATGAAGTAGGTTGGACCCATTCACAGATGGCCTGAACCTTGACCGGGTCCATTTCAATAACAGATGGGGACAAAATGAATCCCAGAAATGAGATCCTCTGTACGCCAAAAAGACACTTTGATCCCTTCACATACAGAGCATTCTCTCTCAAAATCTAGAATACAGTTCGAACATGTTTCACATGAGAGTCCCAGTCATTAGAAAAAATCAAGATATCATCCAAATAAACAATCAGAAATTTGTCCACAAAATCCCTGAAAATGTCATTCATGAAGGACTGGAAGACGGAAGGAGCATTAGTGAGCCCAAAGGGCATCACTAGGTACTCAAAATGCCCTTCAGGGGTATTGAATGCCGTCTTCCATTCATCCCCGTGCTTAATGCAAATAAGGTTATACGCCCCCCTGAGGTCAAGCTTGGTAAACCAAGTAGCATTTTTCACCCTGGAAAACAGGTCAGAAATCAAGGGTAACGGGTATTGATATTTCACAGTAATATTGTTCAAGAGACGATAATCAATACATGGCCTTAATGAACCATCTTTTTAGGCCACAAGAAAAAAACCGGCACCTAAGGGTGAAGAGGATGGTCTGATATGACCCTTCTCCAATGATTCCTTGATATAAGACCGCATAGCGTCATGTTCAGGTACAGACAAGTTAAAAAGGCGACCTTTAGGGAATTTACTACCCGGCACTAATTCAATAGCGCAGTCATAGCTCCTATGGGGAGGCAAGGATGCAGATTTACTTTCGCTAAACACATCAGAAAAATCAATCAAAAAGTCAGGAACATCCTGAGCCTGGGGGAGGCAGAAAAAACAGGAGTGTTGGTATTAACACATTGGCAGCCCCAACTAGTTACAGACACAGATTTCCAATCCAAAACAGGATTATGAGACTGTAACCAAGGGAAACCCAGCACGATAATGTCATGCAGATTATACAGAACCAAAAATTTGCAGCACTCCTGGTTATCAGGTTCAACCCTCATTATCACCTGAGTAGAAAACTGGGGTTTATTCTCAGCCAAAGGGGTAGAATCGATCCCCAGTAGGGGAATAGACTTCTGTAGGGGTATCAAGGGAAACCCACAACGTTTAGCAAAATCATAATCCATCAGGTTAATAGCTGCTCCAGAATCAACGAAAGCCTGAGCAGAAAATGAGGACAGAGAGCATATCAGAGTGACAGTTAATAAAAACTTAGTCTGAACACTACCCAAGACAACTGAGCGTGCAAAACGTCTTCCCCGCTTAGGGCAGACTGAAATAGCATGAGAGGCATCACCACAGTAGAAACATAACCCATTGCGCTTTCGAAACTCATGACGCTGTGCCCCAGACACCACTCTATCACACTGCATGGGTTCAGAAGCTGGTTGACAAGGCAACACCATTCCACGCATACTTCTCCGCTCACGCAAACGTCTGTCAATTTGAATCGCTAATGACATAGAATCATTGAGACCAGAGGGGACAGAGAATCCCACCATAACATCCTTTACATTATCTGACAGACCCTTCCGGAAAAGGGCTGCCAAAGCGTCGTCATTCCATTTGGTCAGGACTGCCCATCTGCGGAATCTCTGACAGTATAACTCAGCGTCATCAGGCCCCTGATTTAATGCCAACAAGGCTTTTTCAGCTTGATCAGTGACATTAGGCTCATCGTAAAAATAACCCCAAAGCCTGAAAAAATGCATCAACATCACTCAAAACAGGATCCCCAGGTGTCAGGGAAAAAGCCCAATCCTGAGGATCGCCGCGCAGGAGAGAGATGACAATTTGAACCTGCTCTGCTGCGTTTCCTGAGGACTTAGATTTTAAGGCAAAAAACAATTTACAATTATTTTTGAAATTCTGAAACTTAGCTCGATCCCCTAAAAACAAATCTGGCATGGGGATCCTAGGTTCCACAACAGGCAACCTAGCAAGATATGCAGCAATACTCTGAACCTCAGTGGCAAGCTGATCCACACGGCCAGACAACTGTGCAAACTCCATTGGGAGAAAAGATCCTCCCCAGCACCCAGAGATACAGAGGGAAAAAAAAAAAAATGCAACAAACAGAAAAATATCTCTGACAACTCTGACAACCTTTTTTCTTTCACAATATTTTTTCCCTTCTGTGAGTACCATACAATTTTCAATTTTTAGGCCGGTGATACTGTTATGTTTCGGTAGCTGAGGAGTGCAGGTAAAAAAGGCAATACACCAGAGCAGTTGGAATCTATGAGATTGCAGTACCCTGACTAACCACCACAACTAGAGGCAGCCGTGGAGCGTTCCTACGTTGGTCCTAGACGCCTCGTCACAGCCTGAGAAACTAACTACACCTAAAGATAGATATAGGAAAGCTATCTGCCCCGGAGCAGAACCCCAAGGATAACAGAAAGCCCCCAAACATGTAATGGCGGTTAGACAAGATGAAATACTGACACAGAAAGAAAATAGTATGAGCAAACGCTGGGGCCCAAACTAACTAAATAGAAAAGGATAGGAAGGGTACTTACTGCAGTCCCAGAAAACCCTGAAAAGCACCAACTCTACTAATTTCAAAAATACCTGAGATCACACGACCTCTACCACCTAAATTAGTTCTCTGGTGTAACAAAATCAAAACAGCAGCCACTGAAAAAACTGGAAAAAGCAAATGTACAAACATCAGTGGCTGAACTAAACTGAGAGGGCAAAAGCCCCCGGAGGGGACCCTGAAGGCCCCCATAGAAGTGCAGGACAAAATGCAAAAATATAGCACAAAAACAAAAAGAAGAAATTGTCTTATCTGTTAGCAGGAGATGCAGACACGACACAGCAGGCTACAAAGGAAACAGGAATCAAGGATTGAGACCAGAACAATTGATCACCGGCAACCCTGATGGGAAGGCGACTCCCTTATATAAGACCAGTCAGTAACACCTGATTCCCAATCCTCACAATCTTCACTGGACCGACCAGCACTGCTTGTAACCACCAGAGGGAGCCTCTGCTCAGAACTCATCTCAAACCCATTCACAACAGCCGTGGAGCGTTCCTACGTTGGTCCTAGACGCCTCGTCACAGCCTAAGAAACTAACTACACCTAAAGATAGAAAGAGGAAAGCTATCTGCCCCGGAGCAGATCCCCAAAGAACATAGAAAGCCCCCAAACATGTAATGGCGGTTAGACAAGAAGAAATACTGACACAGACAGAAAATAGTATGAGCAAACGTTGGGGCCCAAACTACCTAAATAGAAAAGGATAGGAAGGGCACTTACTGCAATCCCAAAAAACCCTAAAAAGCACCAACTCTACTAATTTCAAAAACACCTGAGATCACACGACCTCTACCACCTAAATTAGTTCTCTTGTGTAACAAAATCAAAACAGCAGCCACTGAAAAAACTGGAAAAAGCAAATGTACAAACATCAGTGGCTGAACTAAACTGAGAGGGCAAAAGCCCCCGGAGGGGACCCTGAAGGCCCCCACAGAAGTGCAGGACAAAATGCAAAAATCAAGCACAAAAACAAAAAGAAGAAATTGTCTTATCTGTTAGCAGGAGATGCAGACACGACACAGCAGGCTACAAAGGAAACAGGAATCAAGGATTGAGACCAGAACAATTGATCACCGGCAACCCTGATGGGAAGGCGACTCCCTTATATAAGACCAGTCAGTAACACCTGATTCCCAATCCTCACAATCTTCACTGGACAGTCCAGTACCGCTAGTAACCACCAGAGGGAGCCTCTGCTCAGAACTCATTTCAAGCCCATTCACAACAGGTGACATAGAGGAAGGTGCAGATGAAATTGAAGAGGAGGTGATGGAAGACCCAGTTGTTCACCTGGATTGGCATCCATTGGGGGAAGAGGGTGCCGCTGGCAATAGCTCAGCAGAGGAGGAGGATCCGCAGCAGGCATCGACATCGCAGCTGCGGTTATCTGGCAGGCCCGTAGCAGTCCAAAAACGTGTTAAAAAAACAAAAAGAGTTACAGGACAGCTTGGCCATACGGTCAAATTAGCACAGCGTGCAAGCCCTGAAAATTTATCCCATAGTAGGAAGAGTGCAGTGTGGCACTTTTTTGACCAAAATCCTATTGATGAGGCAAAGGTTATCTGTAAGAAGTGCGGAAGGACCTTTAGCCGAGGCAAAAATTTCCAAAATTTGAATACCAGTTGCATGCTTAGACATTTAAACACCATGCACTTGCAAGCGTGGACGGACTACAAAACCTCAGGTAGCACATGTTTACCTGCTCCGACTGAAGTTAGCCAGCAATGCTACATCGCTTCCCCCACTGTAAACCCACCGGTTAGCACACCACCAGCAAGAAATCTTGAGGTGTCGTCGCAAGGCCAAAGCAGTCAGGGAATCACAATGTTTTTGCAACCAAAGACTGAATCTAGGCCATCACCACCACCATCACCAACCCCCTCTCAGTCCGCCATATCCATTGCTAGTTCCCCCATATGCAGCTCTCAAGTCCAGCTCACCGTAGCAGGCACTCTGAGTAGGACAAGAAAGTACTCATCTTCTCATCCGCGTACATTGGCTTTGAACGTCTACATTGCCAAACTGATCTCATTAGAGATGATGCCCTTCTGTTTGGTTGAAAGGGCAGCGTTCCGAGATCTCATGGCCTATGCTGTCCCACGCTATGACCTACCCAGTCAGCACTTCTTTTCTAGAAAAGCCATCCCTGCCCTCCACCTGCATGTGAAAGACCGCATTGTCCATGCACTCAAACAATCAGTGAGTGGAAAAGTGCACCTCACAACAGATGCATGGGCCAGTAGGCATGGCCAGGGCCGTTACTTGTCCATCACTGCGCACTGGGTTAATGTGGTGGATGCAGGGTCCACAGGGGACAGCGGCAGTGGGACAGTGCTGCCTAGCCCACGGTATAGGCAACAATTGGCTGTAGGCGTTCGAACCTCCTCCTCCTCCAGAAGCGAAAGCACGTCGACAGAGCGCAGTCACACAAGCACTCCTTCCGCAGCTGCCAGTGTTGCACACGAGGTGTCCCACTATCGAACAGCTAGTGGTAAGCGTCAGCAGGCTGTTTTAAAAATAATGTTTTGGGCGACAACAGACACACCGCGGAGGTACTGGCCAACTATTTGCAGTGAGAAACTGTGTCATGGCTGGGCAGTCTACATCTTGAGCCAGGCAAGGTAATAAGTGATAATGGCCATAATTTTCAGACACATACCTTGCCTGGCTCATACCTTGAACCTGGTGGTGCAGTGCTTCATAAATAATTATCCGGCGTTAACAGCCCTGCTCCATAAGGTGCGAAGACTGTGCTCTCACATCTGTCGCTCGCCCGTAGACTCCCGTCATATGCAGAGGCTGCAGCGATCACTCCACCTCCCCAAGCACCACCTAATCAACAAGGTGGAGCTCCACCATGCACATGGTTGAGAGGCTGTGCGAACAGAGGCAGGCTGTAATGCATTTGTGGGAGGATACACGGGCAGGCAGTTTGAGTGCAGACATTGAGTGGTCGAGTGTGCAGTGGTCAAAGCTGAAAGACCTCTGTAAAGTCCTTCAGTGTTTTGAGGAATGCACACGGCTGGTAAGCGCAGACCACACCATCATAAGCATGAGCATCCCACTTATGCATCTGCTCATGCAAACTTTGACACACATTAAGGATCAGGCATGTGCAGCGGAGGAGGAAGAGGAGGAGGAGGAGGGAAGCCTTGATGACAGTCATCCATTGTCTGCTCAGGGAACTGTCCTGGACGAGGTGGAGGAAGGAGAGGAAGAGGATGAGGGGGATGATTATTTTTGGGAGGAGGATGCTTCTCAGGGGGAAGAGAAAATGTTGGCTTGCCAAGGTCAGGTACAGGGTTTCTGCCTGACTGGAGGGATGTGGATTTGGCAGAAAGTGCTCCTCCACCCACCACTGGCAGTGCATCATTGACACCTGGAACATTGGCCCACATGTGTGATTATGTCTTGCGGATCCTATAAAAGGGACCCCCGCATTGCCAAAATTATGAAGGATGACGACTACTGGTTGGCCAGCATCCTCGATCCACACTATAAAGGCAAATTACAGAACATCATGCCACAGGAGAACCTAGAGCTAATATTGGCGAACAAACAAGCAACTCTGGTAAACCGTTTGTTAGAGGCATTCCCAGCACACAGCAGCGGTGTAGGTTCTACCACGAGCCATACTGAGCAACATGGAAGAGGTGTTCTTGGTGTTCTTGGTGCACACAGCAGAAGTGGCGCTGGAGACAGGGGTTTCATGACCATGTTGTGGACTGATTTCTCGAGTACCGCTCACACGACTGTTAATACTGAATAGATTGCAACAGACAGGAGACAGCAGTTGTCAACTATGGTTCAAAATTACTTCTCCTCCCCTATTGATGTTCTCCCTCACAGTTCATTCCCCTTTGACTACTGGGCCTGTAAACTGGACACTTGGCCTGAATTGGCACAATATGCCTTACAGGAGCTCGCTTGCCCCGCTGGTAGTGTGCTATCAGAAAGAGTCTTCAGTGCTGCTGGATCAATCCTGACAGAAAGAAGGACCCGGCTGTCGACCCAAAATGTTGGTGATCTCACCTTCATTAAAATGAACCATGCCTGAGTTTCAAAGGATTTTGTACGACCTTCCCCTGATGACACATTGGTTGCCAGCAAAATGGCTTGCTTTGTCCTCCTCTTCCTCTGACTTCTCCAATTCCTCCATTTGCAGCTGCTGAACGTCCAGCCTACACCTTAACATATGCCAGTTTTTCCACCTTCCTAACTGGGCTGTACCCTCCCCAGGTCCGGTGTCAGCACCTGGCGCTCCCGGGCAAGTGGCTGGGCCCTGAGCAGGTGGGGGCCCACTCGCCATCAGAGTCACCGGCGTACTATGAGGGGCCCTGTGCCAGTGCCGTCGCCCACGAGTGGGCCCCCCCTGCTTGCTCAGGGCCCCAGCACTTGCAATACTTACCTCTCCCTGTTCCACCGCTGTGACGTCTTCCGCGTTTTCTGACAGTGACATTCAGGTCAGAGAGCGTGATGACATCACGTCTGTGCGCTCTCTGCCTGAACAGTCACAGTGCAGAGAGCTGGAAGATGGAGACTCTGAGGAGTCCAGAGTAGAGCAGTGCCCAGCGAGGAGAGGTATTTTTTTTTTTTTTTTATTTTATTTTTTTTTTTAATGTTTGGAGCAATATATGGGGAGCATTATACACTGGAGAATTACAAATGGGGCCCATCATACACTGAAGCATCTTATACGGGGCCCATTATACACTGGAGCATTATATGGGGCCCATTATATATGGAGCATTATGTGAAGCTCATTATATACTGTATGGAACATTATATGTGACCAGTTATGTTTGGAGCAATATATGGGGCTCATTATTCTGTATGGCGCACTATGTGGTGCCCATAATACTGTATGGAGGACTATACTGTCCGTTTTTCAGCTATTGTAGAATTTACAATAGATATCAGTTATGTAATGTAAGAAGTGAAGTATTTGGCATTGTACTATTATATACCTATATTTCTTCCGTATCGGAGCATCATGAATTGTGGTATGTGTTAAAGGGGCCCACTGAGACTCTTTGGCCCAAAGCCCACGAAAACCTGGAGCCCGCCCTTCCACCCCACAACTTTAGCCAAATAACCCCCAGTTTTCAATGCATTACTATTATTATAAAGTAAATTAAGGTTTACAAGCTTAAGTAATAAGAATTGATGCTGTTGGCATTGAAATGGGCACTGTAGGTGTGTTTACTGTCCTCCACTCCCTGCCGACTTTTATTCCCCATTGACTTGCATTGGGGTCGGATTTTCGACTCCGACTCGACCTTTTCCGATTGTTGGCCGACTTCGTTCGACTCGAGTTTTGGGAAAGTCGGGTTGTCCAAAACCCGACTCGACCCTCCCAGAGCCAAAGTCACTCATCTCTAGTGATAAGGTCTAGCGTAAGATCCAAAACTCCTGACAACATCTTAGTATCATTTCTTATTTTTAGTATCTAGGAGTTAGGATTTTGAGGGAATTGAAGAATCCCGCTCTCCGGATTTAGAGATAATCCATGCCAGTCATGACAAAATATTTTTATCTATATGATGAAGTATTTAGTGTCAATCATAAGACCCAGATCTGCAACTATTATGTGCACGGCCCTGTGCTTCAATGCAGCGAAGGGTTCGGATAGCACTCGGACCATTGTCGTTCAGCATGAGAAAAAAATTGCAGCAAATTTCTGAAATTGGACAGTGCGAGAAAATAATCGCATTCCGGACGTGCATGCCATAAGAATACATTACAATTCTGTAATATAGGAAACTGTAAATGGCCCTGTAAAAGATGAGTAATAAACGGATTGTAGACAGACAACGTGACAAGTAAGGAAACATCGCCCCACCTCCTGGATGAGATTGGGCCAATTACACGCCAGTGTGAGCGAACCCTACATAGCTAGCAATAGTAATAGCTCCCCCTGAGGTTTGGAAGAGAGCGCGTCTTACTTTGCACAGAAATAGTATTTGAAGCCTCTGTGGTCTTACCTCAGTCCTTACACAGGGAATAACATTCCACTCACATATTTGTCTTTCCACTGAGAAACATTTATTTTAAATGTGATTTTCTTTTAATGTTACTTGTGGGTTTCTGCTCTACCATACAAATAATTCCTGTCCTGATTTATATGTGTTCTTTTACATTTGTGTTCTATGCATTTCTATTTTTGGCCTTTTTTCCACCATAACCATAATAACTTGAACCAGAGCCAGAATGATCTTGGCTAACGAAGAAATGTTCCCTCGTGCTAATAGCTACGTAATTGTGTCCTTTACGCCAGCACCAAACATGGCATTCTGTAAGAGACGTGCCAAGAAATGGGGCTGAGCAATTTAACAGAGACATTATGTCACCATCTAACTTGTGCGCTTGATTTATGGAAAAAATAATGGGGCCATTTTACAGAAATGTGTTTTTACCATGTATCTACCCTGACACAAGAAATGAGGGAATGAAATTTGTATCTGCTGCTACACACGCACACAAACATACACCTAATACACACATACACAGTACACACATACACAATACACACACAATACACACAACACACAATACACACAACACACACAATACACACACATACACAATACACACACAATACACACATACAGAATTCACACACAATACACATACATACACCCAATACATACACACAGAATACATACACACAATATATATGTATACGCACTGTATATACACACAAATGAGGTACACAGTTTATTTGCTTCTGTCATATATACCCCATAGAAGACCCCTTTCAATGCAATTTGCAGTGCACTTCAAATTCAGTGGACACTCCTAATCAGTGATTTATACACTTTCATACTGGGATGACAGTCAATCACAGATCAGGCCCACCCACATGACTCCTACCCATAAAAAATAAGAATGTAAGTGAATAAATACAACTTGAATTGAATCTTTATACACAAGATTACCTACTTGTAACATCCCTCCTTCACTGCCTCTACTGTTAGGCGAGGCCGCTCTGACCTCATGGTTGGGTGCTGGCAGCAGGTCAGGTGGTGAGGATTATGACTCATATGGTATGTTAAAAATGTTGCTTATTTTCATGTATACTACTGAATTATTAAATAAAAATTAAAGCGATGGTTACACTTTAAGATTTGCTTTAAAGAGAATCAGTAAGCCCATCCATCCCAAACTGCATATGGACATACACTTATATGAAATGTAAATCCTTTAACACCTTTATATCTTCTATCTGTTGTTGCATTCTTGAAAAATTGGCATTTTCATAGCAGAGCACGCAACAAGCCACTGCCCCTGAGGATCATTTTCTGAGCAGTGCCAGTCTCTTTAGCCTGATTTATGATTTATAGCTCACTGTCTAATTTCCTTTCCTGGCACTTGATGTTGCAACAGACAGTGAGCTGTCAATCAATGTACAGAGGTCCAAGGAAATCTGTCAGTAAGATGAAACCTACTAAGCCGTCTACATCGGCATGCAGGTGATGGGAAGCTTAATAGAATTATATATGCTGTCTGTGATCCGATGTCTTATTCCGGAGAAATCCACGTGTAACGATAATGTGAATTATCATGTATGACTTTTCCAGGGCATTCCAGAATCTTCCGTCCTCTATACCAGGGTTCCCCAACTCCAGTCCTCAAGGGCCACCAACAGGTCATGTTTTCAGGTTTTCCTAAGTATTGCCCAGGTGATAATTGCATCACCTGTGCAATACAAAGGAAATCCTGAAAACATGACCTGTTGGTGGCCCTTGAGGACTGGAGTTGGGGACCCTGCTCTATACTCTCTAGAAGGATTCCTAGCAGCACAGAGCCAAGCAACCCCCCTCTCTCTGCCCCTCTGGTCACACACTGCAGCCTGTGACACTGCTCTTCCCTTCCTCCTTCCCAGCTATACACATGCTCAGTGTAACCTGAGATGCCAGTGCTGGATTTTCCCTCCTCACCGTGGGGGTCCTCTTTGTGTCCAACATGTGCATTTTCACTCATAGACAATAATGGGAATTTATTCATTCGGACGTAATGCAATGTGAGATGTGTTAGAAAAATAAAAACTACATGTCCGAGACGTTCTTCGACGGGGCTATCTAGCCTGTGTTTTTCCCGGTTCCAGCCCCAACTGAATCTGAGAAGCAGATTTGTCCTAAACGGTGTGAGCTAACTACACCATGTTTGGTTGTGGATCAATGCCAGCGACAAGCTGGAAAAGATGGTGCTATGTGCGTTTCTATATGAGGTACCCTCTGCAAGTTAGGATCGTTATAAGTTTTTAGAATCAAATCTGCAGCTTTGAGCTAGGGGAGGGGGCCAGTAAACCAGCCCCTTTAGTGAGGTCACAAGCCCAGATGTATAAGTCTGCAACTGAGCCCCCCCTGGTAATTCTAGCCTGGGATGGCATGTCAGTCGGATCTCAAATGAACTACGACATGTGGCTCCTCCCCCAGCCTTGTTTGCCGGAATGTTCTAAGTACCATGTGAGTGTTTCTTCTTTAACCCTGTTTTATTTTAATTGCTTGTACATATTTTTAATTGTCTCACTTTGTAAAACCTTTTTAAATCTTTTGTAAACACTGCCTATCTTTTCGGTGTAAAAATATAAACTTACTAGTTCATCTCTATGCTTTATAACAAATTTGCACGTGCCTTAACCCTCCGTCACATACAATATCGGTTCTAACGAGTTCACATACAATGTGACTGTCAGGCGCAGGCTAGAAAAATACCTATAATATCTAATGTTTGCAATTTCAGTGCTCTAAAAGTGATCAGTGACCTTCATAGGGATGTAATAAAAGAGACTACACATAATCAGGTGCAAAAAAAAACCATTTACTTAACATAAAACTAATAACTCTGAAATACAAACATTTCAAAACTCCCGCCAAATAGTCCCCAGTTCAACTCTGTCAAAAAACTCTACAAAGAATATTTATGGAAACAAACTTAATTTTAAGGTACCTTAAGTACTATTAAACACATATTCAATCAGAATTAGATCCTGAAGTTTCCCCAGAAAAATTACACTTGCAGAGCAAAGAGCAAGAATTACACATCATTTTTGCATGTGTCAGGCAGATTGCATTATGACATTTGTGACATTCATAATTAGAAAGCCTTCTGATTCCGCTTTCCGTGGTGCAGGTGGTGCATCTCCTTCTTTTGGGAGGTGGTGCAGGTGGTGAATTTTCACTATCATCTTCTGGGCGGAACTACTGTATATGCCTGAGCAGCACACTTTCTTTTTTAATCTGCCTTATTTCTATGAAATATCCTCACACTTTGTGCTATACATTCATAAAACAAGCTAAATAAGCAATTGTGATGAATAAAAACATAAAATACCAACCTTATTGAGTGTGACGTGTTCACATACAATGAGCCTGAGAGATTAGCGCAGTTATATCTGTCCTCCTGAAGCTCTGCAATCCAACTGTGGTATGAGGTTTCACAGAGCTGCTAGAGACAGGAGACCTGGAGGGAGGGGATTTCCTCACAATCTGGTGAGGAAGGAGAAATGAACTAAAAGAGATGTGCCTGTCAGGCCTATTGTATGTGATGGAGGGTTAAGTATACTACGCTACTAAATTGGGGTGGCCTCTGCCCCACATTCTAGACCCAGAGGCTGGTGGCAGCGTGTGTGCTGGGTTGGGTATAGCTGGCAGTGACGGAGCGGGCTTTATAAGTGTATTGCCTGGCTGCGGCAAAGAGTAGTTATAATCCCCTCACTGCAGCGTGCCCAATAGCCAGTACACGTCCAAGCGGCCCGTCCGGCGACTAATTATCCTAGGTGCAGTTCCCTGACTAAACAAGCTGTTCAGGACCATGGGCTGGACTCTGAACTGCATGAGATTCTGCCTCTAGAGATTATTATACATGAAGGGGGAGTTACAAATGTGAGACAAGTAACTAACACACAACACCAGAACTGAACTTTGTCTCATTATAAACACATTTGCTGAAGCTCTCACAGCTCTGCTGTATTGTAACACTGGCTGCCTGTGAGATGGGAACTGAAGCACGGAGAGGAACCTGCAGATGAGTTCAAACAGTTGCTCAGTAAGAGAAACTCCTGGTTAAGTGAAAAGTTTCACACTGTAGATCAGTAGGAGTCCAACTGTTTGGACCCAATAATTGCAAAAGATGTGAAAGTCATTCTAACATCCACCACGCTGGCTACAAAATAATGAGAATCAGATTAATTCAAAAGCATGCAAAGTTTCAGCTAAACAAGCACATATAGTATATGCTTTTCTAAACCGTGCACAACCTCCTGAAAAGAATGGCTACCAAAAGAAGTCAAATATGCTCAAACATTCTGGGATTTTTGCTGATTTTTCATGATAAATTACATCAATCCATGAGAATGCTTGTTTGCAGGTGATTCACATTGGCCTGATTGTCGTCTGCAAACTCTTCTGTGCCTATGCTGGCAAAGAAATATGTGATCCTATTTAGGTTATACATACACTTTGGCATGTGTTCTAAAAAGATCAGAGGGAGCCAAAGACAGCTGGAAAAATTGGAGCCATGCATGTAATTCATGCCAGTCCACCAGCTAATGCAGGGAGAATGTAGATGATAGATTATAAGAAACGCATTTCACCATCTACATCACACAGATCACGGTGGAGCTGACAACAGATAGATAATGTGTGTCATTACTGTTACAGAAAATAGATGCAACCTGCAACACACTTGTAAAGGTAATCAATTACCAAGAGCTATAGCATAAGCATAAAACACGCTGCTATACAACCCGCTACACACTACAAAAAAGAGAACTTCTGAAATGATTTAGTATTATTAGGATCTAATAGTAGAATGTGTTTGTTATATTTTGTCCTATATTTTAAGAATTTATCTAGAGAATTATTGCACCTTCAGACAACTTTGTATATTGATGATGTGTTTTCTAATGCATTTACATTTAGTATGAAATGGAGTACTGCATTAAATATTCGAAGGATAAATCACAAAGCTGTCAGTAGTTCTTCCATAAAAGACTGAAGCTTTGAATTTACAGATATTTCCCAAACATTGTTTGGCTCTCGGCTATTGTCTTCCTTAGCTTCTGTTTTCCCAAATACATTAATATGGTTGTTATTCTCACATGAATGGATTGTGATTTTTAGGGGCAGAAAAGGAAGCACAATTCTGGGTATTTCCCAAAGCCTAAGGTCAATGATAATACAATTCTAATGACATACTGCTTATATCTTAAAGGGGTTGTCTTATCTTAATCCCTTAACGACAGCCGATGCGCTTTTTAATGGCGCTGAGAAATAAGTGTATAGCGCCCCCAGCATTGGAATTTCTCCGGGGCCTCGGCTACCGGAGATAGCTGAGACCTCAGAGAACATGATTCGGGTCGTTTTTTACCGACCCCAGTGTTGCAATTGCCGTTATTAAGAGAACAACGGCTACTGCAAAAAAATACGTCAGATTTCCCAATTAATTTCTCTCTCCTCTGATGTGATTGCACATCAAAGGAGAGAGAAATGGGTCCCTCAATCCACATCCACCCCGGTACCACCGGTGTCCATGGATCCTCCTGCATCCCCTGTGATGTCCCCCGGTCAGCGGTGTCTTCTTCCGGGAAGAAAATGGTGGGCACATGTGCAGTGCACCCGCCGAGATCTGCAGGCCAGCACCCAGCAACGTTAGGAAATTTTTCCTATTGGTTCATTGTGATCACTGTGATAGGGTCTATCACAGTGATCAAAATAAAAAAAAAATAGCAAATCAAACCCACTTTATCATCCCCTTAGTTAGGTAAAAATAATAAAATAAAAAAGTATTTCCATTTTTCCGTGGTTTGGATGGGCTAGGGTTAAGGATGGGGCTAGGGTTAAGGTTGGGGCTAGGGTTTGAGTTTGGTCTAGGGTTAGAGTTGGGCTAAAGTTAGGTTTGGACTAAAATTAGGGTTGGGGCTAGGGTTAGGGTTGGGCTAGGGTTAGGGTTGAGGTTGGGCTAGGGTTAGGGTTGTGGTTATGGTTGGGATTACGATTAGGGGTGGGATTAGGGTTAGGGTTGTGTTAGGTTTAGAGTTGTGGTTAGAATTGGGTGGTTCCACTGTTTAGGTACATGAGGGTGTCTCCAAACGCGACATGGCAACGCCATTGATTCCAGCCAATTTTGGGTTCAAAAAGTCAAACTGTGCTCACTTCCTTCTGAGCCCTGCCATGCGCCCAGTGGCTTTCCCCCACATATGGGGTATCGGTGTACTGAGGAGAAATTTCTCAACAAATTTTGTGGTCCTTTTTCTCCCGTTACCCTTGTGAAAATAAAAGTTTGGACCTAAAGTAAATTTTTTGTGAAAAACGTAAAATGTTCATTTTTTCTTTCAACATTGCTTTAGTTCTTGTGAAGCACCTGAAGGCTTAATAAATGTCTTGAATGTAGTTTTACGCACTTTGAGGGGTGCAGTTTTTAGAATGGTGTCACTTTTGGGTATTTTCTGTTATACTGACCTCCCAAACTCACTTCAAATGTGAGGTGGTCCCTAAAAAAATGGTTTTGTAAATTGTATTGCAAAAATGAGAAATCGCTGGTCAACTTTTAACCCTTATGTCCTAACAAAAAAATTATGTTTCCAAAATTGTGCTGATGTAAAGTTGACATGTGGGAAATGTTATTTAGTAACTATTTTGTGTGACACCGCTCTCTGATTTAAGGGTACAAAAATTAAAAATTTTAAAATTGCTAAATTTTACCACTAACATGAAATACAATATGTCCCGAAAAAAATTCTCAGAATCAGTGGGATACGTTGAAGCGTTCCAGAGCTGTAACCTCATAAAGTGACAGTGGTCAGAATTGTAAAATTGGCTTGGTCATTAAGTATCAAATTGGCTCTGTCACTAAGAGGTTAATAAATGGGAACATTGTAAAAACAAACAACTTTGCAATTTACTCCATATTAAAAATAATGTTCATCAAGAAAGGAGGGATTTTTATTTCTGCAGTGTATACAGTGATGTTCAAAAGTCCTGCATAGGCATAGGATAAATAGATTTTTCAAGTTTTAAACGTTTTCTGTCGAATATCTTCGATGCTAATATGACATATTATATATGGTTTTGTTCAGAATACAATTTTGCATTCTCTCCCTGTAATATTTTTAGCTTTTGAAGCAGTTTTGCCTGAAATTATTGCAACAATATGGGAATTGAAAGCACAACTAAATATTGTACAGCTTCAGATCCAAAATTAGCCAATCACTAGTGTTGAGCGATACGATACTGCAAATATCGGGTATCGGCCGATATTAGCTGTATCGGCCTTTCGATTCCGAATACCGATATTTTCGTCATATCGAATACCGGAATCGGATTTGTCACTGTCACTGTGAGTGTCCGTCGGTCGGGTCTGTCAGGAGTCAGCGGCACTTACCTGGCAGAAGATCTCCGGCGGTCACGTCCTGGACTGCTTGATGGCCGCCATTGAACAAATTATTAAAGAACATGTATGCAAGTACCTGGATAAGAATGAAGTGATTAAACAGAGTCAGCATGGGTTTGTAACTAATAAGTCATGTCAGACTAACTTAATTTCCTTCTATGACAGAATCACTGACTGGGTGGATCAGGGAAATGCTGTAGATATAGTATATCTTGACTTCAGCAAAGCATTTGACAAAGTATCTCACACAATCCTTATTGAAAAAATGACTAAGTATGGAATGGACAAGGCAACTGTTAGGTGGATTCATAACTGGCTTAGTGATCGGACCCAAAGAGTGGTTGTAAATGGCTGCACATCCAGTTGGAAGAATGTCTCAAGTGGGGTACCACAAGGCTCTGTTTTGGGCCCTGTATTGTTCAACATCTTTATCAATGATTTAGATGAAGGAATTGAGGGTAAACTGATCAAATTTGCTGATGACACAAAGCTAGGAGGGTTAGCTAATACTAGAGAAGAGAGAGAGAGGATTCAAAAAGATATACATAAACTGGAGCAGTGGGCAGCAACTAACAGAATGGATTTTAACAGGGAAAAATGCAAAGTACTACATCTGGGCAATAAAAATGAAAAAAGCATATACAAAATGGGAGGAATAGGGCTAAGTAACAGCACATGTGAAAAAGACTTGGGTATACTAATTGATCACAGACTTAACATGAGTCAACAGTGTGATGCAGCAGCAAAAAAGGCAAATGCAATTCTAGGATGTATCAACAGAAGCATACAGTCTAGATCACGTGAGGTCATTATTGCCCTCTACTCCTCTTTGGTCAGACCTCATCTGGAATACTGTGTCCAGTTTTGGGCACCACATTTTAAAAAAGACATCAACAAACTGGAGCAAGTTCAGAGAAGAGCCACCAGAATGGTGACCGGTCTGCAAACCATGTCCTATGAGGAACGGTTGCAGGATTTGGGAATGTTTAGCTTGCAAAAAAGAAGACTGAGAGGAGACTTAATAGCTGTCTACAAATATCTCAAGGGCTGTCACATTGTAGAAGGATCATCTTTATTCTCATTTGCGCAAGGAAAGACTAGAAGCAATGGGATGAAACTGAATGGGAGGAGACACAGATTAGATATTAGAAAAAACTTTTTGACAGTTAGGGTGATCAATGAGTGGAACAGGCTGCCACAAGAGGTGGTGAGTTCTCCTTCAATGGAAGTCTTCAAACAGAGGCTGGATAGACATCTGTCTGGGATGATTTAGAGAATCCTGCTTTGAGCAGGGGGTTGGACCAGATGACCCAGGAGGTCCCTTCCAACTCTACCATTCTATGATTCTATGATCTTCTCCCTGGCGGTCACATGCAGTTTTTCGCGATAACTGCAGTGACTGCAGGGTAATCCCGGCCGTAAACCAGTCCGATGACGTCACCGACGGGGAAGCAGGTAATCAGCTGTGCTGCGCCGGGATGACAGGCTCTGCCTGTCATTCTGATGTAGCAGAGCTGGATCGTCGTGGGACACTCGTTACTATGGACTGCGTCGGTCAGGTGGTATACTTTTTTTTTTTTTTTTCATTTTTTTACAGGAGATCGATGGCGTCGCAGGATGAGACTGTAATAAAAGTAATGAAAACTGTGTTTTTTTTTTTTATTAAATTAAAAAACTTTTTTTTGAACTTTCACCCGTCCGGGTACATCAACAATTTAACTATTTACATACAGGGACCCTGTCCGGGTTATTTATAATTCTTTGGCAGGGGTGTTCCAGGTACCACCTGGTACTCTTCTGATGCTTGCCAAACATCCGAGGCACCAAGGACCACCAGGACCTGATGACGTCGTGTGGCCTGTACAGTCAAGTCGTGACCCGCTATCTGGGTCTGTGTGTCCACCTCTTTCATCTCCCTCCGGGTCTGGAACCCTATGTCCCGGACTGAACGAACCCCAGGGGGCCTAACAGGCGCCGGGTACGGGCCAGCTATACTTATCATGTCCATAGCTGGGGCTGCTGAGGAGACCACTGAGGGAGGCTGGGGAGATTTACGGCGTGGGGTGGGCACTTTTGCAGAGGCCTGGATGTGGGAGGCTGAAGGCTCCGAGGGTCTCACAGGTTCCTGACACTCTGGGGAGTAGGGGTCGCACCTGGTAACATTTAGGGCGTACCATCCATTGTAACCCCAGTGTCGGGTGTAAGTCACCAAGTCTCCTGGCAACAGGTCCCTCCCCGGGTGTCCTTCTGGGAGGTGAGTCTCCATGTCCCGCCGGGTCACAAAGACTTCTAAATAAAGTCCAGGCTCCTGGATGAAGCCCCAACCACCTTTCAATTTAAAGCTCCGTACTGCACCCTTAAGCCGCGGCTCCCACAGGGTTCCTTTATCTTTTCTCATCCGGTCCTTATCTGCCCGGTCCTTCTCCAGCTGATGTTGGTGAAGCTTTTGGGTTTCTCGCTGCTCCCTTTGTCGCTCTGCTTCCCGCTCCCAACGTCTCCACTCTTCCTCCTGACGCCGGTTGAAATTCTCCTCCACCAGCAGCTCCATGTCTCCACCATCAAACTGCAGCTTACAGTGTCCGGTTTGCGGCAGCTCTCCTGGCGCCCCCCAGTCCTGGCGGCGCTCACCTGCGGAGGAAGCAGCCGGCTCTGGAACAGATGACAGTCGGGGCTCCGGTACAGGCAGGTAGACCTCTGGTGCCTGCGCGGCCTCCTCCATGAGGACGGGTGTCGCTTCTTCTGTCTCAGCGACGGGGGCAGACAGCGGGATCTGGGGTGCTGCCGGTGCAGAGTTTTTTCCAGGAACGGGTGCCTCCACTGCGACAACGTCAACCGGATCACATTGCAAGGGCTCCTCTACTAGAACGGGTGCCTCACCTTCCGGTACAGACACTTCAGGTAAGAGGGATTGGCGCCGCTCCAAGTTTAGTTTTAGGGCACGCCAGCTGGCTTCCATCCTGGCGACCTCCTCCCGGTGCCGGGCCAGGCCTCTTAGGGTATCCTCCGCTTCTTGCAGCGTAGGAGGGTTTCCAGGCCGGGTGCCCAACGGTGGTTCCGTGGCGATCGGGTCGCTTCCGTGGGGGGAGAGCTCTGACTGCTCCATCCCTTCACACTTCTGCTCGTGTCCATTAGCCATCTCTGCCAAGTCACATGTGTCATTAGCATCTGGAGAGGGCCCCTCTTTTGTAGGGAGGCGGGACCTTCGTGTTAGTTTCCGCACACTGAGGAGGATGAGGAGGCGGAACTGAAGAGCTGTGGGGCACGATGTTACATTGAAGTACCATTTACAGTGGTCGGCCATCGTTTTCGCACCACTGAGTGAGTGTACACCCACGAAGAGCACGCCCTTCTTCTTCACCAGTGCCTCGTCGTGACGCAGATATGGCTGAAAAATGGCAAATACATTCTCTGATGATTTTAGCAATTCTCAAGCACAAAACCAGTTCAATTCAGGCACACAGGACTCGCTTATAGCGAGCTACAGAATCCTGTTCGTGACGCCCAAGTTGAGTCGCACAGAGCCAGAGGTTTTGGGGGTACTCGGCACCGAGCCCGTCGACTTCTATGGGGTATGTCACGGCTTTACCCGGCAATTGAATCAGAGTCTATTTTACTATGTAGAAGTGTATAAACTATAAATATATGTATATATATATGTCACAATGACATGTATATATATATATATGTATTCTATGTGTGTATATTTTGTGTTTACAACGAAAGAAAGGTTTTTTTTGTTGCGATATTTTGTTCCCATAGACTTACATGGGACTTCCGGTATCAGAATCGGATATCGACGATATTTAGTGATATCGGCGATACCATTTCGATACGATATTTTTAGATATCGAGCAGTATCGCTCAACACTACCAATCACAGATGAGGTTCTTGTGACCAATCATAACCTGGATATGGCAGCCAATCACATTCCATTCCATTGCATCACATCTGCTGCTTTGTTTGTTTTATCTGTTGGTCTATCTAGTGAATCATACTGTAGAGCTTTATGATGGGAGCCTTCAGATTTTTGTCAGCGGAGGATCGTGTGCGAGTTGTGGTGCTACATGAAGAGGGTTATACTGGCCCCCAGATCGCAAGGAAGGTCGGCTGTAATCAGAGTACAGTCGTAAGAATTTTGCAGAAACATAAGCAGCTTGGAATTACCCATGACAGGCCCAGATCTGGTCGGCCCAGAAAGTCAACTAAAAGGGAGGATAGAGTACATCCCTTGCCAATCGAAAGCTCACCTCTCCTCAGCTTCTGCGAGAATGGCAAGAAAAGTGCAATATTGAGGTATCAACATCAACTGTTAGGAAGAGATGTTTGGAAGCAGGATTGAGAGGTTGCAAAGCCCGAAAGAAGCCATTGATGACAGCCATACAAAGGCGAAAACTGTGGGCATTGAAATATTCAAAATGGAGGAAGGAGGAGTGGGAAAAAGTGCTATTTAGTGATGAAAGCACTTTTTGCATTTTAGGAAATGATGGCAAGTCTTATGTGAGAAGGTTTCCACATGAAGAGTACAAGCCAGAGTGTTTGAGCTTCCCTGTGAAACATCCGATGAATTAATAGTCTGGGGCTGTATGGCAGCCAATGGTGTTGGAAGGCTTCATATTGTGGAGGGTATGGTTAATGCAAAAAAATACATAGACATCTTTAATAAGAAAATGTCTAATTATCTAAAAAACAGCCAAGGACCAAGAGAGAGTTGATTGAGTCTCTGATACAGGCCTGGAACCACATCATCACTCGTGAACATCTGCAGAAGCTTGTTCACTCAATGCCACAGAGATGCAAGTTGGTGCTCAAGAGCAAAGGCTGGCCATTGAAGTATTAGAAGCTAAAGATGCACTCAAAAGGCCCTTTTCAGGACTCTGAATTAAATAAAAAATAATAAATCTTAAAAAGTAAAATTTAAGTCTGTGTGAACTTGCATTGGAAGTTAATGAACTTAGAAACCTGTTCACCATTCTACACACTGTACTGGTGTAGGTATGGTTATGCTGTAAAAAAAATTATCAAAAATGCTCATACCATAACAATTTATACACTTGGGACATTCAAAAATGAGTATGGCATACAATGAGGGATTACAAAAACATATATGTTCCACCAGTTTCACTGTAGAGATGCAGAAGTATGAAATATATAGTTTTCTTCACGCCTATGCAGGACTTTTGAACACCACTGTAGCTACAAGGAGTCTCGTGATTGCAAGCTGTTTTCTAGCTTGTAAGTGCTGCTCTGAAGCCATTCTACATTGCTGTAGTGGCCTCTTCTTGTAAGGGAGAACACACAGTTCGGAGGAGTGGCTCATTTACGCCCCCATGCCAGAACTGTTAATAATCAGGATGGCACTGCACCCAAGCAAGAAGCTGGGAGGCAATGGAATGGTGCACTACAGAAAGTGCGAGAATAAACAGACCCTTTAATACTAAATAGCAAAAGGCAAGGGAGGCACAAAAGGTGCATTTCCTGCTATTCACAATCTGTGTATGATGTCAACACATATTGAAAAAGGATCTCCCATCATACTAAATACAGTAATATTTTATTTACATCCTAAAATGTAATTTACAACCTAGAAGAGGCCTGTCCACCTACTGTAAAAATAATCTCTCCTGGTTGCAGAAGCCATGGACTGTAGTACTGGCCTCATGGCTCTATGCTGAGCAGTAATGCCAGTAAGGGATGTTACATGACCATTGTGGCCGCTGATTGCCTGCAGTGGTCTAATCCTAACTGATTGTAAACAAGTGTCTGTGCTCGATTGAGGTTGGTTCTTTATATCACTTGCCTCCGTTTTTTATTTTTTGAATCCGAAAACCACTTGAAATAATCCTAAAACTGAAAAATCATGCCAAACTGTCTACTTTAATATACATTTTATTACTGTATTTTAATGCATTTCCCAAATTTATTTTTGGACAGCACAGGAATAAAAGCAGAAATCATTATTCATGAAACTGCCTAATCCAACTCCAATTAATTTTATGCTACTTTTAAGGTATATTAAAGGCTGACCCTACTGTAATGCTATTGTTAATATCAGTCTTTCAGAAGCACATTAATGTGATTTTTTCCTAATTTTCGGACCATTTTTTGCATTACATCCATTTTTTAACTAAAATGGTTGGATCATTGCATGGACATAAGGGACAATTGCTCTGGGCTGAAGCATAATTTATAGTCTCAGGTTCCAGTACAAAATCTTTTTACAATGCAAAAACAAGTCCTACTGAATGCATTTTTATTACTCATCTCCTTACATGATAAAAGAGACACTGGATCCTGATTGCTACCAAAGTCCAAGTGCTCCTTCTGTATTCCCTGTAAGTTATTCTCCTGCCTTAGGAGCCTTCATCATCCAGTCTCTACTGCACTCGAACCATTCTTTCCAGCAATTCTCCCCAGAGCCCAGCCTTTCCACAAGCCTCATGGCTACAGACATTGGTAACACACAATGGTGTTTAGCGCTTTTATGCTTTCGTTGTGGGCACTGTATGCTACTCTTAATAGATATTGTATGGCACTAAAATTCTGGTAAAGTTATAACATTATTATTCTTCATTTTGCTTTTTTTAAAAAAATGTAGCCCCCCATGCATGTTTTGTCTTGAAGAAATAACAAAAGTATTTAAAAGCCAGAAAAAAACGTCATGTAAAAAAAAGTTATTCACTGTTTGGTGAAAAATAACCATTTTCGTAAGAAAAGTTGTTTAGGTCCAGAGCGACAAGGCTTTGCTTGAAAAGTGACAATAGGTGTCACATGCGAAGGCAGTAGCTGCAATATCTGTACAGACATTCAACTGTACAAAAATACATTCAGGCTCTTTGGGAGTTTAAGCCCTTATTAGGGATGAGTGAGCATGTTCATTGAGATTCGGTACTCGGCGAGTAATGCGGTACTCAAATCCTAGTGAGTATTTCACTACTCGCCTCGCAATATTCATATCTCCCGCCCAGCATTAGCCAATCACAGTAATGCCGCAGCCTTCTTGGTTTTGGGCGGCATTACTGTGATTGCCTGGCTGCGCAGCATCATAGATGAGTCATCATAGTAGGCTACGACTCATAAGCTCTATACAAGCCCTGCGGGTGCCATTTTCTGCACATTGCTTCCAGAACACAGCTAGTGCCAGCATAGGGAGAGTAGTGCTTTTGGAAATTGTCCAGAAATCATCTTAAAAAAAGGTCAGGGAGTAGTGACAGTTTTCCCAACTATTTTTGAGGTCACATTTACCCCTGCAGGCCAATTTTTTTGCCCTCGCAGTGCTGTTTGCACACCGAATAGCACGCACGGTACTGCACAACTGAGATGCAACCAGCACTGTTGTCTTCTGTGATGACTGGTGAGCAAAATATTCGGCGTTAAACTCAGGCCAATTTTTTTGCCCTTGTAGTGCTGTTTGCACACCGAATAGCACGCATAATTGTCTGGCTCTTGAGGCCTCCTTCCTGCGTCAACCATGATACAGCCCCTAGGGCTCATGTTTTGAAGACACTATGCCTGCACATTGCGCAGTGGCAGTGGAAAAAACAAGGACAGTAGTCCAACCTTTACAATTGTGAACCCCTTGTGATGATGATGGGTGGCTTCTTCCTGCGTTAACCAACACACAGCTTTTTACCGCCTGCTTTTAAACAATCATGCACCCATTTCAGCCTTTTCCTCAGGCCCCCAGACCGCTTTGTAGGGTCCAGCATAAAATTACTTGCATTTCCATTGACTTGCATTGGACTCGCTACTCGTTACGAATACCCGAGTATTAACACCTACTCGTTGCGTGTATAGCGAGTCTGAATATTTCACCTCTCGCTCATCCCTAGCCCCTATAAATCCAAAAATTACAATAGTTTGGAGTTTATCAAAATAGTCACTTTGTATAGTTACTTCTTTATCTGTAAAAAAATATTTAGACTTGAGAGTCCTCAATGAGGACTCTCAAGTCTAAATATTTTTCTATCTACTGGCTAACACGGTACGAAGATACACATCTTTCCTATATTCTTTATCTGTGTGATTTAGTATAAAAATATAGCCTAGAAATGACAATTCCCTTCTTGCTAAATAATAGAATAGATTGTATTGTAGAAAGGGAGTAAACCACCCTGACCTTGGTAGACTCCAAATAGGATTCCTACAAGGTCTGAGCTGTCTTATGGTGTCTGATCAATCTGATACTCTTGAAGCCCTCAGTTCTGATGCATGGAGATCTGAATGGATTTCTCTCTCTTTGTTGTGATGCCAGGACACATATTTCAAAGATATCCATCTAAATGTCAAAATTAATAAAATAGATTTGTGTCCTCAAAACATGGATTTGTAGTAAATCCGAGCAATACCACCGGTCAGAAAATATATGAGGAGCAGACTTTGCATAAGTTTTTATCCAAAATGATTTAAAGAAGCAGAATTGTTTTAATCAGGTGTCTGTGTTAATTGTCTTTAAAAAATTGGGTTATTTTTTTCTTACATATATAATAATCTGTAGTAAAACATTAAAATCTGAGGTTAGTTTAGACTTATACTTCTAATTTACAGAACACCTTTCAGATGTCTCATTATCATCAGAGGCTGGATTAAAATTACAGGTAATAGCTGTATACACAGGAGATAACTCAGATCTTATGGGTTCGCTGCTGATGTGGATTCTCTAAGCTGCAGGACAGGGTAGACACAACAGACCCTGATGATAGCACATTGAGGAGGACTTGCTGGAACAGCGAGGACCAGGGCAACAGAAAGACAAGCAGAGGAGGAGCGAGGAGGAGTCAGGAGTGCAGGCATACACAGAAACCGATGTATAGTAATTCCAAAACTGCAGCAGTTTGTATAGTGTGAACAGCTCCAGAGCAGAGTTATGCTTATACCAGATGAAGCATTAATCAGCAAACAAATAAATAGGCTTTGGCAGCAGTGATAAACAAGCAAGATGATACTGTCCATTGTGGCAACGTTTGAAATGTGAACAGCTCCATGGCAGAGTTTGTTATGCTTACAGCAAACGAAGGATTCATCATGAAACAAATGGATAACCACTGGGAGCATTATTGAACAGGCAAACCAGTTTTTAGAGAAAGTACAGTCTATTGCAGCAGCATTTGTAATGTGACTAGCTCCAGAGAAGAGTTCATAATAATAATGATAATAATAATCTTTATATAGCGCTAACATATTCCGCAGCGCTTTACAGTTTGCACACATCATCGTCGCTGTCCCTGATGAGGCTCAAAATCTAGATTCCCTATCAGTATGTTTTTTGGAGTGTGGGAGGAATCCGGAGAACCCGGAGGAAACCCACGCTAACACAGGGAGAACATACAAACTCCTTGCAGATGTTGTCCTTGGTGGGATTCGAACCAGGACTCCAGCGCTGCAGTGCTATCCACTGAGCCACCGTGCTGCCCATAATGCTTACAGCTGAAAAAAGGGTTATGCAGCAGGTCTGACTGAGGAAGTAATTGACAGATTAAAAAAACATGGGTTTGCAGATATGATAGATGAGAGATCTGGTTGCTGAGGCAAAATCCATGGCCACATTGGTGTCACAGTCAGCCTTAGACTGGGTTCACATTGCGCTAATGGCAATGTGCTGACGGCATAGCCATAGCAGCACTAACGCTATGTAACGGATGCGTTAGTGCACTCATAGACTGCCATTATGTAGCAAATCGCTAATGCATGTGAGTCGCCCACCAGGGCCGTGGGGTACTCGGTACCGAGCCTGTTGACTTCTATGGGGAATGTCACGGCGGCGACAACCCGGTCCGTGGCTCTGGGCACTCACCAAAAAGGGGATATATTTACAGGGGTTAAAGTTTATGTAGTGATTCGTGACGCCACCTGTAGTGTCTGGTCAGGGTGAACAGCGCTGCGGTGCAGGTCCTCTGGAAGGGATGGTATTATGCAGCTAGTTGGTAAACCTCCAACAGGTGAGGTTGTGTTCTTCCAGGGCAGGTAGATGTTATATTTGGGAATGGTGCTGATGAATGCAGCAGAGAGAGATGTGCGTCGCTGAAATAACTCCGGGAAACAGTCCAAGTGCAATTTCAAGATTTTACTCACAGTCTGTTGCCAGCAAGACAGATGCCTGCCTGGTACTGTGTCCTCCGGGCGAGGGATCCAGCAACCCCCAGGTAGATCAGTCGCACTTGCCCAGGACTCCCGTTCTGTGTGTTCCATTCCTGGCCTTCTCTCTCTGTGCTATTCCACTCCTCTCTTCCTAGCACCTCACCACGCAGTCTTTCAGTCCAGAAGCTGTGGACCCTGTCGGGTAACAGATTAATTCTTTGCGTCCTTGGCGCTATATAGCTTCCATCCTGGAGATGGTGCTGGTAGTTGGTAGGAATGACCCATAAAGTGATCACCGCCGTCGGCTTACTAGCGGGGCCTGAAGGTTTCCCACTAGTCCGATTCCCTGTTGGCCTGGTCCTTCCGATCCCGGAGAGGGCCACGGATGGATTCTTCACTGTTCGTGCCCAAGGACCCTTTCGCTACTTCTCCAGAAGCTCCTCAGTCTCCTCTCACTTAGAGGACGAGCTCCTATCGGCTAGCTCTTCTCCCCACCTCTACACACTCCGTGTGTTTCTTCTTGCTTAACTTCTCTTCTCCTGTTACTACTGTTCCTAACTCCACCCACCCATACACACCTTGCTAACCAGCCTGGTATGAGACCATCTTCCCGTAGGGTACGTCCATATGACCAGCTGATATGGTGTGTGTTGGATGTAGATGTTGGAGTCCTAGGGGTGCTCCCTCTTTACCTGGGAGTGGGGTGTCACACCTCTGGATGAGGTGCACACCTCTGTGGTGACTGAACCCTCAGGGGCACCACATTTGTCATAATCGGCACGCGTTAGTAATGTGCCGTCATTCTGTGACGGACCTTCGGATGCGGTCTGCAGCGTTCGGGGGTCCGTCACCGCTAGCGCAGATGGAGCATCTGCACTAGCGCGATCGCGTAACGCGATCTTTAAAAGGCACTTGCGTTAGCGCAGTCCGTTTAACGCACGTGTTGAGAGGACTGCACTAACGCAATGTGAAACCTGAAGAGTAGTGTTGAGCGATACTGCTCGATATCTAAAAATATCGTATCGAAATTGTATCGCCGATAGCACTAAATATCGTCGATATCCGATTCTGATACCGGAAGTCCCATGTAAGTCTATGGGAACAAAATATCGCAATAAAAAAACCCCTTTCTTTCGTTGTAAACACAAAATATACACACATAGAATACATACAGGTCCTTCTCAAAAAATTAGCATATAGTGCTAAATTTCATTATTTTCCATAATGTAATGATTACAATTAAACTTTCATATATTTTAGATTCATTACACACCAACTGAAATTTGTCAGGTCTTTTATTGTTTTAATACTGATGATTTTGGCATACAACTCCTGATAACACAAAAAACCTGTCTCAAAAAATTAACATATTTCAACCGTCCAATAAAATAAAAGTGTTTTTTAAAAACAAACAAAAAAAACATGAAATAATAAAGTTCAGTTATGCACTCAATACTTGGTCGGGAATCCTTTTGCAGAAATGACTGCTTCAATGCGGCGTGGCATGGAGGCAATCAGCCTGTGACACTGCTGAGGTGTTATGGAGGCCCAGGATGCTTCGATAGCGGCCTTAAGCTCATCCAGAGTGTTGGGTCTTGCGTCTCTCAACTTTCTCTTCACAATATCCCACAGATTCTCTATGGTGTTCAGGTCAGGAGAGTTGGCAGGCCAATTGAGCACAGTAATACCATGGTCAGTAAACCATTTACCAGTGGTTTTGGCACTGTGAGCAGGTGCCAGGTCGTGCTGAAAAATGAAATCTTCATCTCCATAAAGCATTTCAGCCGATGGAAGCATGAAGTGCTCCAAAATCTCCTGATAGCTAGCTGCATTGACCCTGTCCTTGATGAAACACAGTGGACCAACACCAGCAGCTGACATGGCACCCCACACCATCACTGACTGTGGGTACTTGACACTGGACTTCAGGCATTTTGGCATTTCCTTCTCCCCAGTCTTCCTCCAGACTCTGGCACCTTGATTTCCGAATGACATGCAAAATTTGCTTTCATCAGAAAAAAGTACTTGGGACCACTTAGCAACAGTCCAGTGCTGCTTCTCTGTAGCCCAGGTCAGGCGCTTCTGCCGCTGTTTATGGTTCAAAAGTGGCTTTACCTGGGGAATGCGGCACCTGTAGCCCATTTCCTGCACACGCCTGTGCACGGTGGCTCTGGATGTTTCTACACCAGACTCAGTCCACTGCTTCCTCAGGTCCCCCAAGGTCTGGAATCGGTCCTTCTCCACAATCTTCCTCAGGGTCCGGTCACCTCTTCTCGTTGTACAGCGTTTTCTGCCACATTGTTTCCTTCCAACAGACTTCCCATTGAGGTGCCTTGATACAGCACTCTGGGAACAGCCTATTTGTTGAGAAATTTCTTTCTGGGTCTTACCCTCTTGCTTGAGGGTGTCAATGATGGCCTTCTTGACATCAGTCAGGTCGCTAGTCTTACCCATGATGGGGGTTTTGAGTAATGAACCAGGCAGGGAGTTTTTAAAAGCCTCAGGAATCTTTTGCATGTGTTTAGAGTTAATTAGTTGATTCAGAAGATTAGGGTAATAGGTCGTTTAGAGAACCTTTTTCTGATATGCTAATTTTTTGAGACAGGTTTTTTGTGTTATCAGGAGTTGTATGCCAAAATCATCAGTATTAAAACAATAAAATACCTGACAAATTTCAGTTGGTGTGTAATGAATCTAAAATATATGAAAGTTTAATTGTAATCATTACATTATGGAAAATAATGAAATTTAGCACTATATGCTAATTTTTTGAGAAGGACCTGTATATATATTGTAGGATTTCCAGGGGGTTTAGCTCTAGGATCGCTGTCTGGGTAGACAGAATGGCATGAAAACAGTTCATTCAGACAGCAGTTCTGGTGCAAAACTGGCCGCAACCAGCTTTATTAAAGTCCACAGCAAACAGATAAAACAAAGCATAAACAGAAAACCTGGGCTTGTCTAGCCTCTAATTACGCTTAGATAGATGGCCCTCTCTATCCGGGACCCAGACTCTACCAGTCTGTGCCCAAACAACACATATCACATATGTTACCAGTTTGGAGCTTCACAGATACTCCTCCTTGTGTCTGAAGGCACCTTCCATGTCCAGACTTGAGAGAGATCCACTCCTATTCAGCCGCTCTTCACACGGATTCGCACTGAGACTACTCCTATGTCCGGGGTCCTTCCTGCACCCAAACTGAGACAGCTCAAACACTCTTGGAGACTGCTTCCTTGTGCCAGGACACCTCTCTGTGTCCAGGCTAAAGACAGCTCTAACACTCTTGGAGACTGCTTCCTTGTGCCAGGACACCTCTCTGTGTCCAGGCTAAAGACAGCTCTAACACTCTTGGAGACTGTTTCTTGTGCCAGGACACCTTCCTGTGTCCAGGCTAAACTAGCTCTAACACTCTTGGAGACTGCTTCCTTGTGCCAGGACACCTCTCTGTGTCCAGGCTAAAGACAGCTCTAACACTCTTGGAGACTGTTTCTTGTGCCAGGACACCTTCCTGTGTCCAGGCTAAACTAGCTCTAACACTCTTGGAGACTGTTTCTTGTGCCAGGACACCTTCCTGTGTCCAGGCTAAACTAGCTCTCAGACTGTGTTTCCAAACACCTACTTCTGGTCTCCTAATTAACACCTGAGTAGTTTCAGGCTTGTGCTGCAAGTGTGTGCTGAATGTGAGGTGTAGTGACCTTTCTCTACCACTAGGTTTACAAAGCCACACATTTCCCTTATACCTAGGTGAAATGTACACCCCATTCATCACATATTCACTCACTGTCTCACATATCCCCTCCCTCTTCTCCAGACCGGAGGGCTGGTCATCCAGACCGGAGGGCTGGTCAACAATCCAACAGAGACAGTGAACTCTGGACCAGTCATGGCCCTCATCAGCTTCATCCTCACCACTGTCATAGCCAACATCAGCTTTCTCTTCATCTGAAGCATCCGCACTACCCTGTACCCTCCCAGGCCTATACTCTCTGCGGGCCTCGGGTATCCTGCACGGTTTCATCTTGACCTTAGGGCCGGGCTCATTTTCGATATAGTGCCTGGCCAGAGAAGTACGACCCGACACATCAGAACACTTCTGCTGACTCTTCCTCAGAAACTCACGTACCTCCTGTCCCTGGTGCACTGACCATGTGTCACCAACTATCACAGAAGGTATAGGGGGTTCTTCACTTTTCTCCAGTTCCCCACTTTCAGGCTCTTCTGGCAAGACATGCCCAGAAGCCCCAACGTCCGTCCCACACTCTACTTCTTCAGTCACATCTGGCTCACTGTCAGGGCTATACCCTTCATTTTCATTCATATCCTGCTCACTGTCAGTGTCACACAATTCATTTTCACTCACATCCTGCTCACTTTCAGGAGTATACAATTCATTCTCATTCACATCCTGATCTGGAACCTTAGTTAACATGTCATCCACAACATTAACTGCACCATCTGGTCCCTCAAGTATGTGACTATGTGACAACCCCAGCACTATACTTCTATATAGTTCAGGTACTAGGAGCTGACTCACGACCTCTCCCTGGACCTCAGTGTCCCTATACAATAGGCTATTGTCCATGGCAGCATGAGGAAACCTCTCCTCAGAGCCAGGCTCCTGGGAAACCTCATTTAGAACAATCATATTTTCCTGTGCCGTTTTAAGAGTGGGGTCTCGCCACTGCTCACTCTCAAAATTGTCACAGGACACAGGCAAGTCAGGGACACTCGGTTCCTGAGAACCACCATCCTCGTCTCCCAACATCACCTGCAAAGGAATTTCATCACTATCACAGTCATCATTATTATCAACATCATTATCATGACTATGATCAGTATTATCATCACTATCATGATCATCATCATTATCATTATCAGCATCAGCATCAGCATCATCATGGTCATCATCATTATCATGATCATCATCATCATCATTATCACATAAGTTTAACATCCCACTAGCATTGTGTTCCGCCCCTCGGGACTGCGCACCCTCAATAGGAGCTTCATCACACTGTCCATCAGAAACATTTTTCCCCCAGAGATCCTTAGATCGGGGAAAGTCATTACCCAATATGACGGGGTGCACCAGGCTCTTCACTACCCCGACTTCATATGAAACCTCCCCGAGTTTAGGGACCAAGTCCACGGCAGTCTCTGGGTAGACTTTTGTGTCTCCATGGATGCACACCACACTCAGGTGCTTATCAGGGATGAATTCCCTATCAATCAGGCTGTCACATACGGAAGTCACTGGACTCTCTGAGTCCAAGAGGACCTGTGCTGGGCAGTCATTTACAACCACCGGGGACACCTGTGGTCCAGTCTCTTCGGCTGAGGTGGACACACACACAGGTTCTGCGCAGGGAGAGAGGGACCTGCCAACATCACGGCACATAGGCTCCCCCTTTAGTGAACAGCCGGTTGCAATTTCACGACATCTCCAACACTGTCCACCACAATCACCCTCCCATATGTCCGCTCGGGCCTGAACCCGCTTATCAGCATACCCCATGTCCCCAACAGCTGGAACGCTCTTACCGGGAGAGTTCAGCGTCCGGGAACTCTGAAGTGACGACCTCTCAGACGGCTGTACCTCAGGAGGACATGCTCGGGTGTAGCGGTTCACTATCACCTTTTCAACTCCATAATCAGGTTTGCTGACTGCAGACTCCCAACTGTATCTCCAGTCACGAACTCCCCTGGCACGGGCTGTCACCGCAACACCCAGCCGGGTACGAATCTCCGCTTTCAGCTTGGCATAGTCTTGGCTGTCCTGCTCGCTCAGGTCAGCATAGGCCACCTGGGGCACTCCAATCAGATAGGGTGCGACCATCATGGCCCACTCAGATAGGGGCAGATTCTCCTTCTCTGCCAGTTACTCAAATCTAGTGAGATACACCTCATCATCATCACGAGGTGTCATCTTTTTCAGGGACCGTCTTACTGCCTTCTTTACAGCGGACAAGTCAGGTGCCTTCACAACATTACTCTGGGACGAGGTGCTGAGAGCTGCAATCTGCTCCAACACCCGGTTATTCTCCTGCTGCTGCAGGATTTGCTGCTGGTACTGCTGCTGGTACTGCTGCATGCACTGCTGGTGCTGCAGCTCCATGGTCCGCTGGGCCTGGACCAGGTACTCAATGAGCTCCTTCATACTGCCGGACTTATCTGTCTCAATCACGGCAGTTTTATGTTGCACATTAACTTGTGCCATTTGTTCAAACAGCGCCTCCATACTGTCATCCATGCTGTCAGACTTCTCTGTCTTAACAACGGCAGTCTTCACTCAAGACATACACACTCTACAGTCTCTTCCATAGAAAATTTCAGCTCTGCTGTGCAGACACTTTTTTTTTTTTTCTTTGCAAAGTCTATTAGGGCTCCTGTCTCTTTAAGACTGCTCCACAGACTTTTCTTTTGCTGCTGCACATTCCACAGTCATTTTCACAACAAGTTCAGCTTTGCTGTGCATACATTTTCTCTCTGCAGACCCTATCAGGGCCACTGTCTCTCCAAGACTGCTCCAAACAGACGTTTCTGCTGACACACTTTTTTTTTTTTTTTTTCTGCTGCTATTTCACCAGACTTCACCTTTATTGCTGTCTCTAAGCCTCTGTGCTGCATGCACACTCCAGCACTAACTGTATCAGCCACTGCGCTGCCCCAGCATTCTCCGCCAATTGTAGCATTTCCAGGGGGTTTAGCTCTAGGATCGCTGTCTGGGTAGACAGAATGGCATGAAAACAGTTCATTCAGACAGCAGTTCTGGTGCAAAACTGGCCGCAACCAGCTTTATTAAAGTCCACAGCAAACAGATAAAACAAAGCATAAACAGAAAACCTGGGCTTGTCTAGTCTCTAATTACACTTAGATAGATGGCCCTCTCTATCCGGGACCCAGACTCTACCAGTCTGTGCCCAAACAACACATATCACATATGTTACCAGTTTGGAGCTTCACAGATACTCCTCCTTGTGTCTGAAGGCACCTTCCATGTCCAGACTTGAGAGAGATCCACTCCTATTCAGCCGCTCTTCACACGGATTCGCACTGAGACTACTCCTATGTCCGGGGTCCTTCCTGCACCCAAACTGAGACAGCTCAAACACTCTTGGAGACTGCTTCCTTGTGCCAGGACACCTCTCTGTGTCCAGGCTAAAGACAGCTCTAACACTCTTGGAGACTGCTTCCTTGTGCCAGGACACCTCTCTGTGTCCAGGCTAAAGACAGCTCTAACACTCTTGGAGACTGTTTCTTGTGCCAGGACACCTTCCTGTGTCCAGGCTAAACTAGCTCTAACACTCTTGGAGACTGCTTCCTTGTGCCAGGACACCTCTCTTTGTCCAGGCTAAAGACAGCTCTAACACTCTTGGAGACTGTTTCTTGTGCCAGGACACCTTCCTGTGTCCAGGCTAAACTAGCTCTAACACTCTTGGAGACTGTTTCTTGTGCCAGGACACCTTCCTGTGTCCAGGCTAAACTAGCTCTCAGACTGTGTTTCCAAACACCTACTTCTGGTCTCCTAATTAACACCTGAGTAGTTTCAGGCTTGTGCTGCAAGTGTGTGCTGAATGTGAGGTGTAGTGACCTTTCTCTACCACTAGGTTTACAAAGCCACACATTTCCCTTATACCTAGGTGAAATGTACACCCCATTCATCCATATTCACTCACTGTCTCACAATATATATATATATATATATATATATATACATGTCATTGTGACATATATATATACATATATTTATAGTTTATACACTTCTACATAGTAAAATAGACTCTGATTCAATTGCCGGGTAAAGCCGTGACATACCCCATAGAAGTCGACGGGCTCGGTGCCGAGTACCCCCAAAACCTCTGGCTCTGTGCGACTCAACATGGGCGTCACGAACAGGATTCTGTAGCTCGCTATAAGCGAGTCCTGTGTGCCTGAATTGAACTGGTTTTGTGCTTGAGAATTGCTAAAATCATCAGAGAATGTATTTGCCATTTTTCCGCCATATCTGCGTCACGACGAGGCACTGGTGAAGAAGAAGGGAGTGCTCTTCATGGGTGTACACTCACTCAGTGACGCGAAAACGATGGCTCTAAATGGTACTGCAATGTAAGATCGTGCCCCACAGCTCTTCAGTTCCGCCTCCTCATCCTCCTCAGTGGGCGGAAACTAACACGAAGGTCCTGCCTCCCTACAAAAGAGGGGCCCTCTCCAGATGCTAATGACACATGTGACTTGGCAGAGATGGCTAATGGACACGAGCAGAAGTGTGAAGGGATGGAGCAGTCAGAGCTCTCCCCCCACGGAAGCGACCCGATCGCCACGGAACCACCGTTGGGCACCCGGCCTGGAAACCCTCCTATGCTGCAAGAAGCGGAGGATACCCTAAGAGGCCTGGCCCGGCACCGGGAGGAGGTCGCCAGGATGGAAGCCAGCTGGCGTGCCCTAAAACTAAACTTGGAGCGGCGCCAATCCCTATTACCTGAAGTGTCTGTACCGGAAGGTGAGGCACCCGTTCTAGTAGAGGAGCCCTTGCAATGTGATCCGGTTGACGTTATCGCAGTGGAGGCACCCGTTAGTGCAAAAAACTCTGCACCGGCAGCACCCCAGATCCCGCTGTCTGCCCCCGTCGCTGAGACAGAAGAAGCGACACCCGTCCTCATGGAGGAGGCCGCGCAGGCACCAGAGCACTACCTGCCTGTACCGGAGCCCCGACTGTCATCTGTTCCAGAGTCGGCTGCTTCCTCCGCAGGTGAGCGCCGCCAGGACTGGGGGGCGCCAGGAGAGCTGCCGCAAACCAGACACTGTAAGCTGGCATTTGATGGTGGAGACATGGAGCAGCTGGTGGAGGAGAATTACAACCGGCGTCAGGAGGAAGAGTGGAGACGTTGGGAGCGGGAAGCAGAGCGACAAAGGGAGCAGCGAGAAACCCAAAAGCTTCGCCAACGTAACCTGGAGAAGGACCGGGCAGATAAGGACCGGATGAGAAAGGATAAAGGAACCCTGTGGGAGCCACGGCGTAAGGGTGCAGTACGGAGCTTTAAATAGAAAGGTGGTTGGGGCTTCATCCAGGAGCCTGGACTTTATTTAGAAGTTTTTGTGAACCGGCGGGACGTGGAGGCTCACCTCCCAGAAGGACACCCGGGGAGGGACCTGTTGCCAGGAGACTTGGTGACTTACACTCGACACTGGGTGTAAGGTTCTGTGTACATGTTCCTGAAACTCAGTTTGTTCGTCAGCCATTTTACTTTCTGTCTTGCTGCAGCTATCTTGCCCTCAGTCAAAATGGAGTTTCCAGCTTGCATGTTCCCGCCCTGATTCTCTCCTTTTGCTTCTTAAGCAGCCACAGCTGAGCAATCAGTGCTTCAGAATCTAGCCTGCAGTGAACCTGTGACCTGACTCCTAAAGCCTTGGACCTTGTACTCCAGCTATTCCTACTGAGGAACTCTGAAGCACTTGTGGACTCTGAACCCTGCTCTTTGAAAGACCCACGTTTGCATGGACTTACGGTAACAGAGAAGAAGATCCTGAACCTGTTGTGGAGAGTGATTGCTGAGCTTAGATTACTCTGGCCTGCTGTGTCTCCTGCTTCTGTGTCTGCAAACTGTGTGACTATTTTTGCCAACTTGTATGAAGTAATACAAGACTTTCTATATCAAACCTGTGTCTCATGTATTTTCATCGCACCCAAGCACAAGACGCTATATGAACTGTACTACATACATTACAAGATTCTGAAGCCAAAACGTTAGTGTCTGCTGGGTCTGGAAAGGCTGTGTCTGCTGTAACTGTGGATATCGGATGTCCGGTTGTACTTTCTGTGATGACAGTGGTTGTGACTTCTCACAACCATTCCAGGTGAGCAATTCCCTTAAGTGTTTTTTTTTCTGCAGTGTTACCACAGGTAAACACTATTGTTTTTTTTTTTTCTTTTCTCTTTTTTGTCTGCTGTAACTGTGGATATCAGATGTCCGGGTGAACTTTCTGTGATGATAGTGGTTGTGACTTCTCACAACCATTCCAGGTGAGCAGTTCCCTTAATTTTTTTTCTCTCTGCAGTGTTACCACAGGTAAACACTATTGTTTTTTTTTCTCCTCTCCTCTTCTTCCAGTACTCCTGTCTTAAAAGATCTGGAAAATGGAGGCCCGCATAAAGGAACTTTGCGGAGTGACTGATAATATCCTTGCAGATTTGCAGAATATAAAGACCCGTTTTTCAAGCCTACAGGACCTCACTAATCACAATTTGCAAGTGTTTGGACAGACTGCCCAGGATTTGCAAGCCAGGATTGAGGTTCTAGAAGAGCGAGTCCAGGCTCCTGCCATAGCCCCGAGTTCTGGGATTCCCAAGTTGCCCCCTTTTCGTTTTGGCGGTGAACGTGAGAAATTCAGGGGATTTATTAATCAATGCAATCTTTTTTTTTCTGCACATGCTTCACAATTTCCCACTGAACGATCTAAGGTGCTTACTATAATTATGTTGCTTACCAACAAGGCTTTGATGTGGGCAAACCCTCTGATTGAGACTGAGGATGATTGTTTGAATCACCTTGATGCTTTTATTTCAGCCATGGGGCAGGTGTTTGATGACCCCAATCGAGGTGCAACAGCTGAAGCAGCCATGTTAGCTTTGCGCCAAGGTAAGCACTCGGTAGCTGAATATGCCTTGGATTTCAGGAGATGGGCCCTTGATACCACCTGGGACAGTTCCGCCAAAAAATCTATTTTTCGAAAGGGGTTATCTCCACTGATTAAGGATGAACTTGCTCGTGCCGACCCTCCCACTGCGTTAGGTGACTTTATTAACTACTGCATCCGTATTGATACTCGTCTGACTGAACGCAGGCAAGAGAGATGGTTCGAAAGCAATCGCACTAACCTTTTCCTACCTTCCTCTCCAGCTAAGGAACCTTTGAGTAGGATTACACGGGAACCTGAACCTGAACCCATGCAGGTAGACTCTTTACAACGACGGGTTAGTGATGCACGCAAGGAACATCGTTTTAAGGAGAATCTATGTTTCTATTGTGGTAAGTCAGGGCACTTCATTATAAACTGCCCCAGCCGTTCTCGTAAGACTACTGCAGCACTCATTCATTGTGAGTGTTGCGAGAGGGGATCTGTCAGGTCCGAGCCTCAGGCTCCAGAGAGATCTGCAGCAACAGATCTTGATTTCTCGGACTTAAACTCCGTTACCTCTGAGGACGTTGACTGTGTAAACGCTGCCATTTTTCAAGTTTCCTCAGCGGTGTCCCAGCTGAGTTGTAAGAAAAACAATTCTCATTGCTTTCTTTCCATCAAACTCTGGGTTGACTCAGCTTGGGTGTCTAGCTCTGCTATGATCGACTCAGGGGCAAGTGGAAATTTTATGGATGTCTCCTTTGCTCTGAAACAGGGGATACGTTCAGTGAAGAAGGCTACTCCAGTACAGATGGAAACTGTGGATGGCTCCCTGCTGACCTCTGGACCAGTGGATCAGGAAACAGAGCCTTTGAGGGTTCTTATGGGTAAAGATCATCAAGAGAAACTGTCCTTTATGCTTATCTCTTCTCCCCACTTTCCCATTATTCTAGGGCTACCATGGCTGCAGGCTCAGAATCCTACCATTAACTGGGAGACCAAGGAATTACACTTTCCAGAGAAACAGATGAGTCCAAAAGTTTCAGCTTGCTCTGTTCCTAAAGGAACCATGTCAGTCCCTGAACTACCAGCTGTATACCAGGACTATGTGGATTTATGTGACAAGAAGAACGCTGACCAGCTTCCTCCTCACCGTCCATATGATTGTCCAATTGAATTATTGACTGGAGCAGAGATACCTTTTGGTAAGATCTACCCCTGGCGGGGCCCGAGCTAAAGGCTTTAAAGGATTACATAGACGAAAATCTAGCCAAGGGCTTCATACGCCCCTCTTCATCTCCTGCAGGTGCACCCATCTTCTTTGTAAAGAAGAAATATGGATCTCTGAGACCATGCGTAGACTATAGGGAACTCAATAAGGTTACTATTAGAAACCGTTATCCATTGCCTTTAATCCCTGAGTTATTGGAGAGAGTGCGACATGCCAAAATTTTCTCTAAACTAGATCTTCGTGGGGCCTATAACTTAGTCCGTATTAGACCTGGGGATGAATGGAAGACTGCATTCAGGTCACGCTATGGACACTTTGAATATCTAGTTATGCCTTTTGGTCTGAGTACCGCCCCAGCCACTTTCCAACACTTGGTGAATGACATCTTCAGGGATCTCCTAGATACATTCGTGGTAATTTATTTGGATGATATTCTAATTTTTTCTAACTCCACAGAGGAACATCATGGACATGTGAGAATGGTCTTGGAATGTCTAAGACAAAATCATCTTTACATCAAACTTGAAAAGTGTGAATTCCATAGGACCGAAATTCAATTTCTGGGGTATGTACTGTCTACACAAGGAATTAGTATGGATGGAAGCAAAACCCAAGCCATCAAGGATTGGCCAAGTCCTAGAAATGTGAAGGAGGTACAGCGCTTCATCGGGTTTGCCAACTTCTATAGACGTTTCATTAGAAATTTCTCTGAGGTAGTGTCACCTATCACCCAACTTACCCGGAAAGAGTCTAGGTTCTCCTGGACTCCCCAAGCCCAGGAAGCATTTTCCCGTCTAAAAGATAAATTTACCACCGCACCTATCTTAGTACATCCCAACCCCGAGCTTGCCTTCATAATAGAGGTGGATGCTTCAGACTGTGCCGTTGGAGCTATACTCTCTCAGAGAACAGGTGAGAAGAATGTCTTGCATCCCTGTGCCTTCTTTTCCCAGCAGTTGTCTTCGGCTGAGAGGAACTACGATGTGGGCAATAGAGAGTTGTTGGCCATTATTGTCGCCTTCAAAGAATGGAGACACCTTCTTCAGGGAGCTGCACAGCAAATAGTCGTCCTGACAGACCATCGTAACCTTGAGTTTATCAGGTCGGCTAAGTGCCTGACTCCTCGCCAGGCTCGCTGGAATCTTTTCTTAAACCAATTTAATTTTATCATTTCTTATAGACCAGGATCGCGCAATGGAAAGGCTGATGCACTCTCTAGGATTTACTCAGCAGAGACACGTCCAATTACTCCTCCTAAGACTATTCTTCCTGACTCTAGATTCCTAGGAGTAATTCATAATCAAGACCTACTTAAGGACATCAAGGAAGCATACCATGCGGATTCCTTTTTGGCACAACCCCCAAGGGACGTAAGTCTTGTCTTTAAGAATGGTGTGTGGATTCAGGGACAACGCCTGTATATTCCTGAAACAGTCAGATTGAGAGTATTGCAACTCATTCACGATTCCAAGATAGCTGGGCATAGAGGAATTCTAAAGACACAGGAATTTCTCTCTCGTTTTTTTTTGGTGGCCCACTTGCAGGAAGGATGTTTTAAACTATGTCACTTCATGTGAAGTCTGTGCAAGATGCAAAACACCTCGCTCCTCACCAACTGGTCTGTTACAGCCTCTTCCCACCCCGTCCCGCCCGTGGGGATCCATTTCTATGGACTTCATTGTGGAGTTACCAACCTCTCAAGGGAAGAACACCATTCTAGTGGTGGTTGACCGTCTAACAAAGGCAGCTCATTTTATCCCTTGTGTCGGCTTACCCACTGCAAAACAGACATCAGATTTGATGATTAAAGATGTGTTTCGCTTACATGGAGTACCGGATGAGGTTATTTCGGATCGAGGGGTGCAATTCACTTCTAGGTTTTGGCAAAATTTCTGTGCAGCATTGGACATTAAAGTAAACCTTTCTTCTGCTTTTCATCCCCAGACTAATGGACAGACCGAACGAACCAATCAAACCCTGGAGCAGTATCTCCGCTGCTTTATCTGCCACCTACAGGATGATTGGGTGGATCTACTTCCATTAGCTGAGTTCTCGTATAACAACTCTTAGAGTGCCTCCACTAAGCAGTCTCCTTTTTACTCTAATCTAGGTTATCATCCTAACATTCTACCACGATTTCCCATAGAAATGCCTTTACCAGCAGTGGATGAAAGAATCACGTCTTTACAGAAGAATATGGATCTTCTAAAGGAGAATCTGGAATCGGCTCAGGAAAGGTACAAGAAAGCAGCAGATAAATTTCGTAAACCTGCACCAGCTTTCAAGGTAGGAGACTTGGTCTGGCTGTCAACCAGAAATCTTAAGTTAAGGATTCCATCGTCTAAGTTGGGACATAAGTACATTGGACCCTATAAAATCAGTAAAATTATAAGTGCCGTTGCTTGTCGTCTTCAACTGCCCAGAACTATGAGAATTCACCCTGTCTTTCATGTATCCCTACTAAAGGCTGCGACACCCAATACGTTTCCTGGACGTTCTTCTCCTTGCCCTGACCCAGTGCTAGTCGATGGTCAGGAAGAATTTGTGGTGGAAAGGATTTTAGATTCCAGGTTGTATAGAAATCAGTTACAATATCTGATTAAATGGCAGGGCTACCCAGTGGAGGACAACTCATGGGAACCAGTCAATAACGTTAATGCTCCTCGCTTGCTCTGTCAGTTTCATCAGAGGTACCCACACAAGCCTGGCCTGAGGTCATCCGGAGGTTGTCCCTAAGGGGGGAGTAATGTAAGGTTCTGTGTACATGTTCCTGAAACTCAGTTTGTTCGTCAGCCATTTTACTTTCTGTCTTGCTGCAGCTATCTTGCCCTCAGTCAAAATGGAGTTTCCAGCTTGCATGTTCCCGCCCTGATTCTCTCCTTTTGCTTCTTAAGCAGCCACAGCTGAGCAATCAGTGCTTCAGAATCTAGCCTGCAGTGAACCTGTGACCTGACTCCTAAAGCCTTGGACCTTGTACTCCAGCTATTCCTACTGAGGAACTCTGAAGCACTTGTGGACTCTGAACCCTGCTCTTTGAAAGACCCACGTTTGCATGGACTTACGGTAACAGAGAAGAAGATCCTGAACCTGTTGTGGAGAGTGATTACTGAGCTTAGATTACTCTGGCCTGCTGTGTCTCCTGCTTCTGTGTCTGCAAACTGTGTGACAATTTTTGCCAACTTGTATGAAGTAATACAAGACTTTCTATATCAAACCTGTGTCTCATGTATTTTCATCGCACCCAAGCACAAGACGCTATATGAACTGTACTACATACATTACACTGGGGTTACAATGGATGGTACGCCCTAAATGTTACCAGGTGCGACCCCTACTCCCCAGAGTGTCAGGAACCTGTGAGACCCTCGGAGCCTTCAGCCTCCCACATCCAGGCCTCTGCAAAAGTGCCCACCCCACGCCGTAAATCTCCCAAGCCTCCCTCAGTGGTCTCCTCAGCAGCCCCAGCTATGGACATGATAAGTATAGCTGGCCCGTACCCGGCGCCTGTTTGGCCCCCTGGGGTTCGTTCAGTCCGGGACATAGGGTTCCAGACCCGGAGGGAGATGAAAGAGGTGGACACACAGACCCAGATAGCGGGTCACGACTTGACTGTACAGGCCACACGACGTCATCAGGTCCTGGTGGTCCTTGGTGCCTCGGATGTTTGGCAAGCATCAGAAGAGTACCAGGTGGTACCTGGAACACCCCTGCCAAAGAATTATAAATAACCCGGACAGGGTCCCTGTATGTAAATAGTTAAATTGTTGATGTACCCGGACGGGTGAATGTTCATAAAAAAGTTTTTTAATTTAATAAAAAAAAAAAAAACACAGTTTTCATTACTTTTATTACAGTCTCATCCTGCGACGCCATCGATCTCCTGTAAAAAAATGAAAAAAAAAAAAAAAGTATACCACCTGACCGACGCAGTCCATAGTAACGAGTGTCCCACGACGATCCAGCTCTGCTACATCAGAATGACAGGCAGAGCCTGTCATCCCGGCGCAGCACAGCTGATTACCTGCTTCCCCGGCGGTGACGTCATCGGACTGGTTTACGGCCGGGATTACCCTGCAGTCACTGCAGTTATCGCGAAAAACTGCATGTGACCGCCAGGGAGAAGATAATGGCGGCCATCAAGCAGTCCAGGACGTGACCGCCGGAGATCTTCTGCCAGGTAAGTGCCGCTGACTCCTGACAGACCCGACCGACGGACACTCACAGTGACAGTGACAAATCCGATTCCGGTATTCGATAAGACGAAAATATCGAAACGAATTATCGAAAGGCCGATAGAGCTAATATCGGCCGATACCCGATATTTGCAGTATCGTATCGCTCAACACTACTGAAGAGCTGTGTTGGTCCTGTATCGCATGTGCAAGAGGCCGGGGTGTGGACTGACTCTGCTGTAGTAATCTCACCTGTGACTACCACCCCGGTCGCCCTTATTACAAAATTACACACCTGTCTATATAAGACATCACAGCTCACAGTGCATGTCAGACCAAATGAGAATCATGAGGTCAAAGGAACTGGCCAAGGAGCTCAGAGACAGAATTGTGCAAGGCACACATCTGGCCAAGGTTACAAAAGAATTTCTGCAGTACTCAAGGTTCCTAAGAGCACAGTGGCCTCCATAATCCTTAAATGGAAGAAGTTTGGGGCCACCAGAAGCCTTCCTAAACCTGGATGTCCAGCCAAACTGAGCAATCGTGGGAGAAGAGCCTTGGTGAGAGGTAAAGAAGAACCCCAAGATCACTGTGTCTGAGCTCTACAGATGCAGTCGGGCGATGGTAGAAAGTTCCACAAAGTCAACTATCACTACAGCCCTCCACCAGTCAGGCCTTTATGGCTGAGTGGCCCGACAGCAGCCTCTCCTTAGTGCAAAACATGGGAAAGCCCCAATAGAGTTTGCTAAAAAACACATGAAGGACTCCAAAACTATGAGAAATAAGATTCTCTGGTCTGATGAGATGAAGATAGAACTTTTTGGTGATAATTCTAAGCAGTATGTGTGGAGAAAACCAGGCACTGCTCATCACCTTCCCAATACAATCCCAACAGTGAAACATGGTGGTGGCAGCATCATGCTATGGGGGTGTTTTCAGCTGCAGGGACAGGATGACTGGTTGCAATTGAGGGAAACACAGCTAAAATAACAAAGGAGTGGCTTCAGAACAACTCTGTGACCATTCTTGACTGGCCCAGCGAGAGCCTTGGCCTAAAACCAATTGATCATCTCTGGAGAGAGCTGAAAATGGCTGTTCATCAAAGTTCACCATCCAACCTGATGGAACTGGAGAGGATCTGCAAGGATCTGCAAGGAAGAATGGCAGAGGATCCCCAAATCCAAGTGTGATAAACTTGTTGCATCATTCCCAAGATGACTCATGGCTGTACTAACTCAAAAGAGTGCTTCTACTCAATACTATATAGCCACACATACACATACATGTACAGTATATGTATCTTACATAGTCTCCTTTATTATGTATATTACTGTCCCTTATTACACAGTGCCCTCTCTTGTTATATACAGCTCCGCCCTTTACATATAGGATTATATAGAGCCCTGTCTTTATTACATACCATCCTGTCTTGTTAGATACATAATGCAAAGACTGCTGATGGAGCATGGGAAAGCTTCTTTTCTGATGAGGGAGCTGATGGACTGGTCTTCTGGTCAGATGCTGCACCATCAGCAGTCATTTTATATTCTAACAAGAGAGGGGACTATGTAATAAAAGAGGGTGATGTGAATAATAAAAATAACAAGAATACACTATGTAAGAGACAGCACTGTACATAACAGCAGAGGAAGTTGTATAATAAGGGACTGCACCATATATAACTAGAGAGGATGGTGCATAATAAGGGATGGTGTTATACATAACAAAAGAGGAAACTATGTAACTAAGGATGGCATGATACATAGTGAGTATACTATACTGTATACTAAGTGACTGTGCTATACACAGTAAGTGAGTACACTATATACTAAGGGACTGTGCTATTGCAGTGCCCACGGGGGAACTAGATGTTATAGGTGCCATGGCCAGCCAATAATAAAGAAATTAGCAATGTCACAGGCGGCGTTGTGGCGTGCTAATCCTGTGTCCCTCACACTGAGCCCTTACAGCCTCTTAGTGTGTGTCTGCGCAGTTTCAAGGATGAATGCTACAAGGGTATTAACATAATCAAAAGGGAGTCTTTACCGTATTCACTTCACAATACATAGTCCATAGCGATGGTATCACAGTCTGTCATACATGTGTAAAGGGACGGCCGCGGGGCCGATGCACTGGAAGCTGCTACGTATTTTACCTCTGTAGTCTCCATTCGCCTGGGTGTTCTCCTCCCGTGAGGGAGCGTACAGAGCAATTAGAATCAGAGTCCCAAATCACGTCAAACAGTTCTGCTTTATTTTCCTCTGGACACAGCACATCCAAGATACCATAAGCACATCTTAATCGATACCAGCAATACATTCTTCACAATTCTGCCTCTTCTTCTCTGCTACACCAGAATGGACCACTAAGTATTGACGGGACGAGGAGCCCGGTGAAAACGGCACTTCGATCTCTTCCCCTGAAAAGACTTCAATCCAGCAAAAGAAAGATTCATCTACAAGGTCGTCCACCCCTCTCTGGTTATCCTGCCCGGATACTTCTGATGGCCAACTCGCTGCTACGCTCTGCACGACCTCTTCTGCTGAGTGTTCCCACAGTGGTTCTCCCACTGGACTACTGCTACGTAAACCCACTCTCTTTGGGCTCACGTTTCCTATGGTGAATCCTTCACCGGCTTCTTCAGGGGTTGCTGGTCCCCTCTTCTTCCTACCCTATGCTCAGGGCCCAGGCACGTGGACGTCCACACACTAGCAAGGTCCACCCCCGACTGGTCTCCTGTTATGAATGTGCTAGAGATGGTTTCTGAGCAGAGGCTCCCTCTGGTGGTTACAGACAGTACTGAACCTTTCAGCGAGGAGTGGCAATCTGGGTTCACTGACTGGTCTGATATAAGGGAGGTTCCCTCCCATGATGGTTGCCGGTGATCAATTGTTCTTGTCTCAATTGTGGTTCCTGGTTCATTTGGAAGTTTGCTGAGTCTTGCCTGCATCTCCTGCTTTCAGATAAGATATTTTTTGCTTTTCTTTTTGTGCTTGCTTTTTGCATTGTTTTCTGCACTTTTGTGGAGGTCAGCCAGGTCCCCTCCTGGAGCCTGAGCTCCTCACAGTTTATCTGCTACCACTAGTGTTGAGCATTCCGATACCGCAAGTATCGGGTATCGGCCGATATTCGCGGTATCGGAATTCCGATACTTAATTACGATACTTTTTCAATATCGTATACCGGAATCGGAAGTTCCCATAATTCTTTGAGAGGCAATGTGATGTTAGTCAGCCAATGATGAATCTTATGAAGTGTGGGCACATCCTGTAATGCTGTGGTCATCTTAACTAATGGCATGGCTGTGATTGGCTGCTGAAATGATGTCAGAATGCACTATAAAAGGCGCCGCAGCCATTTTAGCGTCACTGTGCTGTGAACTCAGTTAGGGACAGAACGCTACTCTGCTCACTCTGAGGGACAGTTAGATATTGCGATTTTGTGTACTACTGTGCTTGAGGCAGGCTAGTTTACCAACCGCTGTGTAAAGCTTCATTTTGCCAGTGTTGTTTTAACAGCTCTGTGCAAGGTGTGTGTGTGACAGTGCAGGTGACGCTGCAGTTTGCTCTGCATCCACCGCTGTTTTTAGGCATCTGCACGTGTCACTGACTCTTTTTTTTTTTTATTTTATTTTGTGGAATTGGTGCAGCTCCATTATATTAGAAAAAAATCAAATCTATTAGTGTGACGCGCTTCCATCCGTATACAATACATTGGTTGCAAACACTATAGAAGTACAGAAAGGAGCCTTTCACAGCTACTGAACAGTTGTCTGCAGTGTTCACTGTAGTCTGTGAGCTTTTCATTTTTTGAGTGCAGATTACGCTCCAGTTTGTTCTTCAACCACTGCCGGTTGTAGTCTGCTGAGCGTGTGTCACTGCCTCATCCTTCACATTTTTCTCTAATTGGTGCTGCTCCATTTTAGTGGAAAAAAATCTAATCTATTAGTGTGACGCGCTTCCATCCGTATACAATACATTGGTTGCAAACACTATAGAAGTAGACAAAGGGGCCTTTAACAGCTACTGAACAGTTGTGTTTCAGTGTTCACTGTAGTCTGTGAGCTTTTCATTTTGTGAGTGCAGATTACGCTCCAGTTTGTTCTTCAACCACTGCCGGTTGTAGTCTGCTGAGCGTGTGTCACTGCCTCATCCTTCACATTTTTCTCTAATTGGTGCTGCTCCATTTTAGTGGAAAAAAATCTAATCTATTAGTGTGACGCGCTTCCATCCGTATACAATACATTGGTTTCAAACACTATAGAAGTAGACAAAGGGGCCTTTAACAGCTACTGAACAGTTGTGTTTCAGTGTTCACTGTAGTCTGTGAGCTTTTCATTTTGTGAGTGCAGATTACGCTCCAGTTTGTTCTTCAACCACTGCCGGTTGTAGTCTGCTGAGCGCGTGTCACTGCCTCATCCTTCACATTTTTCTCTAATTGGTGCTGCTCCATTTTAGTGGAAAAAAATCTAATCTATTAGTGTGACGCGCTTCCATCCGTATACAATACATTGGTTGCAAACACTATAGAAGTAGACAAAGGGGCCTTTAACAGCTACTGAACAGTTGTGTTTCAGTGTTCACTGTAGTCTGTGAGCTTTTCATTTTTTGAGTGCAGATTACGCTCCAGTTTGTTCTTCAACCACTGCCGGTTGTAGTCTGCTGAGCGTGTGTCACTGCCTCATCCTTCACATTTTTCTCTAATTGGTGCTGCTCCATTTTAGTGGAAAAAAATCTAATCTATTAGTGTGACGCGCTTCCATCCGTATACAATACATTGGTTGCAAACACTATAGAAGTACACAAAGGGGCCTTTAACAGCTACTGAACAGTTGTGTTTCAGTGTTCACTGTAGTCTGTGAGCTTTTCATTTTGTGAGTGCAGATTACGCTCCAGTTTGTTCTTCAACCACTGCCGGTTGTAGTCTGCTGAGCGTGTGTCACTGCCTCATCCTTCACATTTTTCTCTAATTGGTGCTGCTCCATTTTAGTGGAAAAAAATCTAATCTATTAGTGTGACGCGCTTCCATCCGTATACAATACATTGGTTGCAAACACTATAGAAGTAGACAAAGGGGCCTTTAACAGCTACTGAACAGTTGTGTTTCAGTGTTCACTGTAGTCTGTGAGCTTTTCATTTTTTGAGTGCAGATTACGCTCCAGTTTGTTCTTCAACCACTGCCGGTTGTAGTCTGCTGAGCGTGTGTCACTGCCTCATCCTTCACATTTTTCTCTAATTGGTGCTGCTCCATTTTAGTGGAAAAAAATCTAATCTATTAGTGTGACGCACTTCCATCCGTATACAATACATTGGTTGCAAACACTATAGAAGTACACAAAGGGGCCTTTCACAGATACTGAACAGTTGTCTGCAGGGTTCACTGTAGTCTGTGAGGAATAACCACACTTAGGCCTTATAACTTTTCTGACTTTCTTTATCAATCTACCAAGATGAAGAAGTCAGTGAGTAAGGCACGTGGTCGTGGTCGTGGCCGTGGATTTGCAGCAGGGAGAGGACGTGGGGATTCTGTGGCTGCTGCCGCACCCAGTGACACAGCATCCACCAGTTTTCCCCGTGAGCGTTCCTTTATGCGCACTTTTGTAGGAGCTCAGCGTACCCCCCTGCTGCGTGAAGAACAAATTGAAGCCGTTGTTGGTTGGATGGCAGCCAATGCATCGACTTCAATAGCTTCCACCTCCTCTCAGGACCACAGCACTGTTGAACAACCATCAGTCTCTTCACCGCCTGCCAAATTGCCCAGGCAGTCAGAGAGCTCTGTACAGGAGCCAGCTGAGTCTCTGCTTCTGTTCTCAGAATCTGTTGGCTTGCAAACAGGGGCCCAGCCAAGCAGCATTCTGGAATGTGAAGAAGAGGCAGTATGCAGTGATGCGCAACAGCTGTGTCTCTCTGAATCTGAAGAGGCGGGTGAGCCAGTGCCGATGGTCAGCACACCGCAGAACGCATCTGATGATGATGAGACTCAGTTGCCAGTTTCTGTTGAGCATGGTGCTGGTCAGACCACCCAACAACAGCAGGTGTTGGAAGAGGGTAGTGGTGGAGATGATGAGGTCCAAGACCCAACATGGCGTGAGGAACAGGAAGGTGGTGGGAGCAGCTCTGAGGAAGAGATTGCCCCAACGGTCCAAACAGTAGGGAGAGGTAGGCTGCAGACTCGCTTGCCTGTAGCCTCCAGTTTGGCACCCGTTCGGAGCAGTTCTCTTCCAACAGCCAAACCGGGCGCTCCCAGGACTTGCTCTGCGTGGTCCTTTTTTGATACAGTTGCAGATGATATTTGCTATGTCAAATGCAAGCTGTGTAATCAAAAAATTAAAAGAGGTAAAAGTGTCAGTAACCTTAATACAACAAATATGTGGAAACATGTGCGGTCAAAGCACTTTGTTGAGTTACAAAGACACACTGGAGATGTAGGCCAACCTACAGCAGCACCTACATCTTCAGCTCGTGTTGGAGCCTCTTCCTCCAGTTCACACACAGCTGGTTCGGCTTCCTCACAGGATTGCCATGGAAGAACCTCTGTCACTGTTGTCCAGAGACACAGTGTTATTCCACCCACAGCTGCAAGTTCCCTGTCATCCTCACACACCCAGGCCACAAAACAGCCATCGGTAGCACAGGCATGGGATAAAAGACGGCCATACTCGGCAAACCATCCACGAGCACAGGCTCTGAATGCTGGCATTGCAAAACTCCTGTCCCTTGAAATGCTGTCATTCAGGCTGGTGGAGACTGACAGTTTCCGTGAATTAATGGCATTGGCAGTCCCACAATACAATGTGCCCAGCCGATTTTATTTCAGCAGGCAAGCCGTCCCTGGTCTGCAAAAGCATGTTGAGGCAAAAATTAAACATGCGCTACTAAACGCCGTCAGTAGCAAGGTCCACCTGACCACCGATGCGTGGACCAGTACCCATGGCCAGGGACGATACCTTTCACTCACTGCCCATTGGGTGAATGTTGTGGAGCCGGGTACAGATCTTGCGAGTGGCGCTGTACGTGTTCTGCCAACTCCAAGGATTGCCGGAATCAAGTCTGTCCACATTGACTCCTCCTCCTACTCCAGTTCCTCAGAATCATCGCTGCAGGAGCCATCACGGTCTACCTCCACATGGACCCGTGGACGCTTACCTGATGCGACCGATATGAGCACAGCCGTGGCCAAACGGCAACAAGCCGTTCTGAAATTAATTCCCAGGGGGAATCGAAGCCACACAGCGCAGGAGGTCTGGAATGCCATCAAGCAGGAGAGCGACGTGTGGTTTTTGCCAGCGAATCTCCAGCCAGGCTTGGTAGTGTGTGACAATGGCCGAAATCTGGTGGCAGCTCTGGGCCTTGGCAAACTCACTCACATACCATGTCTGGCACATGTGCTCAACTTGGTCGTGCAGAGTTTTTTGAGGGACTATCCGGATCTTGATGCACTGCTGCACAAGGTCCGCCTAGAGTGCGCTCACTTGCGACGTTCCAGCATGGCCAGATCGCGCATTGCAGCTCTGCAACGCAGATTGCGCCTTCCTGAACATCGCATCATATGTGACGTATCCACCAGGTGGAATTCAACGTTACATATGTTGGAGCGGTTGTGTGAGCAGCAGCCAGCAGTAATGGAGTATCAGCTGCATCAGGCGCAATCAACACGCAATTTGCGCCGTCCACACTTCACCATTAATGAGTGGGCCACTATGAAGGACATGTGCCACGTTTTGTGTGCGTTTGATGAGTCAACGCGGATGGCGAGTGCAGATGATGCACTAGTCAGCCTGACTGTCCCCCTTATCTGCCTGCTTCAAAAAACACTGCAAGCAATAAGGGATGAGGTTTTGGAAGAGGTGGAGGATGAGGAGTCACAAATTCCATCACATTCTGGAAAGTCAGCGCAACGTGGTTCCTCACAAAGGGCTGGGCAGGGCTCACTTTGTGAGGAGGATGAGGAGGAGGAGTCAATGGAGGAGGAAGACATCGCTCCAGAGGGAGGTACACAATGCTCTAGTCAGTATGTAGAGCGAGGGTGGGGTGATGCAGAGCAGGCAGAGATGACGCCTCTTGCAGAGGACAGCGTTTCTTTGCCAGTTGGGAGTCTGCAGCACATGGTTGATTTCATGCTGCAGTGCCTAAGAAACGACCGCCGCATCGCCCACATTCTCACGACGTCTGATTATTGGGTGTACACCCTCCTAGACCCTCGCTACCGGGACAACGTCAAAAGCCTCATCACACCGTTGAACCGGGAGCGTAAAATGCGGGAGTACCAAGACACACTGGTGCAATCCCTAATGTTCTACCTTACTGCCGAGAGCACTGCTGCTGCTACTGCTTTACAAAGCAGCTCTGTGCGTCGAGGCAGTGTAGAGAGCTCTGCAACAAGAGGGAGCACACGCAGTGCCTCTGCACAGGGAAAGACCAGTATGTTAAAAATGTGGCGAAGTTTTGTGGCAGCGCCACAAATGTCTACACCATCCGAGAGGGCTCCAGTCAGCGGGAGGCAACGTATCCGTCAGATGGTGACAGACTACTTGGCTTTGCCTCTCAGTGTACTCCCAGATGGCTCTTCCCCATTCAAGTTTTGGGTCTCTAAGCTGGATACATGGCCAGAGCTTAGCCAGTATGCATTGGAGGTGCTGGCTTGCCCTGCTGCCAGTGTATTATCGGAGCGCGTCTTTAGTGCTGCAGGTGGTGTACTAACAGACCGTCGCATGCGACTATCCTCCGATAATGTAGACCGGCTTACTTTTCTGAAAATGAACAAGGCATGGATCTCGCCAGAATTTGTCTGTCCGTTTTCAGATTAAATAACTGGTTCGCAACGTTATCCATGTCTCATGTTATGTTCATCTTTCTACCACCTGAACTCTACTCCCTGGGCTCCAACACTGCCAGTTGCTGCTCAGAAGTGTCGTGTCCACAGAACAAAACACAAGCTCTACTGTTAGTGGGGTTCAGTAACGCCAGCTGTTCCCCTGCTGTGTGAACGGCAAGAAGTCTCCTGTACATGGACAGAAAAACACATGACCAACATGCTCCAAATAGGGAAGAGCCGTCACCCTGCTTGTTATGCTGAAAACATGAAATTGTGAAGTTTTGCAGGCCTAGAATGATAAATTTTTCTGACAAATATGGACAAATAATAATTTGTCATCACAGCGCATATCTGCACATGTCTATTAGAAATGGTAACAAAAAATAAAACATAGTCTACTCTTCACATTTTGAAATTAATGCATAAAAGTACATTTCATACTTATGAATTAATGCTTTTTAAGGAACTTTATCTGTACCTGTAAGATAATGCAGTCAATGGATGTACGAATCATTAAATCCTCATCATCATCATCACGAGTTTTATTTATGACAGACATTATAAAATACACATACTGATGCCAACTGTAACTTCAAACACCATATATGAAATGGCCAGCATGTAAACATGGTAATAATGTCCAATAATAAATTATTACATCTAGAAAGTGCATCATGCATACTGACAATAGGTAGTTATACCTGCAAGTGCTGTTGAAACAACCACAAGAGATATAAATTAATACTGGTATATAGGTATCACAGTGCATAGTTACTCATGGACAATGTTGATGTAATACTGTATCTCAATTAAGTCAGCGTCAACCATTAGGCTTGTTAGTCTTGTACATTGTTAAAGAGGGAACGTAATTTTTTTGTTTGTCATAGGTGGAGTATTACACATTAAATTATTACTGCTGTATTTTTTTTTGCGTCCCTAGTGCGCAATAACGCAGCCTAACCTCACATTTTATAGTCAGCTAATTGCCACACGCTACCCTACCCTACGCGTGACAGTAGGAAGGTAGTGTTGACGGATAAAGCCTTGCGCAACCAGACATGCTTTTACCCTCTTCAACACTGTACAAGCAAAAAATGCATGATTTCAGCCGCAGACTTTATTGACGTACAGTATAACATCGGCATTACCCATCAGAGGCTGTCCACTGTCTGATACAGACATAGAATATACCTTTGCTATCCGTAGCCTTTGTTTCACCTACACTTGCAGGCACACACTTAAATTGTGACAAACAATGCCTAATGTTTTTTTAAATGGTTATTTTTTATCGTACATTATTGTGTCATCAATCATCACATTGATGAGTCCATGCTGGACATGTCATACATGCTATAGAAAGTTACGATTTTATGAACTTAAATAATTGAAATGTCTGTGACTGTCACATAAAATTTGCGATGATGATGATGAGTGACTATTACAAAATCCATTGTCTTCACTATGTTATGGTTTAACATAGCGTTCCTTAAGCATTATTCATAAAAAAAAAATGGACTTTTATTCTTAAATTTACAACACTATATTTTGTTACCAATTTTTTGGGTGTTGTGTTGTTCCATTTATTTTTGGCATGTGCATATATGCGTTTATATTTGTATTTTCTTTATTTTTCCTTCTTGAAATTAGAAAACATGTGTATCTTTGTACCGTGTTAGCCAGTAGATAGAAAAATATTTAGACTTCAGAGTCAGCAGTGGTTGATACCTTTTAATGGATAACTGAAAAGATGGAAACAAATTGCAAGCTTTCAAGGCTACTCACGTCTCTTCATCAGGCAAAGAATAAATAAAAAAATTAAGCATCACATATTTCTATACACAACAGGACACAGGAATAGTGCAATAGGTAAGACAAGTAAGTGACGTGTATCAGAACTGTCATTATCTCACAGGGATGAACATAAATATTGGAACAGTTCCTAGATAAGGATAGAAAGTTTGATTGCCCTCTCATTGGCGTCTTTTTTTGGGTTTTCATGACCCTGGAAGGGCATAGACGCAGATTCCTTAATTGATATAGAATGACATAAATCCGTGTGATCTATTCATTCCATCACTAACAGTGTCAAAGGTCATGATGAGCTTATATTCTGAAACCTTTGTACGTTTCTCATATTTGAAGTTATATTTTAATACCAGTAATTCCATATCCATCATGCTATGACCGGGCATACAAAAGTCTTTTGCCACAGGTAAATTCATTAATTTATCTGTGATTGTGTGGCGCTGATAATTCATCCTTGTTCTCCTTTTTGTTGCCGGTCTCCCCTCACTTGTCCCTCCCTCACTTGTCTTAGCTATTCCTGTGTCCTGTTGTGTGTAGAAATATGTGATTCTTCATTTTTGGCTTTACTCTTAGCCTGATGAAGACACCTGAGTAGTCTCGAAAGCTTTGAATTTGTTACCATATTTTCAGTTAGCCATTAAACGTTATCAACCACAGAGGACTGTCAAGTATAAATATTTTTCTATTCTTGTAATTGAAATTCATCATTTTATTGTCGTAGTAAAACTTCATTTATTCTTGTTTGAAGTACATACATTTGCAATGGCCACGTAACAAGGTAATAACTCAATATTTTATGCCTACACCCTCCTTGACCCTGGGCTTCAACAGCGCCAGTTGCTGCTCAGAAGTGTTAGATGCACAGATGAAAACAATCGCTGATGTGTTTCTGGGGTTCAGTAACGCCTGCTGTTCCCCTGCTGTGTGTCTGGCAAAAATTACTGCTGCTAACTACAACTTCTACTTCAAACGTCTCATACTAGGCCTCTGCCTACACCCTCCTTGACCCTGGGCTTCAACAGCGCCAGTTGTTTCTCGGAAGTGCTGTTAGCACAGTCTACACTTGCTCCTGTGTTACTGGGGTTCAGTAATGTCAGCTGTTCCCCTGCTGTGTGAACGGCAAAAAGTCCTGCTGCCTCCACCATGTTCTCTTCTCATCCCTGGGCTACAACACCGCCAGTTGTTTCTCGGAAGTGCTGTTAGCACAGTCTACACTTGCTCCTGTGTTACTGGGGTTCAGTAATGTCAGCTGTTCCCCTGCTGTGTGAACGGCAAAAAGTCCTGCTGCCTCCACCATGTTCTCTTCTCATCCCTGGGCTACAACACCGCCAGTTGTTTCTCGGAAGTGCTGTTAGCACAGTCTACACTTGCTCCCGTGTTACTGGGGTTCAGTAATGTCAGCTGTTCCCCTGCTGTGTGAACGGCAAAAAGTCCTGCTGCCTCCACCATGTTCTCTTCTCATCCCTGGGCTACAACACCGCCAGTTGTTTCTCGGAAGTGCTGTTAGCACAGTCTACACTTGCTCCTGTGTTACTGGGGTTCAGTAATGTCAGCTGTTCCCCTGCTGTGTGAACGGCAAAAAGTCCTGCTGCCTCCACCATGTTCTCTTCTCATCCCTGGGCTACAACACCGCCAGTTGTTTCTCGGAAGTGCTGTTAGCACAGTCTACACTTGCTCCTGTGTTACTGGGGTTCAGTAATGTCAGCTGTTCCCCTGCTGTGTGAACGGCAAAAAGTCCTGCTGCCTCCACCATGTTCTCTTCTCATCCCTGGGCTACAACACCACCAGTTGTTTCTCGGAAGTGCTGTTAGCACAGTCTACACTTGCTCCTGTGTTACTGGGGTTCAGTAATGTCAGCTGTTCCCCTGCTGTGTGAACGGCAAAAAGTCCTGCTGCCTCAACTTTAATTTCCATGGGTACCTTCTGCTACCCATCCGGGTTCCAGTACCGTCAGCTGGTTCTCCGCAGTGCCTTTGGCCTAGGTGCCTCCATGTCGGTATCCGAGTTCCAGCAACGTCTGCTGGTCCTTGGTAGTGCTTTGGAGCACAGGTACCTCCTGCTTAGTAACCGTGTCCCAGTAACGTCAGCTGGTCCTCGGTTGTGTCATTGGCTCTTTTCCTTCTGCTGACCCTCCGGGTTCCAGCACAGTCAGCTGGTCCTCGTTACTTTCATTGGCTCTTGTACCTTCTGCTACCCATCCGGGTTCCAGTACCGTCAGCTGTTTTCTCCGCAGTGCCTTTGGCCTAGGTGCCTCCATGTCGGTATCCGAGTTCCAGCAACGTCTGCTGCTCCTTGGTAGTGCTTTGGAGCACAGGTACCTCCTGCTTAGTAACCGTGTCCCAGTAACGTCAGCTGGTCCTCGGTTGTGCCATTGGCTCTTTTCCTTCTGCTGACCTCCCGGGTTCCAGCACAGTCAGCTGGTCCTCGTTACTTTCATTGGCTCTTGTACCTTCTGCTACCCATCCGGGTTCCAGTACCGTCAGCTGGTTCTCCGCAGTGCCTTTGGCCTAGGTGCCTCCATGTCGGTATCCGAGTTCCAGCAACGTCTGCTGCTCCTTGGTAGTGCTTTGGAGCACAGGTACCTCCTGCTTAGTAACCGTGTCCCAGTAACGTCAGCTGGTCCTCGGTTGTGCCATTGGCTCTTTTCCTTCTGCTGACCCTCCGGGTTCCAGCACAGTCAGCTGGTCCTCGTTACTTCCATTGGCTTTTGTACCATGACCAACATGACAAAGAAGGTTAAGACAAACTACAAGATACAGAACAAGAGACAGAAGAACAATAAGCAGAAGATCAAAAAGCAGAAGAACATTAAGTATAAGACCAAAATGAAGAGCAAAATATATGCTCTAAATTCTAAGCAGAAGAAGACTAAGCAGTGTATGGGGGTGAGTCCGTTCCTCCTCGTGGTGCCCCTGGAAAATGCCTGATGCTGCTGCAGGCTAAACTGAACGCGGACAAATACTGTTGTAATTCAAATCTTTCGTGACAGCAAGAACGGAAGGATGAAAATTCAGAGTTTTACAGATTACAAGTACAGGAATGTCTGTCACAAATAAGAATATGATGAAAAGGATGAATAGGAAGAAGATGAAGAAGTAGAATATGAAGAATAATAACTGTTTAATAAGAACAATATAAGTAAAGTTAACAAAAAGATGAATAGCAAGAAGTTTTAGAAGATTAAGAAGGTGAAGATGAAGAATAATTTGATGAGAAAGATGATGCTGCTGAAGATTATGAAGGAGAAAGTGTGTGAAAAGTTAAAAAGGTGAAGAGCATGGAAGTTGTGAAACAGACATATTTGACAAAATAGAAAAAAGGTTAACAACATTGTCAATTTCTTCGTCAATCCAAACGTATTTCAAAAAAAGAAATATTAATGCTATTCCATTGCATTGTGTTAAACATCTATGCCTTTAATGTCTCCTCAACCTCCCCCAATAAATTCTACATTACTCTTTGTTGTTTTCCTTCATGTACAATTAACCAACAAGGCAAGAATGGGTTTTTTTTAATTCCGATATTTTGTTCCCATAGACTTACATTGTATTTCCGGTATCGGGTATCGCCGATATTTTTTGGGTATCGGCGATACCATTCCGATTCCGATACTTTTGGATATCGGAAAGTATCGCTCAACTCTAGCTACCACTGTTATTTGCTCATTTGCTTTTTCCTTTTTTTCCAGCGGCTGCGGCTTGGTTTTTGTTCACACTGAGATCTGATTTAGTGGGTGGCGAGATCGTGTGATCTCAGTATTTTTGTAATCAGAATTGTTGGATTTTTGCAGGGTTTTCTGGGTTGCAGAAAGTAATCTCTCCTGTCCTATCCTATTTAGTCAGCTTGTGGCCCCAGCGTTTGCTCAGTCTATTTTCTGCCTATGTTTGTATTTTCATCTTGTCTAACCGCCATTATATGTTTGGGGGCTTCCTATTTTCTTTGGGGATCTGCTCCGGGGCAGATAGCTTTCATCTTTCTGCCTTTAGGTGTAGTTATCTCTCAGGCTGTGACGAGGCATCTAGGATCAACGTAGAAACGCTCCACGGCTACCTCTAGTTGTGTCATTAGTTTAGGAATCTGCAACCCATCAGTTACCAACATCTCAGGTGTTCGGCTGCCCTGCTGTTGTTCCTGTCCTCCTCAGCTACTGAAACATAACAGTCTCCGCTAAGAGGAAACCTTCCTGACAGATTCCCGCTTGGAGGTAATCTTTCCCTAGCAAAAAGTCCCTAACCTATTGTGTCTTTTTGACTGGATGTGCTCTATGCCCTCATCTAGTGGCCAAATCCAAATACTTCTTTGACATTCTTTTCTAACGTTCTAACTGGATCTCTAACGTGCCCCCATTAGTGATCCCTCGCAACACTATCTATAACCCATAAATATATACACTACCCTACTAGTGCCCTCTCCTGGTGACCCCTAAGAAGAACTATCTGCCTATATCTATTCCTCCCTTACTCCTACATAACACTGAAAACCTGACATCATACAGTTCATACAAAACATACATTTACACATATTTACACAATTAAAGGGGATGAAACATTTAAAGGGTTAATACGCTTGACCTCTTTACTCAAGCTTGAAATTTTAGGTAGCAAGAGATCTGGTCACCGTGACATTTATGAAGGAATCCTCCCTGTTAATAGGTTGAATAAAGTGACCGGGTGACTGCCAGTTATATACCAGGTTACTATCTTAATTCTCACAGCGCTTTCTGTAGAAATAGTGTTCACTGCTTACTCACGATTAAGTCCTGATACGGTTCCCTGTCACAGGGTGTACAGCAGAAGATGCAGGAATAGAATGAGGCACTCACACTTGGCAGAACCATTAAAGGCGTGGAGTGTAGCAGAAAAGCCCTTGTACAGCTCTATCTCTTCTGTCTCTATGAAGATTGAAATTTAAGATGTCCTCCTGGCATAGGCTGTGGCAATTTCCTGGATGATTGAAGATCAAGGGAAGAGGGACCTAGGCTAAAGGCAGAGCAGCCTAGAAAGTAGACCTCTCTTCACGTCGCTCCTCACAGGATGGACAGGAACTCCTCCCCAACTCTTCCCTCAGCAGCTTCTAGAGGCTTCCGCAGGAAACCAGGCTGAGAGAGTGTCATGTGACCAAATCTCTTGCACCTTTACATTTTGGACAGTAGATGGCAGTATAGGACAATTTATCGAATAAACCACATAACAGGACATAGGTTTTTGGTAACCACCTGACAACTATATTTTGCAACAGATAGGAGGAGGTACTTGGACACTACACTATACTTAATAAGGCTGCCTTTCCGTATCTGTTTGCAATGTCGGTGTGCTGCAAGCATTTACAGATGCATTGAGCATGTCCTATTCTGATCCTCAAAATCAGATCTGAACAAAACATTCTCCTTCTATGACAGAATCACTGAATGGGTGGACCAGGGAAATACCGTAGATATATTATATCTTGACTTCAGCAAAGCATTTGACAAAGTATATCACACAATACTTATTAAAAAAATGACTAAGTATGGAATGGACAAGGCAACTGTTAGGTGGATTCATAACTGGCTTAGTGATAGGACCCAAAGAGTGGTAGTAAATGGCTGCACATCCATTTGGAAGAATGTATCAAGTGGGGTACCACAGGGTTCTGTCCTGGGCCCTGTATTGTTCAACATCTTTATCAATGATTTAGATGAAGGAATTGAGGGTAAACTGATTAAATTTGCTGATGACACAAAGCTAGGAGGGCTAGCTAATACTAGAGAGAGAGAGAGAGGATTCAAAAAGATATAAATAAACTGGAGCAGTGGGCAGCAACTAACAGAATGGTTTTTAACAGGGAAAAATGCAAAGTACTACATCTGGAAATATAAATGAAAAAAGCGTATACAGAATGGGAGGAACAAGGCTAAGCAACAGCACATGTGAAAAAGACTTGGGTATACTAATAGATTACAGACTGAACATGAGTCAACAGTGTGATGCAGCAGCAAAAAAGGCAAATACAATTCTGGGATGTATTAACAGAAACATACAGTCTAGATCACATGAAGTCATTATTGCCCTCTACTCCTCTTTGGTCAGACGTCATCTGGAAAACTGCGTCCAGTTTTGGGCACCACATTTTAAAAAAGACATCAACAAACTGGAGCAAGTTCATAGAAGAGCGACCAGAATGGTGTCCGGTCTGCAAACCATGTCCTATGAGGAACGGTTACAGGATTTGGGAATGTTTAGCTTGCAAAAAAGAAGACTGAGAGGAGACTTAACAGCTGTCTACAAATATCTCAAGGGCTGTCACATTGTAGAAGGATTATCTTTATTTTCAATTGCACACGGAAAGACTAGAAGCAATGGGATGAAACTGAATGGGAGGAGACACAGATTAGATATTAGAAAAAACTTTTGACAGAGTGATCAATGAGTGGAACAGGCTGCCACGAGAGGTGGTGAGTTCTCCTTCAATGGAAGTCTTCAAACAGAGGCTGGACAGACATCTGTCTGGGATGATTTAGTGAATACTGCTTTGAGCAGGGGTTGGACCAGATGACCCAGGAGGTCCCTTCCAACTCTATCATTCTATGATTCTATGATTCTCTTACCCTCACGAATCTCATTCTCAGATACGTGATTTTCATGTATGTGTGAGTGGACCCATAAAACTCTACGAGTCCTTATACCGTCCAATAACAAAAATCTGGAAGCACATGGAAATTTAACATCAATGTGAGCTTAGCACCGTTCTCCACCACCCAATTCATTTTACATCCATATGTAATGTCCTCCACCCCTCCCCTGTTCATAAGCCCATTATAAGTCCCTCTTACTTCCATCCCAATCCATCACATCCCTCATTATCTTCCTTACCCTCCCCCACATCCCTTCATTGTCCCTCCCCCACATCCATCATTGTCCTCTCCACCACCTCCTTCATTGTCCTCTCCACAACCCCCATTATTGCCCTGTCCACCACCTCAATCATTGCCCTCTCCACCACCCCATCATTGCCCTCTCTACCACCCCAATCATTGCTATCTCCGACCACTTCCATCATTGCCATCTCCACTACTTCCATCATTGTCCTTTCCACCACCTCCATCATTGTCATCTCCACCACCCCTTCATTGTGCTCTCCACCACTCCCAATTATTGTCGTCTACACCACCTGTATCATTGCCCTTTTCTCCACCTTAATCATTGCCCTCTCCAGTCTCCACTACCTCAATAATTGTTCTCCCTCACCAACTCCAACATTGCCGTCTCCACCATCTCCATCATTGCCCTCTCCACCATCTCCATCATTGCCCTCTCCACCCCCTCCATCATTACCCTCTCCACCACCTCCATTATTGCCTTTTCTCCACCACCCCCATCATTGCCCTCTCCACCGCCTCCATCATTGCCCATTTTCTGTTTTTGCATTTTTGTTTTTTGCTCCCCTTCTTCCCAGAGCCATAACTTTTATTTTTCAGTCAAAATGGCCATGTGAGGGCTTGTTTATTGTGGAACAAGTTGTACTTTTGAATGACACCATTGGTTTTAATATATCATGTACCGGGAAACAGAAAAAAAATTCCAAATGTAGGGAAATTGCAAAAAAAGTGCAATTCACAGTTTTTTTTGTTACCATGTTCATTAAATGCTAAAACTAACCTGCCAATATGATTCTCCAGGTCATTACGAGTTCATAGACACCAAATATGTCTATGTTCTTTTTTAAAGTGGTGAAAAAAATTCAAACTTTGGTAAAAAAGCGCCATTTTCCGAGACCTGTAGCATCTCTATTTTTCTTAATTTTGGCTGGATGAGGGTTTTTTTTTTGCAAGCCAAGCTGACATTTTTATTGATACCATTTTAGTGCAGATATGATCTTTTGATCACAAGTTATTGCATTTTATTGCAATGTAGCGGAGACCAAAAAAAGTATTTCTGGCTTTTTCACTTTTTTCTCGTTACGCTGTTTAGTGAGCAGTGTGAGACAGTGAGGGTATGGGTGTTGAATGGGTGTACATTTCACCTAGGTACTTTGCTGACGGCTATGGGGGAATGTATGGCTTTGTAAGCCTAGTGGTAGAGAAAGGTC
>JARQOD010000010.1:106625094-106734914 GCA_033576555.1 Oophaga sylvatica | reverse complement strand
AAAGCTTGCGCAACCAGACATGCTTTTACCCTCTTCAACACTGTACAAGCAAAAAATGCATGATTTCAGCCGCAGACTTTATTGACGTACAGTATAACATCGGCATTACCCATCAGGGGCTGTCCACTGTCTGATACAGACATAGAATATACCTTTGCTATCCGTAGCCTTTGTTTCACCTACACTTGCAGGCACACACTTAAATTGTGACAAAACAATGCCTAATGTTTTTTTAAATGGTTATTTTTTATCGTACATTTATTGTGTCATCAATCATCACATTGATGAGTCCATGCTGGACATGTCATACATGCTATAGAAAGTTACGATTTTATGAACTTTAAATAATTGAAATGTCTGTGACTGTCACATAAAATTTGCGATGATGATGATGAGTGACTATTACAAATCCATTGTCTTCACTATGTTATGGTTTAACATAGCGTTCCTTAAGCATTATTCATAAAAAAAAAAATGGACTTTTATTCTTAAATTTACAACACTATATTTTGTTACCAATTTTTTGGGTGTTGTGTTGTTCCATTTATTTTTGGCATGTGCATATATGGTTTATATTTGTATTTTCTTTATTTTCCTTCTTGAAATTAGAAAACATGTGTATCTTTGTACCGTGTTAGCCAGTAGATAGAAAAATATTTAGACTTCAGAGTCAGCAGTGGTTGATACCTTTTAATGGATAACTGAAAAGATGGAAACAAATTGCAAGCTTTCAAGGCTACTCCGTCTCTTCATCAGGCAAAGAATAAATAAAAAAATTAAGCATCACATATTTCTATACACAACAGGACACAGGAATAGTGCAATAGGTAAGACAAGTAAGTGACGTGTATCAGAACTGTCATTATCTCACAGGGATGAACATAAATATTGGAACAGTTCCTAGATAAGGATAGAAAGTTTGATTGCCCTCTCTTGGCGTCTTTTTTTGGGTTTTCATGACCCTGGAAGGGCATAGACGCAGATTCCTTAATTGATATAGAATGACATAAATCCGTGTGATCTATTCATTCCATCACTAACAGTGTCAAAGGTCATGATGAGCTTATATTCTGAAACCTTTGTACGTTTCTCATATTTGAAGTTATATTTTAATACCAGTAATTCCATATCCATCATGCTATGACCGGGCATACAAAAGTCTTTTGCCACAGTAAATTCTTTAAATTTTATCTGTGATTGTGTGGCGCTGATAATTCATCCTTGTTCTCCTTTTTGTTGCCGGTCTCCCCTCACTTGTCCCTCCCTCACTTGTCTTAGCTATTCCTGTGTCCTGTTGTGTGTAGAAATATGTGATTCTTCATTTTTGGCTTTACTCTTAGCTGATGAAGACACCTGAGTAGTCTCGAAAGCTTTGAATTTGTTACCATATTTTCAGTTAGCCATTAAAACGTTATCAACCACAGAGGACTGTCAAGTATAAATATTTTTCTATTCTTGTAATTGAAATTCATCATTTTATTGTCGTAGTAAAACTTCATTTATTCTTGTTTGAAGTACATACATTTGCAATGGCCACGTAAAAGGTAATAACTCAATATTTTATGCCTACACCCTCCTTGACCCTGGGCTTCAACAGCGCCAGTTGCTGCTCAGAAGTGTTAGATGCACAGATGAAAACAATCGCTGATGTGTTTCTGGGGTTCAGTAACGCCTGCTGTTCCCCTGCTGTGTGTCTGGCAAAAATTACTGCTGCTAACTACAACTTCTACTTCAAACGTCTCATACTAGGCCTCTGCCTACACCTCCTTGACCCTGGGCTTCAACAGCGCCAGTTGTTTCTCGGAAGTGCTGTTAGCACAGTCTACACTTGCTCCTGTTGTTACTGGGGTTCAGTAATGTCAGCTGTTCCCCTGCTGTGTGAACGGCAAAAAGTCCTGCTGCCTCCACCATGTTCTCTTCTCATCCCTGGGCTACAACACCGCCAGTTGTTTCTCGGAAGTGCTGTTAGCACAGTCTACACTTGCTCCTGTGTTACTGGGGTTCAGTAATGTCAGCTGTTCCCCTGCTGTGTGAACGGCAAAAAGTCCTGCTGCCTCCACCATGTTCTCTTCTCATCCCTGGGCTACAACACCGCCAGTTGTTTCTCGGAAGTGCTGTTAGCACAGTCTACACTTGCTCCCGTGTTACTGGGGTTCAGTAATGTCAGCTGTTCCCCGCTGTGTGAACGGCAAAAAGTCCTGCTGCCTCCACCATGTTCTCTTCTCATCCCTGGGCTACAACACCGCCAGTTGTTTCTCGGAAGTGCTGTTAGCACAGTCTACACTTGCTCCTGTGTTACTGGGGTTCAGTAATGTCAGCTGTTCCCCTGCTGTGTGAACGGCAAAAAGTCCTGCTGCCTCCACCATGTTCTCTTCTCATCCCTGGGCTACAACACCGCCAGTTGTTTCTCGGAAGTGCTGTTAGCACAGTCTACACTTGCTCCTGTGTTACTGGGGTTCAGTAATGTCAGCTGTTCCCCTGCTGTGTGAACGGCAAAAAGTCCTGCTGCCTCCACCATGTTCTCTTCTCATCCCTGGGCTACAACACCACAGTTGTTTCTCGGAAGTGCTGTTAGCACAGTCTACACTTGCTCCTGTGTTACTGGGGTTCAGTAATGTCAGCTGTTCCCCTGCTGGTGTGAACGGCAAAAAGTCCTGCTGCCTCAACTTTAATTTCCATGGGTACCTTCTGCTACCCATCCGGGTTCCAGTACCGTCAGCTGGTTCTCCGCAGTGCCTTTGGCCTAGGTGCCTCCATGTCGGTATCCGAGTTCCAGCAACGTCTGCTGGTCCTTGGTAGTGCTTTGGAGCACAGGTACCTCCTGCTTAGTAACCGTGTCCCAGTAACGTCAGCTGGTCCTCGGTTGTGTCATTGGCTCTTTTCCTTCTGCTGACCCTCCGGGTTCCAGCACAGTCAGCTGGTCCTCGTTACTTTCATTGGCTCTTGTACCTTCTGCTACCCATCCGGGTTCCAGTACCGTCAGCTGTTTCTCCGCAGTGCCTTTGGCCTAGGTGCCTCCATGTCGGTATCCGAGTTCCAGCAACGTCTGCTGCTCCTTGGTAGTGCTTTGGAGCACAGGTACCTCCTGCTTAGTAACCGTGTCCCAGTAACGTCAGCTGGTCCTCGGTTGTGCCATTGGCTCTTTTCCTTCTGCTGACCCTCCGGGTTCCAGCACAGTCAGCTGGTCCTCGTTACTTTCATTGGCTCTTGTACCTTCTGCTACCCATCCGGGTTCCAGTACCGTCAGCTGGTTCTCCGCAGTGCCTTTGGCCTAGGTGCCTCCATGTCGGTATCCGAGTTCCAGCAACGTCTGCTGCTCCTTGGTAGTGCTTTGGAGCACAGGTACCTCCTGCTTAGTAACCGTGTCCCAGTAACGTCAGCTGGTCCTCGGTTGTGCCATTGGCTCTTTTCCTTCTGCTGACCCTCCGGGTTCCAGCACAGTCAGCTGGTCCTCGTTACTTCCATTGGCTTTTGTACCATGACCAACATGACAAAGAAGGTTAAGACAAACTACAAGATACAGAACAAGAGACAGAAGAACAATAAGCAGAAGATCAAAAAGCAGAAGAACATTAAGTATAAGACCAAAATGAAGAGCAAAATATATGCTCTAAATTCTAAGCAGAAGAAGACTAAGCAGTGTATGGGGGTGAGTCCGTTCCTCCTCGTGGTGCCCTGGAAAATGCCTGATGCTGCTGCAGGCTAAACTGAACGCGGACAAATACTGTTGTAATTCAAATCTTTCGTGACAGCAAGAACGGAAGGATGAAAATTCAGAGTTTTACAGATTACAAGTACAGGAATGTCTGTCACAAATAAGAATATGATGAAAAGGATGAATAGGAAGAAGATGAAGAAGTAGAATATGAAGAATAATAACTGTTTAATAAGAACAATATAAGTAAAGTTAACAAAAAGATGAATAGCAAGAAGTTTTAGAAGATTAAGAAGGTGAAGATGAAGAATAATTTGATGAGAAAGATGATGCTGCTGAAGATTATGAAGGAGAAAGTGTGTGAAAAGTTAAAAAGGTGAAGAGCATGGAAGTTGTGAAACAGACATATTTGACAAAATAGAAAAAAGGTTAACAACATTGTCAATTTCTTCGTCAATCCAAACGTATTTCAAAAAAAGAAATATTAATGCTATTCCATTGCATTGTGTTAAACATCTATGCCTTTAATGTCTCCTCAACCTCCCCAATAAATTCTACATTACTCTTTGTTGTTTTCCTTCATGTACAATTAACCAACAAGGCAAGAATGGGTTTTTTTTAATTCCGATATTTTGTTCCCATAGACTTACATTGTATTTCCGGTATCGGGTATCGCCGATATTTTTTGGGTATCGGCGATACCATTCCGATTCCGATACTTTTGGATATCGGAAAGTATCGCTCAACTCTAGCTACCACTGTTATTTGCTCATTTGCTTTTTCCTTTTTTTCCAGCGGCTGCGGCTTGGTTTTTGTTCACACTGAGATCTGATTTAGTGGGTGGCGAGATCGTGTGATCTCAGTATTTTTGTAATCAGAATTGTTGGATTTTTGCAGGGTTTTCTGGGTTGCAGAAAGTAATCTCTCCTGTCCTATCCTATTTAGTCAGCTTGTGGCCCCAGCGTTTGCTCAGTCTATTTTCTGCCTATGTTTGTATTTTCATCTTGTCTAACCGCCATTATATGTTTGGGGGCTTCCTATTTTCTTTGGGGATCTGCTCCGGGGCAGATAGCTTTCATCTTTCTGCCTTTAGGTGTAGTTATCTCTCAGGCTGTGACGAGGCATCTAGGATCAACGTAGAAACGCTCCACGGCTACCTCTAGTTGTGTCATTAGTTTAGGAATCTGCAACCCATCAGTTACCAACATCTCAGGTGTTCGGCTGCCCTGCTGTTGTTCCTGTCCTCCTCAGCTACTGAAACATAACAGTCTCCGCTAAGAGGAAACCTTCCTGACAGATTCCCGCTTGGAGGTAATCTTTCCCTAGCAAAAAGTCCCTAACCTATTGTGTCTTTTTGACTGGATGTGCTCTATGCCCTCATCTAGTGGCCAAATCCAAATACTTCTTTGACATTCTTTTCTAACGTTCTAACTGGATCTCTAACGTGCCCCCATTAGTGATCCCTCGCAACACTATCTATAACCCATAAATATATACACTACCCTACTAGTGCCCTCTCCTGGTGACCCCTAAGAAGAACTATCTGCCTATATCTATTCCTCCCTTACTCCTACATAACACTGAAAACCTGACATCATACAGTTCATACAAAACATACATTTACACATATTTACACAATTAAAGGGGATGAAACATTTAAAGGGTTAATACGCTTGACCTCTTTACTCAAGCTTGAAATTTTAGGTAGCAAGAGATCTGGTCACCGTGACATTTATGAAGGAATCCTCCCTGTTAATAGGTTGAATAAAGTGACCGGGTGACTGCCAGTTATATACCAGGTTACTATCTTAATTCTCACAGCGCTTTCTGTAGAAATAGTGTTCACTGCTTACTCACGATTAAGTCCTGATACGGTTCCCTGTCACAGGGTGTACAGCAGAAGATGCAGGAATAGAATGAGGCACTCACACTTGGCAGAACCATTAAAGGCGTGGAGTGTAGCAGAAAAGCCCTTGTACAGCTCTATCTCTTCTGTCTCTATGAAGATTGAAATTTAAGATGTCCTCCTGGCATAGGCTGTGGCAATTTCCTGGATGATTGAAGATCAAGGGAAGAGGGACCTAGGCTAAAGGCAGAGCAGCCTAGAAAGTAGACCTCTCTTCACGTCGCTCCTCACAGGATGGACAGGAACTCCTCCCCAACTCTTCCTCAGCAGCTTCTAGAGGCTTCCGCAGGAAACCAGGCTGAGAGAGTGTCATGTGACCAAATCTCTTGCACCTTTACATTTTGGACAGTAGATGGCAGTATAGGACAATTTATCGAATAAACCACATAACAGGACATAGGTTTTTGGTAACCACCTGACAACTATATTTTGCAACAGATAGGAGGAGGTACTTGGACACTACACTATACTTAATAAGGCTGCCTTTCCGTATCTGTTTGCAATGTCGGTGTGCTGCAAGCATTTACAGATGCATTGAGCATGTCCTATTCTGATCCTCAAAATCAGATCTGAACAAAACATTCTCCTTCTATGACAGAATCACTGAATGGGTGGACCAGGGAAATACCGTAGATATATTATATCTTGACTTCAGCAAAGCATTTGACAAAGTATATCACACAATACTTATTAAAAAAATGACTAAGTATGGAATGGACAAGGCAACTGTTAGGTGGATTCATAACTGGCTTAGTGATAGGACCCAAAGAGTGGTAGTAAATGGCTGCACATCCATTTGGAAGAATGTATCAAGTGGGGTACCACAGGGTTCTGTCCTGGGCCCTGTATTGTTCAACATCTTTATCAATGATTTAGATGAAGGAATTGAGGGTAAACTGATTAAATTTGCTGATGACACAAAGCTAGGAGGGCTAGCTAATACTAGAGAAGAGAGAGAGAGGATTCAAAAAGATATAAATAAACTGGAGCAGTGGGCAGCAACTAACAGAATGGTTTTTAACAGGGAAAAATGCAAAGTACTACATCTGGGAAATATAAATGAAAAAAGCGTATACAGAATGGGAGGAACAAGGCTAAGCAACAGCACATGTGAAAAAGACTTGGGTATACTAATAGATTACAGACTGAACATGAGTCAACAGTGTGATGCAGCAGCAAAAAAGGCAAATACAATTCTGGGATGTATTAACAGAAACATACAGTCTAGATCACATGAAGTCATTATTGCCCTCTACTCCTCTTTGGTCAGACGTCATCTGGAAAACTGCGTCCAGTTTTGGGCACCACATTTTAAAAAAGACATCAACAAACTGGAGCAAGTTCATAGAAGAGCGACCAGAATGGTGTCCGGTCTGCAAACCATGTCCTATGAGGAACGGTTACAGGATTTGGGAATGTTTAGCTTGCAAAAAAGAAGACTGAGAGGAGACTTAACAGCTGTCTACAAATATCTCAAGGGCTGTCACATTGTAGAAGGATTATCTTTATTTTCAATTGCACACGGAAAGACTAGAAGCAATGGGATGAAACTGAATGGGAGGAGACACAGATTAGATATTAGAAAAAACTTTTTGACAGAGTGATCAATGAGTGGAACAGGCTGCCACGAGAGGTGGTGAGTTCTCCTTCAATGGAAGTCTTCAAACAGAGGCTGGACAGACATCTGTCTGGGATGATTTAGTGAATACTGCTTTGAGCAGGGGGTTGGACCAGATGACCCAGGAGGTCCCTTCCAACTCTATCATTCTATGATTCTATGATTCTCTTACCCTCACGAATCTCATTCTCAGATACGTGATTTTCATGTATGTGTGAGTGGACCCATAAAACTCTACGAGTCCTTATACCGTCCAATAACAAAAATCTGGAAGCACATGGAAATTTAACATCAATGTGAGCTTAGCACCGTTCTCCACCACCCAATTCATTTTACATCCATATGTAATGTCCTCCACCCCTCCCCTGTTCATAAGCCCATTATAAGTCCCTCTTACTTCCATCCCAATCCATCACATCCCTCATTATCTTCCTTACCCTCCCCCACATCCCTTCATTGTCCTCTCCCCCACATCCATCATTGTCCTCTCCACCACCTCCTTCATTGTCCTCTCCACAACCCCCATTATTGCCCTGTCCACCACCTCAATCATTGCCCTCTCCACCACCCCATCATTGCCCTCTCTACCACCCCAATCATTGCTATCTCCGACCACTTCCATCATTGCCATCTCCACTACTTCCATCATTGTCCTTTCCACCACCTCCATCATTGTCATCTCCACCACCCCTTCATTGTGCTCTCCACCACTCCCAATTATTGTCGTCTACACCACCTGTATCATTGCCCTTTTCTCCACCTTAATCATTGCCCTCTCCAGTCTCCACTACCTCAATAATTGTTCTCCCTCACCAACTCCAACATTGCCGTCTCCACCATCTCCATCATTGCCCTCTCCACCATCTCCATCATTGCCCTCTCCACCCCCTCCATCATTACCCTCTCCACCACCTCCATTATTGCCTTTTCTCCACCACCCCCATCATTGCCCTCTCCACCGCCTCCATCATTGCCCATTTTCTGTTTTTGCATTTTTGTTTTTTGCTCCCCTTCTTCCCAGAGCCATAACTTTTATTTTTCAGTCAAAATGGCCATGTGAGGGCTTGTTTATTGTGGAACAAGTTGTACTTTTGAATGACACCATTGGTTTTAATATATCATGTACCGGGAAACAGAAAAAAAATTCCAAATGTAGGGAAATTGCAAAAAAAGTGCAATTCACAGTTTTTTTTGTTACCATGTTCATTAAATGCTAAAACTAACCTGCCAATATGATTCTCCAGGTCATTACGAGTTCATAGACACCAAATATGTCTATGTTCTTTTTTAAAGTGGTGAAAAAAATTCAAACTTTGGTAAAAAAGCGCCATTTTCCGAGACCTGTAGCATCTCTATTTTTCTTAATTTTGGCTGGATGAGGGTTTTTTTTTGCAAGCCAAGCTGACATTTTTATTGATACCATTTTAGTGCAGATATGATCTTTTGATCACAAGTTATTGCATTTTATTGCAATGTAGCGGAGACCAAAAAAAGTATTTCTGGCTTTTTCACTTTTTTCTCGTTACGCTGTTTAGTGAGCAGTGTGAGACAGTGAGGGTATGGGTGTTGAATGGGTGTACATTTCACCTAGGTACTTTGCTGACGGCTATGGGGGAATGTATGGCTTTGTAAGCCTAGTGGTAGAGAAAGGTCACTACACCTTACATTCATTGCACACTTGCAGCTCAGGCCTGAAACTACTCAGGTGTTAATTGGGAGACCAGAAGTAGGTGTCTGAGAACACAGACAGAGAGCTCGCTTAGTCTGGACACAGGAGGGGTCCAGGCACAGAAGGTGTCTCCAGGAGTTTGAGCTATCTCAGTCTGGGTGCTCGATGTATCCCGGACACAGGAGTAGTCTCTGTGAGAATCCATGCGGATATCTGCTGAACAGGAGTTGGAGCTCGCTTAGTCTGGACACAGGAGGTGTCCAGGCACAGAAGGTGTCTCCAGGAGTATGAGCTGTCTCAGTCTGGGTGCTCGATGTACCCGGACACAGGAGTAGTCTCTGTGAGAATCCATGCGGATAGCTGCTGAATAGGAGGGGAGCTCTCTCAAGTCTGGACGTTGAAGGTGCCTTCAGACACAAGGAGGAGACTCTGTGAACCTCCATGCTGGTAAATGCTGGTAAATGCTGGTAAATGCTGAACATATGTGTTGTTTTGATCCCGGCTGTTAGAGTCGGGACCCGGATAGATAGGGAAATCTATCTAAGTGTAGTAAGTGGCTAGACAAGCCCAGGTCTTCTGTTTATGATTTGTTTTTATGTCTTGTTTGCTTTTGACTTTAAATAAAACTGGTTGCGGCCAGTTGCACCAGTACTGCTGTGAATGAACTGTTTCCGTGCCACTCTGTCTACCCAGACGGCGATCCCAGAGCTATATCCCTGAAAAGCTTACAATTGGCGGAGAATGCTGGGGCAGCACAGTGGCTGATACAATTGGTGCTGGAATGTGCGTGCAGCACAGTGGCTTAGAGACAGCAATAAAGGTGAAGTCTGTTGAAGCAGCAGCAGAGAAAAAAAAAAAGTGTGTCAGCAAAAGAAACGTCTGTTGGAGCAGTCTTAAAGAGACAGTAGCCCTAATAGACTTTGCAAAGAAAAAAAAAAGTGTCTGCACAGCAAAGCTGAATTTTTCTGTGGAAAAGACTGTGGAGTGTGTATGTCTTGAGTGAAGACTGCCGTTGTTAAGACAGAGAAGTCTGACAGCATGGAAGACGAGTGTGGATACAAGCATCTTGCTGTGACTCAGTGTGGTCACGAAGGCATCTTGCTATGACTCGGTGGGGGTCACGAAAGCATCTTGCTGTGACTCGGTGGGGGTTACGAAGATTGTCGTCGCACTCAAATCCAGTTTTGCTGTGGCTCGGCGGGGCCACGAAGATTTTTTTCAAGGGAAAGCGATGAAGTTCTGGTGTGAACAGTGCTCCGCGATGGCTGTGAACGGGAGCAACGAATGGGTCTGACGAGTCGGACCGCATATTTGAGAAATGTCTACTGGACATGCAGCTGGACATGGTGCGGGAGCTGTGGGCACCGTATAGAATGGCGGTAGTGGACGCAAGAGAAGCTTCAGAGACGGGCAGCTGAGAGGCGAATGGCGGAACTAGAGGAAGAAGTTCTCGGGCTGAAAAGTCGCCTGATACAGTGTCACTCGGTGAACAAGGCCTCCTTGGAGAAAGAAAAGGGCAAACACGTTGCACTCGCTCCCTTTGGCCAGGAGAAGATGGACCTGAGGAGAGCTAAGAGTGTGGTAACGGAAGATAAATGTGAAATGGAAGTGGTCAGGACGGAAATTCACGAATTTGTAGCTGTGAGTCAGCTCAGAAGAAGCGTAAAGGGGGAAGTGTCATGGGTGCATCGCCACGAAGATCGTCGCGATTGCACATTCTGACTTCTCACAGCTGAGCTTCTGTTTCTTTGTTTTTTGGTGATGTGAGAGTTAATTTTTCCTAGCTCTTTGCTAAGGCTAGGTGCAGCCTCGCCCGGCTGCTTTTGTTTATGTTCTAATTAGTTTCCTTTATATTTCTGCCAGTCTGGGTGTTAGACGCCGGTGAAAGCATTCATGTAGTTCAGCAGACTGGATCGGTTCTGAGAATATTTAAGCTAAGAGTTCATTAGGTGTTTTTACTCTTACAGCTTATAGTTTATCTCTGAGACCTTAGGTGTTCCTACTGTGTGTGAGTGTTGTATGTAAGACTTTATTTACTTTATTCCTTCTCTTTCTTGTATGTCTTTCTGTTCATTAACCGTTACCTGTTCATTCCCTTTGGTGGTATTCAGGGTCCTTCTTAGGACTAGAATACAGTTGGCAGGGATTGATAGGAGACAGGGTTTACGCTGGTGGCCTGGACCTCTGTACCTTTAACAGTACCTCCAGGTTGAGGGATTAGTTAGGACCCCAGTTCAGGGTCAGCTTAGACCCCGGTCACCCTCTAGCCGGAGACAGCGTATAACGGATTCCGTTTTGACCCAGTGGACATTCTGTCAGGTAAATCCATGTTATAATATATCTATGCGCATGTTATATAGTATGTTGCCCTTTTTGATATAGATTACAGACATCTCATATATATATCTGCTATACAGCGTGACATTTTCACCGGCCATACTAAAGATTCTCCCCAGCTATCATGGATCCAGTAGCCCAGCTGGCCCGGCAGTTGCAGGGATTGTCCATGGAGTTGGCAGACATTAAGTCCAAGGTTTTGTCCCCCCGGAGCAAACCAGATCTGAACCTAAGGTTGCTCTCCCGGACAGGTTCACTGGTGGGCGGGACAAATTTTTTACTTTCCGGGAGGCATGTAAATTGTACTTTCGGCTGCGGCCTCGGTCATCTGGGAGTGAAGAGCAGAGGGTGGGAATTGTTATCTCGCTCTTACAAGGGGACCCTCAATCTTGGGCGTTCTCTATTCCTCCAGGCTCCCAGATCTCCAGTCAGTAGATCGATTTTTTACTGCCCTGGGTCTGGTATATGATGATCCGGATCGAGTCTCCCTTGCTGAAACAAGGTTACGTAAAATACGGCAAGGAAATCGTCCAGCGGAGGAATATTCTTCTGAGTTCCGTAGATGGGCAACAGATACTCAGTGGAATGACCCTGCTCTTAGGAGCCAGTTTTGTCAAGGGTTGTCTGACAAATTAAAAGATGTGTTGGCTCAGTATGATTCTCCTCCATCACTGGAGGCTGCTATGGCCCTCGCTATTCGCATTGATAGACGTCTTCGGGGAAGACGCGAGGTAACTCCGCCCCCCGTGATGACTCCACCTACTACTAAAGTCCCTTATACTGAGGTTCCTCTGGTCTGTTCTGAGGAACCCATGCAGTTGGGAGGGACATCATTTTGTAGGAGGGAATCAGCGGTGCGCCGCAAGACTAGAAGGTGTTTCTTTTGCGGGAGAGAGGGACATTTTGTTGGGGGGTGTCCATCCCGGACCTCTTTGAACCAAGGAGTTAACCTGGGAGTGTGTATTTCGTCCCCAAATCCCTCTCAGTTTCTCGTGCCTGCGGAGGTGGTGATTGGTACTAGAACTGAGAGGATTTCTGTTTTTCTTGATAGTGGGTCCGGGGCTAATCTGGTGGACACTCGGTTTGCCCAGGTGCATGGTATGCAACTGAGTGTATTGGCCAAACCGGTCCCTATACTCTCTATTGATTCTAGACCTCTTGGTCAAGGTAGCTTGGTTCAAGCTGTTCATAACATAGATCTTCGAGTAGGGGCAATACATAAAGAGCAATTGTCTTGTTATGTGTTGGAGGGTCTACCTACTCCTATTGTGTTGGGACTTCCTTGGTTGGCTAAACATAACCCAGTGATTGATTGGCAATCCAGAAAGATTAGCCAGTGGGGTGAATTTTGCAAGAATAACTGCATGAGCACGGTCATCGGTGCGGTTGTACCTAGGACTTTGCCTCCTTTTCTGGAGGACTTTGGGGAGATGTTCTCAGAGGAGGGGTGTAAAGAGTTACCTCCTCATCGCGCATATGACTGCTCAATAAAGTTGCTTCCTGATGCCTTATCTCGTACTTTCCCAGGGGCCGGGAAGACGGATGATCCGGTTCCTATTCCTCAGGAGGGAGTTGTAGTGTCAGCTGTATGCTCTGAGCTTGAGGGGGAGGTATTGGGGGCTCAGGGGGACGCCCCGGTGGGACTTCCAGGGAGACTGATAGTTCCAGATCGGTTAAGACTGAAGGTTACGGAGAACCGTTACAAACGGATGGCTGATAGGGGGAGAGTTTCTGGTCGAGATCTGAAGGTGAATGATCTGGTGTGGTTGTCTACCAGGAATATTAAACTTAAAGTTTCCTCCTGGAGGTTGGGTCCCAGATTCATCGGGCCGTACAGGATCAGCTCCATAATTAATCCTGTGGCATTTCGTCTGGACCTCCCTCCTACGTTTAAAATTCATAATGTGTTTCACAAGTCATTACTTAAAAAGTATGTGGCACCAGTCATACCGTCACCTCTACCTCCTTCAGTGGTGGTCAATGATAACGTGGACGGACCTTTCACACAACTCACCCGGACAGACCTGGTCATGAGGGTCCGGAGGCCCCTCGTAGAAGGGGGGGTACTGTCATGGGTGCATCGCCACGAAGATCGTCGCGATTGCACATTCTGACTTCTCACAGCTGAGCTTCTGTTTCTTTGTTTTTTGGTGATGTGAGAGTTAATTTTTCCTAGCTCTTTGCTAAGGCTAGGTGCAGCCTCGCCCGGCTGCTTTTGTTTATGTTCTAATTAGTTTCCTTTATATTTCTGCCAGTCTGGGTGTTAGACGCCGGTGAAAGCATTCATGTAGTTCAGCAGACTGGATCGGTTCTGAGAATATTTAAGCTAAGAGTTCATTAGGTGTTTTTACTCTTACAGCTTATAGTTTATCTCTGAGACCTTAGGTGTTCCTACTGTGTGTGAGTGTTGTATGTAAGACTTTATTTACTTTATTCCTTCTCTTTCTTGTATGTCTTTCTGTTCATTAACCGTTACCTGTTCATTCCCTTTGGTGGTATTCAGGGTCCTTCTTAGGACTAGAATACAGTTGGCAGGGATTGATAGGAGACAGGGTTTACGCTGGTGGCCTGGACCTCTGTACCTTTAACAGTACCTCCAGGTTGAGGGATTAGTTAGGACCCCAGTTCAGGGTCAGCTTAGACCCCGGTCACCCTCTAGCCGGAGACAGCGTATAACGGATTCCGTTTTGACCCAGTGGACATTCTGTCAGGTAAATCCATGTTATAATATATCTATGCGCATGTTATATAGTATGTTGCCCTTTTTGATATAGATTACAGACATCTCATATATATATCTGCTATACAGCGTGACAGGAAGAAGCTGAAAGTCAGTTGTCCCTGAACCCTGAGCTGGGTGATTGTCTGGAAACCACTGGTGAGACCGAAACGTGTCGGTACAAGTGCCTCGTAGATGTACCCGAGGACTTGAGAGAAGAATGCACCCGTGAGTCTGTGCATGAAGCGTTTAGGAAGGCCGTGGGAGCCTGTAAGGTGTACTCGACCTCAGGAGCTAAACAGCTGGTGATCTTGTCCACGACCGAAGTTACAGTGAAGAGGGTGGCAATCCTAAGTGACATGCACTGGCGATGTATTCGCACAAAGCGGTTTCTCCGGTTGAAGACAGAACAAGCCGTTAGACAACTGAAGCTTATGAGAAATGCTCACAGTCTGCGGGAAAAGGTCATCCGGGTGCCTCATGTTCTGGTGAGAAAGCTAATTGGGAGAAATGGCCGAGCCATGCAGATGATGGTGAAGAGGTCTGGTGTGGTGAAAGTAAGCAGTCCACGTGATTGTCTGGACTGGATACCAGATGAAGACGGCATGGTGTCATTCTACGCTATAGGAACGGAAGAAAGTCTGGAATATGTGCGCATGCTGGTGGCGTACCGTGTGACCTACCTGCGAGAGGTAGAACAATTGAATCTCGCTAGACAGCGAGTAGATAGACAGCATCATCTGAGCAGCAGAAGATGGCAGCCGTCTACTGAGGGTAGTGGGCATGGGTTTAGAGGTAGTGAGACCTCCAGTAACTCAGGTTTGAGAGGCCCATACAGACGACCCGATAGAGTACGGGACAGTACGAAGTCTAACCGGACCTTAGATACCCAGGCAAGACCTGACAAGGTTACGATTGACCGCTGGGAACGAAGGGGAGACCTGACAAGGTTACGACCCGGAAATGTGACTTTACGAAGTCTGTGACAATGACAGACAGTAGGTCCCTAAGGAAGGAACGAATGTCATTGACTAATATTCCGGGGGGCTGAACAGAGCAATGGACAAGTACATGGTCTCTGTGTGAACTGTGGGTTGAGGTGATTGGATGTATTTTTGTGTTCAAACCTACAAGTTTGGAAGGGGGGGGAATAGGTAATGCAGCCCTGGGCTGGCGTTCCTGTAATGGCTCAGTGTATGTGTTTTGACTGTCCATGTTCCTTCCCCCCAGCTGACTAGTCACATGACTGTGACATCACACAGGTCCTTTTACACACACACAAGTCTGAACACATGACTATGACATCAGCTCAGGTCCCGTGTGTGGGTGTGTGTAAGGGTATATAAACCCTGCTTAATTGGAGACAGGTGTGTCAGTGATAGGCGTCAGGCCTGTTTCCTGTTCCCCTGGTGTGGGGGACACCGTTTATGTGAGGCCGAGTGAAGCCTGACTGCCTGAAAGGTCAGAGACTGGATCCTGTGTGGATGCTAGTGGCCTTGGAAGGTAAATGGACGGTAGTGAAGATGAAGTTGATGATGACTATGACTGGTCCGGAGTTCACTGTCTCTTTAGGATTGTTGACCAGCCCTCCGGTCTGGATGACTAGCCCTCCGGTCTGGAGAAGAGGGGGGGGATATGTGAGACAGTGAGGGTATGGGTGTTGAATGGGTGTACATTTCACCTAGGTACTTTGCTGACGGCTATGGGGGAATGTATGGCTTTGTAAGCCTAGTGGTAGAGAAAGGTCACTACACCTTACATTCATTGCACACTTGCAGCTCAGGCCTGAAACTACTCAGGTGTTAATTGGGAGACCAGAAGTAGGTGTCTGAGAACACAGACAGAGAGCTCGCTTAGTCTGGACACAGGAGGGGTCCAGGCACAGAAGGTGTCTCCAGGAGTTTGAGCTATCTCAGTCTGGGTGCTTGATGTATCCCGGACACAGGAGTAGTCTCTGTGAGAATCCATGCGGATATCTGCTGAACAGGAGTTGGAGCTCGCTTAGTCTGGACACAGGAGGGGTCCAGGCACAGAAGGTGTCTCCAGGAGTATGAGCTGTCTCAGTCTGGGTGCTCGATGTATCCCGGACACAGGAGTAGTCTCTGTGAGAATCCATGCGGATAGCTGCTGAATAGGAGGGGAGCTCTCTCAAGTCTGGACGTTGAAGGTGCCTTCAGACACAAGGAGGAGACTCTGTGAACCTCCATGCTGGTAAATGCTGGTAAATGCTGGTAAATGCTGAACATATGTGTTGTTTTGGCCCGGCTGTTAGAGTCGGGACCCGGATAGATAGGGAAATCTATCTAAGTGTAGTAAGTGGCTGGACAAGCCCAGGTCTTCTGTTTATGATTTGTTTTTATGTCTTGTTTGCTTTTGACTTTAAATAAAACTGGTTGCGGCCAGTTGCACCAGTACTGCTGTGAATGAACTGTTTCCGTGCCACTCTGTCTACCCAGACGGCGATCCCAGAGCTATATCCCCTGAAAAGCTTACAGCAGGTTAATTTTTTTATAATAATTCATCATGCGATTCTGAACGTGGCGATACCAAATATGTGTATGTTTGATTTTTTATTGTTTTATTTTGAATGGGGCGAAAGGGAGATGATTTGAACTTTTATATGTTTTTATTTTTTTTAACATTTTTAAAAACTTTTTTTTTACTTTTTGCATGCTTCAATAGTCTCCATAGGAGACTAGAAGCTGCAGTTGTCCGATCTGCTCTACCAAATACAGGCGATGATCAGATCACCTGTATGTAGCAGAAATGCTTACTTGCTATGAACGCCGAAGACCGGGCGGCACTCATAGCAATCTGGCTATGACAACCATAAAAGTCTGCTGGAGACCTCTGGTTGTCATGCCAACCCATTTGCGACCCGTGATCACGTGACGGGGTCACCGATGGGCGGGATTTCCGGACGCACGATTTAAATGCCGCTGTCAGAGATTAAACTAGTTAACAACCGCGGGTGGATCACGATTCCACCCGTGCCTACAAGAGGCACATGTCAGCTGTTTTGAACAGTTGACATGTGCCGGGAATGATGTGGGCTAAGTGTCGGAGTCCGACATGGGTGTATTATTACGCCCAATGTCCAAAAAGTGTTAAACATGTACTTGAAAAAACAGTACTGGTGTCATCAATGTTTTATATCAGTGTGTCATCACTCTGTCATCAGTGTTCTTCCAGTATGTATAAGGCCTCTTTCACACATCCGTTTTGCGCCTGACTGCGCCACCGGCGTCTTGCCGGATCGCCTCATCCGGCAACTAGTATGTAAAACCGGATGTGACGCATCCGGTTTTTCACCGGATCCGTCTCGGGCATCCGAACAAAAACTGGATCCGTCTCATCTGGTGTATCCGTTTTTTTATCCCTTTATCGACGGATTACGCCAGATCCGGTTTTTAAAAACGCCCTCTTTTGGGGTTCCAAACATGATTGGCTACTGTAATCCTATATATACACTGTCCCTACAGCCCATCTTTGACAGGTTGTAGAGGAGCAAGTGCAGGTTGGAGAGAAGAGCAAGTAGCAAGTGACTGGCGAAGATGGCAATATCTTCAAGAATCTTGTGGATTTTACAGCGGAGGCGAATCGCTTGAAGATTATCGTTATGGTGAATGAGAGAAAGATAGAGCAGCGCATTATGCGTCAGAGCCAACGACGACGCCGTATGTGGATCCACCCCATCACAGCACAGAGACTAACCCGTGGTGTGTATTCTACACTCAACATGGAGCTGAGAGAAAACCCTGAGAAATTTTTTGCCTATCTTCGGATGAAGAGAATTTTGACATTTTGCTGGAGCGTGTTGGAGAACAAATCCGAAGATCCGACACCTATTGTCGCTTCTCGATTTCTCCGGTGGAGCGTCTCATGGTCACTATAAGGTAAGCTATATGTATTGGATCTGCTTGCTTGAGCACACTTGTATTGTTGTTATTCATTTTTTTAACATCACAGGACAACAAGGGAACCATATCAGTACAATAAAACATGGTCAAAAACAGTGTGTTTTTCCTTTTTTTTTATTATTTTCTTATTTTTGGTATCTCCAATAGTTATAGCTGAGTTCTGCTATGTAATGCTGTGATTGTGAACTAATTTTTTTTTTCTATTTTGTTTACAGATTTCTGGCAACTGGAGAAACGCTGTCATCGCTCCATTTCCAGTATCGCCTTGGAATTTCTATGCTATCAGGCATCATCAAGTACACTTGCCGTGCTCTGTGGGACTCTTTGGTTGGAGAATTTCTTCCAGAGCCAACTACAGACCGGTGGCTTGAAATAGCGGACCAGTTTCTCTGTATCTGCCAGTTTCCAAATTGCCTGGGCGCTGTTGATGGCAAACACATCCGCATTCAAAAGCCTGTAGGAACCGGATCAGAATTCTTTAACTACAAGAAATATTTTTCGGTCATCCAGATGGCTATTGCTGATGCGGAGTACAAATTTATTGCTGTGGACATTGGGTCTTATGGACGGTCCAATGACTCTCAAGTGTTTAAACTTTCTGCTATAGGGCGGAGACTGTACGGAAACACTTTTCAGTTTCCACCCCCTAGGCCACTGCCTCAAACCTCTGGCCCACCTATGCCTTTCGTGTGTGTAGGTGATGAGGCATTCCAACTGTCCGAACACCTCTTGAAGCCGTACGCCAGCAGAGGATTGACCCATACAAAGAGAATTTTCAATTACCGCCTCACAAGAGCCAGACGGATGGTGGAGTGTGCGTTTGGGGTTATGACAGCCAAATGGCGTGTCCTTTTGACTGCGATAAACTTGAAGACAGAGACTGTGGATGACGTTGTAAAAGCGTGCGTGGTCCTACATAATTTTGTGATCACCAAGGAACCGATTTCTATTGAGGACCACAATCAAGAAACAACCTTGCTCGACTACAGCAACATTACCACTCGGAGTACACTGGCGGTTTCAAGAATGAGAAACCATTTTGCCCAATACTTTGTGTCACCAGAGTGTGATCAATTGATTATTTATTTTAAAAATCTTTCTGTACCCACAATAAGGAAAGTTTTCTACCTTCTTGTGTGTTTTGTACTGTATGTTACCTTTTGGCCATAGTTGTGTCCCTGTCTTTTTTTTTTTAAATAACCCAAAGTATTTCACCTTTTTACCAAAAATGTGTACCTGCTAGGGGATAACCGAACAAAGTACACAAGTTTTGGAAAAAGGTAAGATACTTTAAATACTCCACAACCCGGGACAAAACTTTGGCAAAAAGGTAAAATTTATGTTCCTCAAAGTTATGTAGATATTTTTGACATATTACCCTAACAGATGTTGGTGTTTGTGTACCCACATGTTTACCTGGTTTAATACATTTGTTACTTAACATCCTATAAAGAAATGACAGACAACATTTGTAAACCACTTTAACTTTTATTAAAAAAAAATTTTTTAATATAATTTGTGGAAAAGGTTGCATTTTTGCAAAATGTGGAAATTGTAATAAAAGTAATTTTTCTTTAAAATACAGTTTTTATTTGTTAGTGAAGCAACCAAAAAAATAAACTATTTACAGTTGGGTGTACTGTGGGGTGGAAATAGTGCTGGAGGGGCTGCGGGACACTTCGACCGTGGGAGTGTGGAGGGACGACCGGGATGGTGGTGGTGAAGAAACAGGAAGAGGTGAAGGGTGGAAAGAGTGAGAGAATGGGAAGACAAGTTAGAGGCAGAACAGGTGGGTGGTGGAGTGGAGGGTTGGGCAGGAGGAGCAGGTGACATGGTAGGGGAAGGAGATCGGTAAGAGGTAGGAGTGTGGTACGGGGTAGGTGGCTGGTAGTGGGGAGGTTGCTGGTACTAGGGAGGTGACTGCAATTGGGGAGGTGGCTGGTACTGGGGAGGTTGCTGGAATTGGGTAGGTGGTTGGTACTGGGGAGGTTGCTGGAGCTGGGGAGGTGGCTGGTATTGAATAGGAGGGGGAGGAGGGATGGCGGCTGGAGGGGGGGGAGGTGGATGAACGACTGGAGTGGATGGAGGAGGATGGGAGATAGCCTGCACTAGAGCAGCGTGGCACATATGCATTACATACATCTGCTGGTCAGCAGATAGCGTATCTATGCGCTCCACCACAGACCTAAAAAAGTTGTGATTAGGAGATGCTCTTGCTTCCGACTGCATGGTTTGCAGAAGTGTCTTTACCTCCAAAATGGCAGAGGTTATCTGATTAATGCCTGCGGCAAGTTGTTCAGATAATACTTTAAGACAGTTCTGGAAAGATGCATTCAAATGCAAGAACTCGGGCGCATAGCTCCTTTCCTGACCCCTCTTCCGCTGCCGCCCAGTACCCGCAGCTGTACTAGAGGTGGCAGTGGCAGAAGGGTGGGGTAAAGGGAATGCTATCTCCTCACCAACAGCTGCATGTAATGCAGGCGGCTACGATGCTCCAGCGCTGGTGGAGGGGACTGCGGGATCGAATGTGTGGGAAGGTGCAGATGTACCGGGGCGGTCGAAGTGTCCCTCGGTGTCGGTCTCCTGAGGGATCGCCCCAGAAGGCGCCAACTCTGCTGGCGCCGAGTGCTGGTCACCGTGCTGTGGAATAAAGAGAAAACATACAATTAATATACAGATGTGGAATGGCCCTGGCTGCAAAAAAACATTGGATAGATGTTAACATTTTATGGCAATATTTACCTTCGGGTGACCATAGATTCCCGCAGGAACGCCAGGGCTCGTGCGTACTTGTACTTGCTCTGGCGTCCTGCAGATCCACTCGGGGCCCGCATATCCTTGTTGAACTCCTTCTTGAAACAATCCCTCACAGACCACCACCGCTTCACAATTCTCTCCTCTGAAACGAGAAAGCACAAATTGGTTAGTATACAACATCAGTGTTTCCCAAACTTCAGTCCACGTGTCCCCCAGAGGTCATGTTTTCAGTATTTCCATAGTGTTTCACAAAAGGCAATCCTGAAAACATGAACCGTGGGGGACACAAGAACTGAAGTTTGGGAAACACAGCTTTACAGTCAGCAACCTGAACTATACTTTCGTGTTGTGTTTTGGTAGCTGAGGAGAATAAGCAAAAACGGCAATACACCAGAGAGGCTGGAACCTATTGGATTGCAGTACCCTGAACTAACCACACAACTAGAGGTAGCTGTGGAGCGTTCCTACATTGATCCTAGACACCTCGTCACAGCCTGAGAGATAACTACACCTAAAGGCAGAAAGATGAAAGCTATCTGCCCCGGAGCAGATCCCCAAAGAAAATAGGAAGCCCCCAAACATGTAATGGCAGTTAGACAAGAAGAAGCACGGACACAGACAGAAAATAGAATGAGCAAACGCTGGGGCTCAATCTGTCTAGACAGAAAAGTACAGGAAAGTATACTCACTGCAATCCAAAAAAACCCCTAAAAAATACCAACTCTTCTGATTGCAAAAACACCTGAGATCACACGATCTCTACCACCTAAAATTAGATCTCTGGTGTAAAAAAACTAAGCCGCAGCCACTGAAAAAACAGGAAAAAGCAAATGAACAAATAACAGTGGCTTCAGATAAACTGAGAGGAGCACAAGCCCCTGGAGGGGACCTGGCTGACCTCCACAGAAGTGCAGGGAACAATGCAAAAAGCAAGCACAAAAATAAAAGCAGAAAATATCTTATCTGATAGCAGAAGATGCAGGCAAGACTCAGCAAACTTCCAAATGAACCAGGAACCACAATTGAGACAAGAACAATTGATCACCGGCAACCATCATGGGAGGTAACCTCCCTTATATCAGACCAGTCAGCGATCCCAGATTGCCATTCCTCGCTGAAAGGTTCAGTACTGTCTGTAACCACCAGAGGGAGCCTCTGCTCAGAAACCATCTCTAACACATTCATAACAATACCCCCCCTTGAGGAGGGGTCACCGAACCCTCACTTGTGCAACCAGGCCGATCAGGAAGAGCTCGGTGATAGGCACGGATCAGTTTCCTAGCATGGATGTCTGAAGCAAACACCCAAGAATTGTCCTCCTGACCATAACCTCTCCACTTAACCACATACTGGAGTTTCTGTCTAGAAAAACGAGAATCCAATATTTTCTCACCCACATACTCCATATTGCCCTCAACCAAAACAGGGTCAGGAGGCGCAGCCATAGGAACCACTGGCTCGACAAACCTCTTCAATAAGGACTTGTTGAACACGTTATGGATCTTAAATGTCCCTTGAAGAAGCAAACGGAAGGAAACAGGATTAGGAATCTCCATGATCTTATAAGGTCCAATGAACCTAGGCTTAAACTTTGGAGATGCAACCCTCATAGGGATATTTCTTGAGGACAACCAAACCAAGTCCCCCACTTTAAACCGAGGACCATCAGTCCTATGCCGGTTGGCAAACCGTTGGGCCTTCTCCTGAGAGAGACAATCTGTAACAAATGGAAGCGGAGGCAGAGGTGGTGAAGTTCACATTCGTATTTATTTTTTAATGTGGAACCTCGAGACCGCGGTCCGGGGGGCTCCGAAGGGGGCGTAACTAGTGAGCCCCGGGTACCCGTAGTAAGGCCCCTCGAACAGGACCAGAATGGAATACCCGGAGGACACAGGTGCTACCTCCAGTTAGACCCCGGACACGTGGCAGCTGTCCCAGAGGGACCAAAAGGGTAACAAGTATTTACAGAGTCCGTGGAAAGTTCTTGACGGAGAAGGGTAAGGTCCTGGTCCAGAACGGATGGTAGAAGGCTGGCTTCAGTGACCTTGTCACGGTCCACGGGTACGGATGGCTGATGGCGGAACGGGATGACACTTGCGCCAGTAATAGCCGAGATTGTCCAGATTAGCCAGATACGGGTTAGCAATGATCTGAGGAGACAAACAGTATCAGCGAAGCACAGAGACTGCAGACGCAGCGCAGACAGAACAGGAACAGAACCGGATGTAGCAATGATAGAACACGTTGCTCCGGCACTCCCCTAATGGTGGAGTGACCAGATATAGTACTAAGTGCGCAGCCATTGGATAATTAGCTATTTCAAAAGATGCACGCTGCCCCTTTAAGAGAGGCGGTGGGCGCGGCCTCGCGTCCTAAGCCGACTGTCTGGAGGCCTGCCAGCAGCGTGCCAGGAAGTGGAGAAGGACTCAGGACGCCGGAGAGCAGATGGGACAGGAGACCCCAGCCCACGCACAGACCGCCGCAGAGGGACAGCCCGAGGAACAGGTGAGTGAGCAGAACGGAGTGCAGAGGCAGCGCTGGGACCGGGTGTAACAGTATCCCCCTCTTTACTCCCCCTCTTTTTCAAGCCTGCGTGAAATCTTTTAAGAAGAAGAGGGGCCTGGATGTTCTCTTTAGGCTCCCAAGACCTCTCCTCAGGACCAAAACCCTTCCAGTCCACCAGGTAATAGATCCTACCTCTTACTCGCTTAGAGGCCAAGATATGTTTTACCTCAAAAACATCATCCTCAGAGACCGGATCAGGAGTGGTACCTGGGTCCTTAAAAAAGGAGCTCAACACTACTGGTTTGAGGAGGGAAACATGAAAGGAGTTAGGTACTCTTAGAGAATTAGGCAATTTCAGTTTATAAGAGACCGGGTTGATCTGTCTCAAAACTTCAAAGGGACCAATGAAACGAGGACCCAATTTGTACGATGGTAACTTCAGACGGATGTACTTGGAGGAGAGCCATACCTTGTCTCCTGGACGAAAGATGGGAGCCTCCAAACGTCTTTTGTCCGCATGCGTTTTCATACGTTGAGAAGCTTTCTCCAAAGCCGACCTGGTCTCTCTCCAAATGTCCGAGAAATTCTTTGACAAGGTATCGACTGCCGGAACATCCGACAATCCCGAGACAGGAAGAGGAATTCCGGGTTGCAGTCCAAACACAATCTGAAAGGGAGACTTTCCAGAAGATTCACTTACTTGATTGTTGTAGGAGAATTCCGCCCAGGGCAGTAATTCTACCCAGTCATTATGATGAGCGTTGACGAAGTGACGCAGGTATCCAGCCAGGATTTGATTGATCCTCTCCACTTGCCCATTAGACTGGGGATGATATGCAGAAGAAAAATCTAGTTCAATTTTTACCATTTTACAGAGTCCTCTCCAGAACGTAAAGGTGAACTGGACGCCCCTGTCGGACACGATGTGGAGAGGAAATCCATGTAGACGAAAGATGTGCTGGATGAAGTGAGTGGCCAGTTCTGGAGCAGACGGGAGGCCAGATAGCGGAACGAAGTGAGCCATTTTAGAGAAGCGGTCCACCACAACCCATACCACTGAGCAGCCAGAAGAGATGGGAAGATCCGTGATGAAATCCATCGCGATGTGCTGCCAGGGAGCGGACGGAATCGGAAGAGGCAGAAGCCTGCCGGCTGGTAGATGTTTAACAGTTTTGTTACGAGCACATGAAGGACATGCTGCGACGAACTCCTGGATATCCTTGACCATGGTAGGCCACCAGTAATACCGGGAGATGAGTTGCTGCGTCTTTTTCAGACCAGCATGGCCAGCCAACTTAGAAGAATGACCCCAGCGCAGAACACGAGTACGATCAGAAGCAGACACGAAAGTCTTCCCAGGAGGAAGCCGGGCCAGATCAGTGGAGGCAACAGAGACTAACCTAGAAGGTTCAATAATGTGCTGAGGTTCCTCCTCCAGTTCAGGAGGCAAGACGGCCCTAGAGAGTGAGTCTGCCTTGATGTTCTTGTCAGCTGGACGGAAATGAAGTACAAAATTGAAACGGGCAAAAAATAATGCCCAACGGGCCTGACGGGGATTCAGTCTTAAAGCAGATTGGAGATAGGCAAGGTTTTTATGGTCGGTGAATATAATTACCTGGTGATGAGCTCCTTCAAGAAGATGTCTCCATTCCTCCAGAGCCAATTTGATGGCCAACAGTTCGCGATCACCGACAGAGTAGTTCCTTTCTGCAGGAGAAAAAACCTTGGAAAAAAAACCACACGAGATCATCTGCCCGGTAGACGACTTCTGGGTCAGAACTGCTCCTGCACCTATGGAAGAAGCGTCAACTTCAAGAAAAAATTGCTCACTTGAATTAGGACGATGGAGAACGGGTGCGGAAGCGAAGGTTTTTTTGAGAGAAACAAAGGCCTCTTCTGCCTCGGAGGACCATTCCTTAGAGTTTACACCTTTCCGGGTTAAGGCTGTGATTGGAGCCACTCGGGTGGAAAAGTGTGGAATGAATTGCCGGTAGTAATTGGCGAATCCGAGGAACCTTTGTATGGCTTTTAGCCCAGACGGACGAGGCCAGTTGAGAACTGCAGACAACTTCTCCGGATCCATCTTTAATCCTGTGGAAGATACAATGTACCCAAGGAAAGGCAAAGAGGACTGCTCAAAGAGGAATTTCTCATATTTGGCATAGAGCCTGTTCTCTCTCAGTCTTTGTAAGACCAGGCGTACTTGCCTCCGGTGTGACGTCAAGTCAGCAGAAAAAATCAAAATATCGTCCAGGTAAACCACGACACAAGTATAGAGCAAGTCCCTGAAAATGTCATTAACAAATTCCTGAAAAACCGCAGGTGCATTGCTTAGGCCGAATGGCATTACCAGGTATTCATAGTGGCCGTCACGGGTGTTGAAGGCTGTTTTCCATTCGTCTCCCTTTCTGATTCGGATCAGGTTGTAGGCCCCTCTGAGGTCCAATTTGGTGAAGATCTTGGCCCTCGGAGACGATCAAACAGCTCTGAAATAAGAGGCAATGGATACCTGTTTTTTACCGTGATTTGATTTAGACCCCGATAGTCAATGCAGGGCCGCAAGGATCCGTCCTTTTTCTTCACAAAGAAGAATCCAGCTCCTGCCGGTGACGATGACTTTCGGATAAATCCTCTAGCCAAATTCTCTTGAATATAGTCCGACATGGCCTGAGTCTCTGCCTGTGAAAGAGGATAAACTCTCCCGCGAGGGGGTGATGCTCCTGGAAGAAGCTCTATCTGACAGTCATGCGACCTGTGTGGAGGTAGTCTCTCAGCCTCTTTTTTCCCAAAGACGTCAGAGAAGGACCAATAGGCGGAAGGCAACCCTGGCAGGGTATCAGGCTGGACTGGAGGCGAAACAGGTTGAATCCGGGTTAAGCAACGATTCATGCAGGTATCTCCCCAACGCAGAACTTCTCCAGTTTTCCAATTAAGGACTGGTTCATGCATCTGAAGCCAAGGTAAACCTAGAAGCATGGGATGGGATAAACCAGGATATACATAAAATCGCATTCGTTCAGTATGCATTAGACCTACCCGGAGTTCCACCAACTCGGTTTGAAACTGGACGGGCTCGGTCAGCGGTTTGCCATCCACGGCGGACACCTGTAACGGATCAGGAAGACGCTGGACTGGTAAGCGGTAATGATCCACAACCGCCTGCTGGATGAAGTTCCCTGCAGCTCCAGAATCCAGTAGACAGTGTTCGGAGAATTTTATTGCTCCATAGGACACGGTGACAGAGATGTGTAAAGAGGGAGAGGACTGCTCTTTACCTAGGTTGGCCCCTCCTACCGGACCTAGGCACTGGAGTTTCCCGACTTTTTAGGACAGAAATGAATCAAATGTTCAGAACTACCGCAGTAGTAACAACTTCCCTCCTTGCGACGTGCCTCCCGGCGGCGGGTGGCCAAACTTACATGGTCCACCTCCATGGCCTCGGAGGCGGAGGGTGAAGTACCTGTTTTGTACAAACTAGAGTCCAGGTGATAGGACCTTTTGTCCCGCTTGATCTCCATGGAGCGCTCCTGAAAACGCAGGTCAATTCGGGTTGCCAAGGATATTAGCTCTTCCAAGAGAGTAGGTCTGTCCTGTCCCGCCAGCTCATCCTTGATTCTTCCGGATAGGCCTTCCCAGAAGTTAGCAACCAGGGCCTCATTGTTCCACGATAATTCCGACGAGAGGGTGCGGAATTTAACAGCATACTGAGCTACCGTGAGAGTACCTTAGTGCAGGCGGAGCAGAGCTGATGCAGTCGAAGTGGTACGACCAGGTTCATCGAAAGTCTTGCGAAAAGCCTCTAGGAAAGATTGAAGATCGTTAACCACCGGATCCCCTCTCTCCCATAGCGGGTTTAGCCAGGCGAGGGCTTCTCCTCCCAGGTGTGACATGATGAAGCCCACCTTGGCTCGGTCAGAAGCAAACATATGCCCCAAGATTTCGAAGTGTAGAGTGCACTGATTGAGGAAACCCCGACACAGAGTAGGATCACCCTGGAACGGGTAGGAGCCGCCAGACGGGAACCTTGATTTGCCATGGGAACTGGTACCTGATTATTGATAGAAGAGTCAGGTGCAGACGAGGACCCTAAGGAATCCATGCGGGTAGACAAGCTGCGTAGATAAGTCGTGATCTTGTCCTGTTGAACTCCCAAACGGGCCACCTCCTGGCACAGATCCGTGGTCGGAGGTCTCTGGGATCCAGCGGGTTCCATGACCGGAGCAATCTGTAACAAATGGAAGCGGAGGCAGAGGTGGTGAAGTTCACATTCGTATTTATTTTTTAATGTGGAACCTCAAGACCGCGGTCCAGGGGGCTCCGAAGGGGGCGTAACTAGTGAGCCCCGGGTACCCGTAGTAAGGCCCCTCGAACAGGACCAGAATGGAATACCCGGAGGACACAAGTGCTACCTCCAGTTAGACCCCGGAACGTGGCAGCTGTCCCAGAGGGACCAAAAGGGTAACAAGTATTTACAGAGTCCGTGGAAAGTTCTTGACGGAGAAGGGTAAAGTCCTGGTCCAGAACGGATGGTAGAAGGCTGGCTTCAGTGACCTTGTCACGGTCCACGGGTACAGATGGCTGATGGCGGAACGGGATGACACTTGCGCCAGTAATAGCCGAGATTGTCCAGATTAGCCAGATACGGGTTAGCAATGATCTGAGGAGACAAACAGTATCAGCGAAGCACAGAGACTGCAGACGCAGCGCAGACAGAACAGGAACAGAACCGGATGTAGCAATGATAGAACACGTTGCTCCGGCACTCCCCTAATGGTGGAGTGACCAGATATAGTACTGAGTGCGCAGCCATTGGATAATTAGCTATTTCAAAAGATGCACGCTGCCCCTTTAAGAGAGGCGGTGGGCACGGCCTCGCGTCCTAAGCCGACTGTCTGGAGGCCTGCCAGCAGCGTGCCAGGAAGTTGAGAAGGACTCAGGACGCCGTAGAGCAGATGGGACAGGAGACCCCAGCCCACGCACAGACCGCCGCAGAGGGACAGCCCGAGGAACAGGTGAGTGAGCAGAACGGAGTGCAGAGGCAGCGCTGGGACCGGGTGTAACACAACCTCTCCACCACCTGGTCCCAAATCTGCTGCATTCGCTCCACAACAGAGTCAACACCCGGACAGACAGAAGCCTCCGCCTGTCCCGAAGAAAATTGAGGGTGAAACCCAAAATTGCAGAAAAATGGAGACATCAAGGTGGCAGAGCTAGCCCTATTATTAAGAGCAAACTCAGCCAAAGGCAAAAAAGAGACTCAGTCATCATGAACAGCAGACACAAAACATCTCAAATAAGTCTCCAAGGTCTAGTTTGTTCTCTCGGTTTGTCCATTGGTCTGAGGATGAAAAGCAGAGGAGAAAGATAATTGAACACCAAGTTTAGAACAAAATGTCCTCCAAAATCTGGAAACAAACTGGACTCCTCTGTCAGACACAATGTTCTCCGGAATGCCGTGTAACCGAACCACGTGCTGAAGGAACAAAGGCACCAATTCGGAGGAGGAAGGTAACTTAGGTAATGGCACAAGATGTATCATCTTGGAAAACCTATCACAGATTGCCCAGATAACGGTCATTCTCTGAGAAACAGGGAGGTCGGAAATAAAATCCATAGAGATATGGGTCCATGGCGTCTTGGGCACAGGTAATGGCAATAACAAACCACTAGAGCGAGAGCAAGGTTTGGAGCGAGAGCAAGTCCCGCAGGACTGCACAAATTCCCTGACGTCACGAGACAAAGTAGGCAACCAAAAGGACTGACTCACCAAGTCTCTGATACCAAAAATCCCGGGGTGACCAGCCAACGCGGAACAATGAATTTCAGACATCACACTCTTTTTCCACTGGTCTGGGACAAACAATTTCCCAATAGGGCAGCGCTCAGGTTTATCCTCCTGACACCCTTCCAGAGCCAGTCTCAAACTGGCGGAAAGAACTACTGCCTCTTTCAAAATAAGAGTAGGATCAGATAACTCAGGAGAGTCCGCAAAGAAACTCCTCGAGAGGGCATCCGCCTTAACATTCTTAGTGCCAGGAAGAAAAGAAACCACAAAATTAAAATGTGTGAAAAACAAGGCCCACCTTGCCTGTCTAGGATTAAGTCGCTTGGCTGATTCGAGATTAACCAGATTCTTATGGTCCATGAGGACCACCACCTGATGTTTTGCTCCTTCCAGCCAATGTCTCCACTCTTCAAAGGCCCACTTCATGGCCAATAACTCCCGATTACCCACGTCATAATTACGTTCAGTTGGAGAAAATTTTCGAGCGAAAAAGGCACAAGGGTTACTCTTAGAGGTCTCTGGATCTCTTTGGGACAAAACGGCACCTGCCCCAATTTCAGAGGCATCAACCTCCACCTGAAATGGCAGAGAAACATCAGGCTGCCGTAGAACAGGAGCAGAAGTGAATCTCTGCTTAAGTTCCTGAAACGCAGAGACTGCCTCAGGAGGCCAATTCACCACATCAGAACCCTTTTTGGTCAAATCAGTCAATGGTTTAACAATACCGGAGAAATTACCAATAAATTTACGATAAAAATTGGCAAAACCCAAAAATCTCTGAAGAGCCTTTAATGAAGTAGGTTGAACCCAATCACAGATGGCCTGAACCTTGACCGGGTCCATTTCAATAACAGACGGAGACTAAATGAATCCCAGAAATGAGACCTTCTGTACGCCAAAAAGACACTTTGATCCCTTCACATACAGTGCATTCTCTCTCAAAATCTGGAACACAGTCCAAACATGTTTCTCATGAGATTCCCAGTCATTGGAAAAAATCAAGATATCATCAAAATAAACAATCAGAAATTTATCCACAAAATCCATGAAAATATCATTCATGAAAAAATTGGAAGACGGAAGGAGCATTAGTGAGCCCAAAGGGCATCACTAGGTACTCAAAATGCCCCTCTGGGGTATTAAACGCCGTCTTCCATTCATCCACGTGCTTAATGCGAATAAGGTTATACGCCCCCTGAGGTCAAGCTTGGTAAACCAACTAGCACTTTTAACCCTGGAAAACAGGTCAGAAATCAAGGGTAACGGATATTGATACTTCACAATGATCTTATTCAAGAGACGATAATCAATACACGGCCTCAATGAACCATCCTTTTTGGCCACAAAGAAAAAACCGGCACCCAAGGGTGAAGAGGATGGTCTGATATGACCCTTCTTCAATGACTCCTTGATATAAGATCGCATAGCATCGTGTTCAGGTACAGACAAGTTAAAAAGGTGACCTTTAGGGAATTTACTACCAGGCACTAATTCAATAGCGCAGTCATAGCTCCTATGGGGGGGCAAGGATCCAGATTTACTTTCACTAAATACATCCGAAAAATCAGTCAAAAAGTCAGGAACATCCTGAGACTGGGGAGAGGCAGAGAAAACAGGAGTGTCGGCATTAACACATTGGCAGCCCCAACTGGTCACAGACACAGATTTCCAATCCAAAACAGGATTATGAGACTGTAACCAAGGGAAACCTAGTACAATAATGTCATGCAGATTATACAGCACCAGAAATTTGCAACTCTCATGATGATCTGGTTCAACCCTCATTATCACCTTAGTAGAAAACTGGGGTTTATTCTCCGCCAAAGGGGTGGAATCAATGCCCAGTAGGGGAATAGACTTCTGCAGGGGTATCATGGGAAACCCACAACGTTTGGCAAAGTCAAAATCCATAATAATAATAATAATAATCTTTATTTATATAGCGCCATCATATTCCGCAGCGCTTTACAGTTTAACAGTTTCAAAACACAAGTCATAAGTAACAACGTTAACAATACAATAATTAATGCAAAAATAAGCCGCCGCTGCTCGTGAGAGCTTACAATCTACAATGAGGTGGGGGAGATACAAAGTACAGTACAAGTGTGTATATACAATGGTGCATTTACAATGATGGTCCAGCCATCTTGAGGGAGTGAGGGATGGATGGAGATAGTGAATGGGCTACACACACACACTTACACATAGAATGACTTTGATTATTGAATGTGATAGGCCGCTCTGAACAAATGTGTTTTGAGGGAGCGCCTGAAACCATGCAAATTGTGGATAGTCCTAATTTCTTGGGGTAGAGCATTCCAGAGAATTGGCGCAGCGCAGGAGAAGTCTTGGAGTCGGGAGTGGGAGGTACGGATTAGTGCGGAGGTTAGTCGAAAGTCGTTTGCAGAGCGCAGCAGTCGGTTAGGCCGATAGATAGAAATGAGGGAGGAGATGTAGGGGAGTGCTGCACTGTGGAGAGCTTTGTGGTTGAGAACAAGTACTTTGAATTGGATCCTATAATGAATGGGCAGCCAGTGTAAGGACTGGCGAAGAGCGGACGCGTCCGAGTACCGATTAGCCAGATGGATGACCCTGGCTGCTGCATTAAGGATGGACTGGAGAGGGGATAGTCGAGTAATGGGGAGGCCAAGTAATAGAGCGTTGCAGTAGTCCAGGCGGGAGTGGATCAATGCTACAGTGAGGGTTTTTGTTGTTTCCATGGTGAGAAAAGGGCGGATTCTAGAGATGTTCTTTAGGTGTAGGGGGCAAGAGCGGGCAAGAGATTGTATATGGGAGGTGAAGGAGAGATTGGTGTCAAACATAACACCCAGACAGCGAGCCTGCTGCCGGGGTGTTATTATGGTGCTGCCCACGGAGAGGGAAATGTCAGATTTAGGGAGGTTAGTAGACGGCGGGAGCAGAAGAAGTTCAGTTTTGGAGAGGTTGAGTTTCAGATAGAGAGCGGACATGATGTTGGAGACTGCGGACAGACAGTCACTGGCATTCTGTAGTACAGCGGGGGTAAGGACGGGGGATGACGTGTATAGTTGTGTGTCATCAGCATAAAGATGGTACTGAAAGCAAAATCTGCTGATGGTCTGTCCAATTGGGGCCGTGTAGAGAGAAGAGAAGGGGGCCAAGGACTGAGCCCTGGGGTACACCGACAGTGAGAGGAAGAGGAGATGACGTGGAGCCAGAGAACGAAACACTGAAGGAGCGGTCAGAAAGATAGGAGGAGAACCAGGAGAGAACAGTGTCCTTAATACCTAGTGAGTGGAGCCTAGACAGTAGGAGACGGTGGTCAACCGTGTCGAAAGCTGCAGAAAGGTCGAGAAGAATGAGCAGAGAGTGGTCACCGTTACGTTTTGATGTAAGAAGGTCATTGGTCACTTTGATGAGTGCAGTTTTGGTCGAATGTAGGGGCGGAAACCGGACTGTGAAGGGTCTAGGAGGGAGTGATTGGAGAGGTAACGGGTAAGGCGGGAGTAGACTAGGCGCTCCAAAAGTTTAGAGATGAAGGGGAGATTGGAGACCGGTCTGTAGTTGTTTGTGCAGGAAGGGTCGAGAGCGGGTTTCTTTAGTAGTGGAGTAATGATGGAGTGTTTGAAGGAGGATGGGAAAATGCCAGAGGAGAGTGAGAGATTAAAGATTTTAGTTAGGTGAGTTGTGACAACTGGAGAGAGAGACTGGAGGAGATGTGAGGGAATGGGGTCGGTAGTGCATGTAGTCGGACGAGAGGAAGAGAGGAGTCTGGAGACTTCTTCTTCTGTGATGGAATCAAATGTGGAAAGTGAGCCAGGGGAAATGCAGGGTGGGATGGGAGTCACAGCACTTGGTGGTTGAAAGCAGATTTCCTGACGGATAGTATCTATTTTTTCTATAAAATGGGAGGCCAAGGTCGTCAGCACAAATGTCTGTGATAGGGCTTGTGCTTTTGGCCTGAGGAGGGAGTGAAAAGTGTCAAAAAGTTTCTTGGGGTTGTTGGCTAGTGAGGAGATCAGGGTGGTGAAGTAGGTCTGTTTGGCGAGGTGAAGGGCAGCATTATAAGTTCTTAACATGAATTTAAAGTGGATGAAGTCTTCTGGTGTGCGGGTTTTTCTCCAATGGCGTTCAGCACTCCTAGAGCATCGCTGAAGAAGTTGAGTTTGCAATGTGAGCCAGGGCTGTTTTACTGTGTGTTGGAAGTTCTGAGGGTGAGCGGTGCTACTTGGTCAAGGGTGCTTCTAAGAGTGTCATTGTAGTGATGAACAGCCAGATTAGGACAAGAAAAAGAGGAGATTGGGGACAGCGATGAGTGTAGGAAGTCTGAAAGTGTCTGAGGGTTAATGGCTTGTAGATTTCTGAATGTGTGGTAGGTAGGAGTGCGCTGGGGTGGTCGAGGATTTGTGAGCGTGAAGGAGAGAATGTTGTGGTCAGAGAGTGGAACCGGTGAGTTATTTAGGTGGGAGATTGAACAGAGGCGGACAAAGACTAGGTCAAGGGTGTTACCATCCTTGTCTGTCTCAGAGGTTGAAAGCTGTGAGAGGCCTAGAGAAGTGGTTAGTGATAGAAGCTGAGATGCAGATGTGGAAGTAGGGCTGTTAATGGGGATGTTGAAGTCTCCAAGGATAAGGGTTGGTAGTTCTGAGGACATGAAGTGCGGCAGCCAGGCTGAGAAGTGGTCAAGGAACCGGGTGGGCAAGCCTGGGGGCCGATATATGACCGCTACTCTGAGGGAGAGGGGACGAAAGAGCCTGAAGGTGTGTGTTAGGGTTCGAGTTCCCGCTGCTGCACAAGGGGAGTCTCGAACCAGCCCCGCTGCGGTCTCCCATTCATCTCCGGCCGCAGTGGAGCCTGCTCTGCAGAGACGTCAGTCCAAGCGTCTTGCCCACTCCAGTACTGTGCAGTGACTTGCTGCTGCCTTTCCTGGATCTGCTATTATAGCCAGTGCTGGAGCAGACGTCTTTGGGACAAAGTCCTGCGTTTTCCCTTCTGAGCATGCCCAGAGTGAGATTTCTCATTGGAGATCAGGGGTCACATGCTCAGGTACTGCAGCAGCTCCTATTGGTCTGCCAGGAAGGTCCTGTGACTACTGTTGTTCTGGAACAAGCTTCATTGGTCCTTGTTTCTGGCAGGTCCTGTAGCTGTTACTATAAAAGGGTAGCATGGATGGGCCGCCATGCGATAATATCAACCATTGTATGCTATGCGCCAGTGTGGTCATGTGTGTGTGTGGTTAGGGACCCGGCTGAAATAAGCCACTAGAATACCGACTTAATCGGTGAGGAGTTTGGTGTGCTAGCTGGTCAGGGTCGGCGTCCTAGATGCCCTAGATTACCGGCATAACCGGTGAGGAGTTTTGATTGCCGTATTCAGGGTCTGGCGTTCAGACGCCATAGATTGCGGGTGACTCCCGCGAGGACATTAGCACATGATCACGCTTTATGTACGCTTAGCACTTAACTGTGTACCTGAGAGCCTGACAGGACACAGCACTTTTTCTCAGCGGCCCTGTGACGTAACAGGGTTCGCTTTCAACGCTAGACAGCGCCCTAGCGTGTTTTCTTTGCGACTCAGTTGTGTTTAGTGAGTTCGCACACATCGCCATATAGCGCTGCGGCTCTCCTTCTAGCGGCTCTGTGGAGTAACAGAGTTCGCACTTATTGCCACAGCGCGTTACGGCGTTTATGTTGGCGACTCTGCGGGATAACAGAGTTTGCTTCTTACGCCATTTTACTAGCAGCAGGCTCCGCCTGCACGGTGGACCCCGGGCTGCGAACGCACCTCTCCACATCTTATTTGGTGCGTTCCGCAGACCCTAACAGTGTGGACCTCAAAAGAAGGGAATGAGAGTGATGGAATTGGGGGGGATGACCTGGAAAGTGCATTGTGGGGACAGGAGTATGCCAACTCCACCACCATGTCTGTTTGCGGGTCTCGGGGAATGAGAGAACTGTAAGCCACCATAGGAAATGGCAGCAGGGGAGACCGTGTCAGAATCCTGAATCCAGGTTTCAGTGAGGGCCAACAGATGAAGGGAGTTGTTCAGAAAGTAGTTGTGCAGGAAGGATAGCTTGTTGCATGCAGACCGTGGATTCCATCAGGTTAATAGCTGCTCCTGAATTAACAAAAGCCTAAGCAGAAAATGTGGACAGGGAGCAAATCAGGGTAACAGTCAACAGAAATTTAGTCTGAACACTACCCAAGACAACTGAGCGTGCAAAACGTCTTCCCCGCTTAGGGCAGACTGAAATAGCATGAGAGGCGTCACCACAGTAGACACATAACCCATTGCGCTTTCGAAACTCATGACACTGTGCCCTAGAAGTCACTCTATCACACTGCATGGGCTCAGAAGCTGGCTCACAAGGCAACACTATCTCACGCATACCTCTGCGCTCACGCAAACGTCTGTCAATTTGAATAGCCAATGACATAGAATCATTGAGACCAGAGGGAGCAGGGAATCCCACCATAACATCCTTTACATTCTCTGACAGCCCCTTCCGAAAAAGGGCTGCCAAAGCATCATCATTCCATTTGGTCAGGACTGCCCACTTTTGGAATTTCTGACAGTACAACTCAGCGTCTTCAAGACCCTGATTTAATGCCAACAAGGTTTTTTCAGCTTGATCAGTGACATTAGGTTCATTGTACAATAACCCCAGAGCCAGAAAAAATGCATCAATATCATTCAAAACAGGATCCCCAGGTGTCAGGGAAAAAGCCCAATCCTGAGGGTCGCCGTGCAGGAGAGAGATGACAATTTGAACCTGCTGTGCTGCGTTCCCTGAGGACTTAGGCTTTAAGGCAAAAAACAAAACAACTTACAGTTATTTTTGAAATTCAGAAATTTAGCCCGATCCCCCAAAAACAAATCTGGCATGGGAATCCTTGGTTCCACAACCGGCAACCTAGCAAGATAGGTAGCAATACTCCGAACCTCAGTGGCAAGCTGATCCACATAGCCAGACAACTGTGCAAGCTCCATTGAGAGAGAAAAAAAATCCTCCTCAGCACCCAGAGAAAAAGAGGGAAAAATGCAACAAACAGGAAAAAAAAAATCTCTGACAACTCTGACAACTTTTTTTTTTTCTTTCCACACTATTTTTCCCTTCTGTGAGTACCATATAATTTTCAGTTTGGGCCGGTGATACTGTTGTGTTTTGTTAGCTGAGGAGAATAAGCAAAAGCGGCAATACACCAGAGAGGCTGGAACCTATTGGATTGCAGTACCCTGAACTAACCACACAACTAGAGGTAGCCGTGGAGCGTTCCTACGTTGATCCTAGATGCCTTGTCACAGCCTGAGAGATAACTACACCTAAAGGCAGAAAGATGAAAGCTATCTGCCCCGGAGCAGATACCCAAAGAAAATAGGAAGCCCCCAAACATGTAATGGCGGTTAGACAAGAGGAAGCACGGACACAGACAGAAATAGAATGAGCAAACGCTGGGGCCCAATCTGTCTAGACAGAAAAGTACAGGAAAGGATACTCACTGCAATCAAAATAAACCCCTAAAAAATACCAACTCTTCTGATTGCAAAAACACCTGAGATCACACGATCTCTACCACCTAAAATCAGATCTCTGGTGTAAAAAAAACTAAGCCGCAGCCACTGAAAAAACAGGAAAAAGCAAATGAACAAATAACAGTGGCATCAGATAAACTGAGAGGAGCACAAGCCCCCGAAGGGGATCTGGCTGACCTCCACAGCAGTGCAGGGAACAATGCAAGCACAAAAATAAAAGCAGAAAATATCTTATCTGATAGCAGAAGATGCAGGCAAGACTCAGCAAACTTCCAAATGAACCAGGAACCACAATTGAGACAAGAACAATTGATCACCGGCAACCATCATGGGAGGGAACCTCCCTTATATCAGACCAGTCAGCGATCCCAGATTGCCATTCCTCGCTGAAAGGCTCAGTACTGTCTGTAACCACCAGAGGGTGCCTCTGCTCAGAAACCATCCCTAGCACATTCATAACACTTATGGTGTTTAGTCTGGGACCGAACATCGAGGTCCTCCCAGCGGTCCACCATTGCTGATGCCACATCCTCCCAGAGCCATCGGGTCACTACTTGATCAGAATGGCGGCGGTCCCCCATGTTCCACAGCGGCTCCCTTTCTCTGACCAGATCAATGAGGAGGTCGACGTCTATCCCCTCCTCACCGTCCGAATCGGGAGCACGCTGTGAAGCCTGTGAAATAAAAACAGAAAAAAAATACATTAGCCTCCACAATAGCAAGTGAAAAAGAAAAAAAGGAAAAATGTTTTACAAAATCCAATAAAAAAATATATATATACCAAAATTAAAAAAACTATTTAGAAAAAAGACAAAAAATATTTAAAAAATAATGTAAAAATACTAAAAAAGTTTAAAGCAAACCAAAAAATTCTAAATTAAAAATGTAAACAAAAAAAAGGATTCCAAAAAACTCAAAAAATTATTATTTTTTACCAAAAAATTAAATTGGAAGAAAAAAATAAAAACAAAAAACAAAAAAACTTACACGGTGGTAACCGCCGCCGCTCTCACGACGACGACTCTGGGAGGCGCTGTGAGGACCCCTTTGTTTGCTACCAGATCCGAGAGACTAAAAAGAAAAAATAAAAGTTTGTGATATAGGCATGTGTTGTCCGCTGTGTGAAGTATGTACTAAATGGTTTTCTATGTGTTGTGTGTAGTGTGATGTTATGTTTCTGCGATTGATGCAGGATACTTACGAATTGTGAGCCCACTCCGGGTATCTCTCCACCCCGTCCTTCTTCCTCTGGGAGCTCCTCTTCATCTTGCGATTCCTGTTATTAAAAAAAGACAGTCAATACATATATCCCACAGATTGATTGTGGAGAAAAAAGAAATGATATACTTTTACCGCCAAATGCTGACGATGGGAAGGAGGGCTCCCAGAAGAAGATGTCTCCAATTCCTGCTGCAACTCCACTGACTCTGTTTCAGCTGAAGCCACAGTTTCAGCGGCTAAAGCCGCAAGTGCAGCTGCTGCCGACGCTGTTTGCCGGTCTATGCTGTGGAAGAAAGACACAAAAAGGGCGAGTGAATATATGTATATTCCTTGGTCCTTGCTGAATTTTTTTTTTGGAATGTGGGATGTCATATTTACTTTCTGCTGGCTGTCCTCCTCTCTACAAGTACATCCTCCTCTCTTGTTGCTGCTGCTGCCTCCTCTCTTGCCGCCTCTCTTTCTAGTCTTCTGTTGTTGAGTAAGGACACAAAAAGGGCCGGTGAATATATGTATATTCCTTGGCCCTGGCTGAAAGAGAAAAAAGTGATTAAATTTTTTTGGAAATGGTGGATGTCAGATTTACTTTCTGCTGGCTGTCCTCCTCTCTTCAAGTAGCTGCTCCTCTCCCCTTGCTGCTGCCACCTCTCTTTCTCGTCTTCGGCTGTGGAATAAGCAGACAAAAAGGGCCAGTGAATATATGTATATTCCTTGGCCCTGGCTGAAAAAAATAAAAGTCAAACATGGACTGGAGTGAGCTTTATGGTGTATGGAATACAACATCCCGTCATGAATTTGACACATAAACAGTACCAGGGGGACCCACCCTATCACTGGAAAAAAATGCACACTTGATACAGTACCAGGGTGACCAACCCCATCACAGCAAAAAAAACACATTCTACAGTACCAGGAGATCCACTTTATCATTTGAAAACATGCACATTATACAATAGCAGGGGATACACTTCATCACAGTGAAAACATGCACACTTGATACAGTACCAGGGGGACCAACTTCATCACAGGGAAACTAGGGTGATGCACATTACCACTTGCAAAACATGCACATTTTAAACATTACCAGGGGATCCACTTCATCACAGTGAAAACATGCACATTTGATACAGTACCAGGGGATCAACCCCATCACAGCAAAAAAAAACCATTCTACAGTACCAGGTGATCCACATTATAAATTGAAAACATGCACATTATACAGTAGCAGGGGATACACTTCATCACAGTGAAACCATGCACACTTGATACAGTACCAGGGGGACCAACTTCATCACAGGGAAACCATGGTGACACACATTACCACTTGTGTTATGTTTCGGTAGCTGAGGAGTGCAAGTAAAAAAGGCAATACACCAGAGCAGTTGGAATCTATGAGATTGCAGTACCCTGACCAACCACCACAACCAGAGGCAGCCGTGGAGCGTTCCCACGCCGGTCCTAGACGCCTCGTCACAGCCTGAGAAACTAACTACACCCAAAGATAGAAAGAGGAAAGCTATCTGCCCCGGAGCAGATCCCCAAAGAACATAGAAAGCCCCCAAACATATAATGGCGGTTAGACAAGAAGAAATACTGACACAGACAGAAAATAGTATGAGCAAACGTTGGGGCCCAAACTACCTAAATAGAAAAGGATAGGAAGGGCACTTACTGCAATCCCAAAAAACCCTGAAAAGCACCAACTCTACTAATTTCAAAAACACCTGAGATCACACGACCTCTACCACCTAAATTAGTTCTCTGGTGTAACAAAATCAAAACAGCAGCCACTGAAAAAACTGGAAAAAGCAAATGTACAAACATCAGTGGCTGAACTAAACTGAGAGGGCAAAAGCCCCCGGAGGGGACCCTGAAGGCCCCCACAGAAGTGCAGGACAAAATGCAAAAATAAAGCACAAAAACAAAAAGAAGAAAATGTCTTATCTGTTAGCAGGAGATGCAGACACGACACAGCAGGCTACAAAGGAAACAGGAATCAAGGATTGAGACCAGAACAATTGATCACCGGCAACCCTGATGGGAAGGCGACTCCCTTATATAAGACCAGTCAGTAACACCTGATTCCCAATCCTCACAATCTTCACTGGACAGTCCAGTACCGCTTGTAACCACCAGAGGGAGCCTCTGCTCAGAACCCATTTCAAGTCCATTCACAACAGTACCCCCCCTTGAGGAGGGGTCACAGAACCCTCACTTGAGCAACCAGGTCGGTCAGGATGAGTTCTATGATACGCACAGATGAGTCTCCTAGCATGGATGTCCGAAGCAAACACCCAAGAATTGTCTTCCTGACCATAACCTCTCCACTTAACCAAATACTGGAGTTTCCGTCTAGAAAAACGAGAATTCAATATTTTCTCAACCACAAACTCCATATTGCCCTCAACCAGAACAGGGTCAGGAGGCAAAGCAGTAGGAACCACTGGCTCAACAAACCTCTTCAATAAGGACTTGTGGAACACGTTATGGATCTTAAATGTCCCTTGAAGAAGCAAACGGAAGGAAACAGGATTAGGAATCTCCATGATCTTATAAGGTCCAATGAACCTAGGCTTAAATTTAGGAGATGCCACTCTCATAGGAATATTTTTTGAGGACAACCAGACCAAGTCCCCCACTTTAAACCGAGGACCATCAGTCCTATGCCGGTTAGCAAACCGCTGGACCCTCTCCTGAGAGAGGGACAACCTTTCCACTACCTGGTCCCAAATCTGTTGCATACGCTCCACAACAGAGTCAACACCTGGACAGACAGAAGCCTCCGTCTGTCCTGAAGAAAATCGAGGGTGAAACCCAGAATTATAGAAAAATGGAGACATCAAAGTGGCAGAGCTAGCCCTATTATTAAGAGCAAACTCAGCCAAAGGCAAAAAAGAGACCCAGTCATCCTGATCAGCAGACGCAAAGCATCTTAGATAAGTCTCCAATGTCTGGTTTGTTCTCTTAGTTTGACCATTGGTCTGAGGATGAAACGCCGAGGAGAAAGACAATTGAACACCAAGTTTAGAACAAAAGGTCCTCCAAAATCTGGAAACAAACTGGACTCCTCTGTCAGACACAATGTTCTCAGGAATGCCGTGTAAACGAACCACGTGCTGAAGGAACAAAGGCACCAATTCAGAGGAGGAAGGCACCTTAGGTAATGGCACAAGATGTATCATCGTGGAAAACTTATCACAAATCACCCAGATGACGGTCATTCTCTGAGAAACAGGGAGGTCGGAAATGAAATCCATAGAGATATGGGTCCATGGTCTCTTGGGCACAGGCAATGGCATCAACAAACCACTAGAGCGAGAGCAAGGCTTGGAGCGAGAGCAAGTCCCGCAGGACTGCACAAATTCCCTGACATCACGAGACAAGGTAGGCCACCAAAAGGACCGACTAACCAAGTCTCTGGTACCAAAAATTCCGGGATGACCGGCCAACGCGGAACAATGAATCTCAGACATCACACTCTTTTTCCACTGGTCCGGGACAAACAATTTCCCAACAGGGCAGCGCTCGGGCCTATCCTCCTGACACCCCTCCAGAGCCAGTCTCAAATTGGGCGAGATGGCGGAAAGAACTACACCTTCTTTCAAAATAACAGAAGGATCAGATAACTCAGGAGAGTCCGCAAGGAAACTCCTCGAGAGGGCATCCGCCTTAACATTCTTAGTGCCAGGAAGAAAGGAAACCACAAAATTAAAACGTGTGAAAAACAAGGCCCACCTGGCCTGTCTAGGATTAAGTCGCTTGGCAGATTCCAGATAAACCAGATTCTTATGGTCCGTAAGGACCACCACCTGATATTTGGCTCCCTCCAGCCAATGTCTCCACTCTTCAAAAGCCCACTTCATGGCCAATAACTCCCGATTACCCACGTCATAATTACGTTCAGTAGGAGAAAATTTTCGAGAGAAAAAGGCACAAGGGTTACTTTTAGAGGTCTCTGGATCTCTTTGGGACAAAACGGCACCTGCCCCAATTTCAGAGGCATCAACCTCCACCTGAAATGGCAGAGAAACATAAGGCTGCCGTAGAACAGGAGCAGAAGTGAATCTCTGCTTAAGTTCCTGAAATGCAGAGACTGCCTCAGGAGGCCAATTCACCACATCAGAACCCTTTTTGGTCAAATCAGTTAATGGTTTAACAATAACCGAGAAATTACCAATAAATTTACGATAAAAATTGGCAAAACCCAAAAATCTTTGAAGAGCCTTTAATGAAGTAGGTTGGACCCAATCACAGATGGCCTGAACCTTGACCGGGTCCATTTCAATAACAGATGGGGACAAAATGAATCCCAAAAAATGAGATCCTCTGTACGCCAAAAAGACACTTTGATCCCTTCACATACAGAGCATTCTCTCTCAAAATCTGGAATACAGTTCGAACATGTTTCACATGAGAGTCCCAGTCATTGGAAAAAATCAAGATATCCAAATAAACAATCAGAAATTTATCCACAAAATCCCTGAAAATGTCATTCATGAAGGACTGGAAGACAGAAGGAGCATTAGTGAGCCCAAAGGGCATCACAAGGTACTCAAAATGCCCCTCAGGGGTATTAAATGCTGTCTTCCATTCATCCCCGTGCTTAATGCGAATAAGGTTATATGCCCCCCTGAGGTCAAGCTTGGTAAACCAAGTAGCGTTTTTCACCCTGGAAAACAGGTCAGAAATCAAGGGTAACGGATATTGATATTTCACAGTAATATTGTTCAAAAGACGATAATCAATACACGGCCTTAATGAACCATCCTTTTTGGCCACAAAGAAAAAACCGGCACCTAAGGGTGAAGAGGATGGTCTGATATGACCCTTCTCCAATGACTCCTTGATATAAGACCGCATAGCGTCATGTTCAGGTACAGACAAGTTAAAAAGGCGACCTTTAGGGAATTTACTACCAGGCACTAATTCAATAGCGCAGTCATAGCTCCTATGGGGAGGTAAGGATGCAGATTTACTTTCGCTAAACACATCAGAAAAATCAATCAAAAAGTCAGGAACATCCTGAGCCTGGGGGGAGGCAGAAAAAACAGGAGTGTTGGTATTAACACATTGGCAGCCCCAACTGGTTACAGACACAGATTTCCAATCCAAAACAGGATTATGAGACTGTAACCAAGGGAAACCCAGTACGATAATGTCATGCAGATTATACAGAACCAAAAATTTGCAGCTCTCCTGATGATCAGGTTCAACCCTCATTATCACCTGAGTAGAGAACTGAGGTTTATTCTCAGCCAAAGGGGTAGAATCGATCCCCAGTAGGGGAATAGACTTCCATAGGGGTATCAAGGGAAACCCACAACGTTTAGCAAAATCAAAATCCATCAGGTTAATAGCTGCTCCCGAATCAACGAAAGCCTGAGCAGAAAATGAGGACAGAGAGCATATCAGAGTAACAGTTAATAAAAACTTAGTCTGAACACTACCCAAGACAACTGAGCGTGCAAAACGTCTTCCCCGCTTAGGGCAAACTGAAATAGCATGAGAGGCATCACCACAGTAGAAACATAACCCATTGCGCTTTCGAAACTCAAGACGCTGTGCCCCAGAAACCACTCTATCACACTGCATGGATTCAGAAGGAGGTTCACAAGGCAACACTATTCCACGCATACTTCTCCGCTCACGCAAACGTCTGTCAATTTGAATCGCTAATGACATAGAATCATTGAGACCAGAGGGGACAGGGAATCCCACCATAACATCCTTTACATTATCTGACAGACCCTTCCGAAAAAGGGCTGCCAAAGCGTCGTCATTCCATTTGGTCAGGACTGCCCACCTACGGAATCTCTGACAGTATAACTCAGCGTCATCAAGCCCCTGATTTAATGCCAACAAGGCTTTTTCAGCTTGATTAGTGACATTAGGCTCATCGTACAATAACCCCAAGGCCTGAAAAAATGCATCAACATCACTCAAAACAGGATCCCCAGGTGTCAGGGAAAAAGCCCAATCCTGAGGATCGCCGCGCAGGAGAGAGATGACAATTTGAACCTGCTGCGCTGCGTTCCCTGAGGACTTAGATTTTAAGGCAAAAAACAATTTACAATTATTTTTGAAATTCAGAAACTTGGCTCGATCCCCCAAAAACAAATCTGGCATGGGAATCCTAGGTTCCACAACAGACAACCTAGCAAGATAGGTAGCAATACTCCGAACCTCAGTGGCAAGCTGATCCACACGGCCAGACAACTGTGCAAACTCCATTGAGAGAAAAAATCCTCCCCAGCACCCAGAGATACAGAGGGAAAAAAAAAAATGCAACAAACTGAAAAATATCTCTGACAACTCTGACAACCTTTTTTCTTTCACAATATTTTTCCCTTCTGTGAGTACCATACAATTTTCAGTTTTTAGGCCGGTGATACTGTTATGTTTCGGTAGCTGAGGAGTGCAAGTAAAAAAGGCAATACACCAGAGCAGTTGGAATCTATGAGATTGCAGTACCCTGACCAACCACCACAACCAGAGGCAGCCGTGGAGCGTTCCCACGCCGGTCCTAGACGCCTCGTCACAGCCTGAGAAACTAACTACACCCAAAGATAGAAAGAGGGAAGCTATCTGCCCCGGAGCAGATCCCCAAAGAACATAGAAAGCCCCCAAACATGTAATGGCGGTTAGACAAGAAGAAATACTGACACAGACAGAAAATAGTATGAGCAAACGTTGGGGCCCAAACTACCTAAATAGAAAAGGATAGGAAGGGCACTTACTGCAATCCCAAAAAACCCTGAAAAGCACCAACTCTACTAATTTCAAAAACACCTGAGATCACACGACCTCTACCACCTAAATTAGTTCTCTGGTGTAACAAAATCAAAACAGCAGCCACTGAAAAAACTGGAAAAAGCAAATGTACAAACATCAGTGGCTGAACTAAACTGAGAGGGCAAAAGCCCCCGGAGGGGACCCTGAAGGCCCCCACAGAAGTGCAGGACAAAATGCAAAAATAAAGCACAAAAACAAAAAGAAGAAAATGTCTTATCTGTTAGCAGGAGATGCAGACACGACACAGCAGGCTACAAAGGAAACAGGAATCAAGGATTGAGACCAGAACAATTGATCACCGGCAACCCTGATGGGAAGGCGACTCCCTTATATAAGACCAGTCAGTAACACCTGATTCCCAATCCTCACAATCTTCACTGGACAGTCCAGTACCGCTTGTAACCACCAGAGGGAGCCTCTGCTCAGAACTCATTTCAAGTCCATTCACAACACACTTGCAAAACATGCACATTTTAAACAGTACCAGCGGATCCACTTCATCACAGTGAAAACATGCACATTTGATACAGTACCAGGGGGATCAACCCCATCAAAGCAAAAAAAACACATTCTACAGTACCAGGAGATCCACATTATCAATTGAAAACATGCACATTATACAGTAGCAGGGGATACACATTATTTATCACTTGAAAAAATGCACAGTATAAAGTAGCAGGGTATCCACATTATCAATTGAAAACATGCACATTTTAAACAGTAGCAGGGGATCCACTTCATCATAGTGGAAACATGCACATTTGATACAGTACCAGGGGGAACAACTTCATCACAGGGAAACCATGGTGACGCACATTATCACTTGCAAAACATGCACATTTTAAACAGTACCAGGGGATCCACTTCATCACAGTGAAAACATGCACACTTGATACAGTACAAGGGGGACCAACCCCATCACAGCAAAAACATGATTTTGAAATTGTACCAGGGTGCAAAGACACCGCACTACACTAGCGCAGGCAGCAGTGGTGACAGATGCGTGGTAAAATTTGGGCTGGGGGATGTGATATTTACCATCTGCTGTCCTGGCGCTCCATTGCCGTATCTGCTGCTGCAAAACCTTCTGCTGGTGATTGTTCTGCTGGTGGTGCTGTTGATGGTCCTCATGCTGGTGATAGTCCTCGTGTTCTTGCTCTTTTGGCTGGATGCATGGTAATGTCTGAGTGTCCCACTGCATGCTTTTATATATGTTTGCTGTGGACTGGTATATCAATTGAAAAACTGGATCCGGCCACCGAATCCGGCTTCTGCCGGATCCGCTGCATTGCGGCGCTCATAGACTTTCATTGTGACAAAAGCCGGAAGCGCTGCGACCAGACACCAGATCCGGCAAAAAACGGACGCGCCGCAGGGACATGCGGCGCGATGCGGCCCTAATGTTACTCAATGGAAAAAAAAACGGATCCGGCATTACATTTCGCTGGATGCGGTTTGACAAAAAAAGGCCGGAGCGCGCCGTCAGGCGCAAAACGGATGTGTGAAAGAGGCCTAAGGAAAGAATTAAATTACAAGGATTCTCCAATACTATGCAATGTTAAACACGTACAGTACAGTACACATCACAGCACATGGAGGCACACAGATGCCATACGTCTTCTGTACGTCTTTTTCAGACCCATAGACTTATATTGACCCTTGCCAGCCGTGCTACTGGTAAAAAATGGACATATCTCCATGAAGTGTACACAGACACACGGTCCATGTAAAAGCATGGGCATGTGCACAGCAGCATAGGTTATAATGGGTACATTGTGAAAAAAACTTATACCACACATACTGGAAACATAGACATGTGAACAAGGCCTAAAACAGTAGCCAATTTTCTGATGGCTCTCCCTTTTATAATTGAGAGTTGAATGTTTTCCTTTGGGTATTACCGATGTGTGAAAATACAGCAGCAGTCAGCTGTACACTATAGCTGACACCTGTTGCATCAGCCATGATTGGTGTCAATACTAACCATAACTATTTAACACTGTAGATGCTACTGTCAAGAGTGACTAAGGCATCTAGATGATCAACAGAATGTGGTGGCTTCCACTTTAACCCCATTGGCAACCCGAGATTGCGATTTTGTGGTCCTGATTGTTGCCATGGAAATTTGAAGCCAAATAACAGCTTTAGAGTCTGCCGGCTATAGTGAATAGTTCAGAAGACAGTCACATTTAGGCCGGTTTCACACGTCAGTGGCTCCGGTACGTGTAGTGACAGTTTCCTCACGTACCGGAGACACTGACACATGTAGACACATTAAAATCAATGTGTCTCTGCACATGTCAGTGTGTTTTCACGGACCGTGTGTCCGTGTGGAAAACACGGAGACATGTCAGTTTTCGTGGGAGCGCACGGTCCGCAGAACTGTTCACACAGTCCTCTGTGCACACGGACAGCTACAGTAAGCGCTGTCCCACTGCCTGTTGTGCTGAAGCTCCTTGAAATAATTCTCCCTGCTCTGCCAGTAACAGCGAGCAGGGAGAATCAATGAAAAACCCGACGTGGTGTCCCACTTAGGTTTTCAACCAACCCGGCAAAACTATACAGCTGGGGGCTGCTATTCTCAGGCTGGAAAGAAGCCATGACTATGGGCCCCCCAGCCTAAAAACAGCAGCCCCCAGCTGCCCATAAAAGGGGCATCTATTAGATGCACCTATTCTGGAGCTTTGTCGGGTTCTTCCCACTTGCCCTGTAGCGGTGGCAAGTGGGGCTCATAAAGGGTTAATGCCGCCTTGCTATTGTAAGGTGGTGTTAAACCAGGCTTAGTAATGCATAGGTGTCAATAAGACATGGCGGGTCAATAAGACATCTCAGGGGTTAATCACTTTACAGCAGGAGCGACTGCTAAGTCAGTGACATTACCCAGTCACTGACTCTCTGCGCACTGCTTCTATTCTTTCCCCAGTGCTTTATAGCCAGAGCGGCAGCATTAGCAGTCGCTCTGCTGTAAAGTGATTAACCCTTGAGATGTATTTATGCTGTGGGACCTGACTGATCGCCGGACAGGTATGGGATATTGTTGTTTTTTTATTTTATATTTTTTTACAGGAGATCGATAGCATCATAAAGGAATGGCAGTGTAATAAAGAATTAAAAGCTGTGTATTGTATTCTTTCATTAAAAGACTTTATTGTTACTGTGTGTGTGTTTATTTATCCCTTTCTATACTATAGGATTAGTAATAAATAGGTGTCTTATTGACACCTATGCATTACTAAGCCTGGCTTAACACCACCTTACAATAGCAAGGTGGCATTAACCCTATATAAACCCCACTTGCCACCACTACAGGGCAAGTGGGAAGAACCCAACAAAGCTCCAGAATAGGCGCATCTAATAGATACGCCTTTTCTGGGCAGCTAGGGGCTGCTGTTTTTAGGCTGGGGGGCCATAATCATGGCTCCTTTCCAGCCTGAGAATAGCAGCCCCAGCTGAATAGTTTTGCCGGGTTGGTTTGAAAACCTAAGGGGGACCCCACGTTGGGTTTTTCATTGATTCTCCCTGCTTGCTGTTGCAGGCAGAGCAGGGAGAATTATGTCAGGGAGCTTCAGCACCACAGGTCCTGATGCGGCACATGTGCGGCACGTGTGTGCCACACGGATATACTACGTTTTTACACAGACACACGCACACGAAAATGTTACTAAAAGAACAATCTCATAATCGCTGGCATATGTTGAAACAGTTCTGAGTTTATTGCCACAAAAGTTGACACATTAATTTTCAAAAATTGGTCCTGGTCAATGACTATTCATGATTATTATGTCAACAATGTGGCTGACACTGTTACAGAGGAAATTATGAGGGACACTGTTATAGCTGGCAAAGCGACTGACACTGTTATAGAGGGCACTGTGCCTGATATTGTTATAGAGGGCCCTGTGCGTGATATTGTTATAGAGGGCCCTGTGCCTGACATTGTTATAGAGAGCCCTGTGCGTGACACTGTTACAGGGGGCACTGTCAGGGCTGCCACTAGGAATTCCGGGGCCCCCTTGAGTCTCCGCCCAGGCTCCACCCAAGCCCCGCCTCCACCCTTCAAACTGTCCACAGTCCCACCGCTCTCTCTTGGAAAAACTCCACTTCTCACCAATCACACATTAACAGTTCCCATCACCAGATCACACATATAGCCGGCAGCTTTTGTATTGGCCAAAAAAATTTTTAAGCCGCCATCACAACACTGTAGACACTTTTGGACGTGCTCTACTCTATGCTAACCTATTAAATATTTGTTAAAATATGCAATACAATTTAGGTATATTTTTACTTATTTTTCAATTTTTAAAATGACCAATAATATCACATACAAGGGACAAATACCACCGCATGATGGCCTGACACTATTACCACCACATAAGTGACCTATAATACCACATACAAGGAACAAATACCGCCACACCATGTCCAGACCACATATTACCACCACAGTGACTGAATAATATCACATACAAGGGACAAATACCACCACACCATGTGCAGACCACATTTTACCACAACAGTGACTGAATACTACAATACTGATCAGTAACAAAAAAAAAACACAATACTATCACCATAAGTGTCATTATACATAGGGGATCTGTACTTAGCATGCAGTGTCTGTGTACAGGTAATACAGTGATCACTGGTGACATTATACACAGGAGCTCTGTATATAATGTACAGGTGATACAGTGCCCCCTGTCTCCAAACCCATCTCCAATCCTGCCCCCAGTGTCTACAATCAAGCCCCCTGTCTCCAATCATGCTCCCTGTCTCCAATCCTGCTCCCTGTGTCTCCAATCCTGCCCCCTGTCTCCAATCATGCCCCCTGTCTCCAATCATGCTCCCTGTATCTCCAATCCTGCCCCTGTCTCCAATCCTGCCCCCTGTCTCCAATCATGCCCCCTGTCTCCAATCATGTTCCATGTCTCCAATCATGCCCCCTGTATCTGCAATCATGCCCCCTGTCTCCAAACCCGTCTCCAATCCTGCCCCAGTGTCTCCAATTCTGTCCCCAGTGCCTCCAATTCTGCCCCCAGTGTCTCCAATCATGCCCCCAGTGGCTCCAATCATGCCCCCAGTGTCTCCAATCATGCCCCCTGTCTCCAATCATGCCCCCTGTCTCCAATCATGCCCCCTGTCTTCAATCCTGCTCCCTGTGTCTCCAATCATGCCCCCTGTCTCCAATCATGCCCCCTGTCTCCAATCATGCTCCCTGTATCTCCAATCCTGCCCCCTGTCTCCAATCATGCCCCCTGGCTCCAATTATGTCCCATGTCTCCAATCATGCCCCCTGTATCTGCAATCATGCCCCCTGTCTCCAAACCTGTCTCCAATCCTGCCCCAGTGTCTCCAATCCTGCCCCAGTGCCTCCAATTCTGCCCCCAGTGTCTCCAATTCATGCCCATCATCAGTGTCTCCAATCATGCCCCCAGTGTCTCCAATCATGCCCCCTGTCTCCAATCCTGCCCTGTCTCCATCCTGCTCCCAGTGTCTCCAATCATGCCCCCTGTATCTAATCCCACCCTTCTCTCCAATCCAGCCCCCTGTATCCAATCCTGCCCCGTCTCCATCCTGCCCCCAGTGTCTCCAATCCTGCCCAGTCTCCATTCTGCCCCATCTCCATCCTGCCCCCAGTGTCTCCAATCCTGCCCCATCTCCGTCCTGCCCCCAGTGTCTCCAATCCTGCCCCGTGTCTCCAATCCTGCCCCGTCTCAATTCTGCCCCCAGTGTCTCCAATCCTGCCCCCAGTGTCTCCAATCCAGCTCCATCTCCATTCTGCCCTGTCTCCATCCTGCCCCCATTGTCTCCAATCCTGCCCTGTCTCCATCCTGCTCCCAGTGTCTCTAATCCTGCCTCATCTCCATTCTGCCCCCAGCGTCTCCAATCCTGCCCCAGTGTCTCCAATCCTGCTGCATCTCCATTCTGCCCGTCTTCATCCTGCCCCCAGTGTCTCCAATCCTGCCCCGTCTCCATTCTGCCCCATCTCCATCCTGCCCCTATTGTCTCCAATCCTACCCCATCTCCATCCTGCCCCCAATGTCTCCAATCCTGCCCTGTCTCCATCCTGCCCCCAGTGTCTCCAATCCTGCCCCGTCACCATTCTGCCGCCCCCACTTGCTGCTTTCAATACTAATTAAAACAAAAAAAACCCACTTTTCCTTACCTTGCCACGCTCCAGCGGTGAGCGATCTGCATCCCAGTCTGAACGCGTGCACTCGCCGGCGACTGACAATGACGTCAGACGCCAGCGACGTGTGCGCTGACGTCAGCTGCCAGCTTTCGATTGGCTGGCAGCTTTAACTATTGCCGTGTGGGCCCGAACGGTAATAGAGTAACTGAACCTGTGTCCTGGATGCAGGTTCAGTTACTTGACTGTCAGATAGGGACCCATACTCCAGTCAGGGCTGTAATGCCCTGATGGCAGCCCTGGACCATGTGCCTGACATTGTTATAGAGAGCCCTGTGCCTGACATTTTTATAGAAGGCACAGTGACTGTTACTGTTATAGGGGGCACTGTGACTGACTTTGTTAGGCTGGATTCACATTTGCGGTTGTGTCCACAGTGTTTCTGCCGCATACATTCGCATGCGTCGTGTTTTCGTATCTTTAACATTGTGGACGCAGGTACATGCATTCGTATGCTTTCGGCCGCGTTTCACTACTCATGCGTAGTTTTGGGTTTTGCGGCGGGGCCCGGCTAACGCAGCATGTTGCAATTTTGGAGGCGGCAATTTGCCGCCGCCATACGCATGCAGCCTCTTGCGGAAGGAATGGGTCAAAACAATGCATAACAGTCTATGAGAACGCATGCTTACGATAGTACACTCGTTCGCTTGCGTTTCAGTACGCATGTGTTTTTCCTAATGAAAACTGTCTAGACACTAGCCACCACCCACTCAAAGATAGATAAAAAAAAGGTATGGGCACTTATTGTCCATTACTCTCAAGACACTGGAGACTGAAAGAGCAGAATCATAGAATGGTAGAGTTGGAAGCGACCTCCTGGGCCATCTGGTCCAACCCCTGCTCAAAGCAGGATTCACTAAATAATCCCAGACAGATATCGGTCTAGCCTCTGTTTGAAGCAGAGAAGACATCACTGAATTCTAGCCAAATGTGAGTATACAACCTAATGTCTGTGTGTCTTTTTTAATTTTACTCCCTGCAGTCTTTAATTATTTATGTCTTTCTTGCAGCATTCTTTAGTATGGCCTCTAGCACTGAGCAGACAGGACAGGATTCTGAAGCGAGTACCTTTGCAACTATGGTTGGTAAGTATCACTGTACATATGTGCCAAAATCATGTTTTTTCTTTTTCAGAACACTTCATCAAGTGTCCAGGAACCGAAGCAGGAACAGGATCAGCAGGAGCAGCAGAGGGAGGCACAGGGACGGGTGAGCAGACGGCGTGTAAGTTTTTTTTTTTTCCTTTGAGTGTTGACCGTTTTCTGCCTTTTTTTGGGGGGGAAATTTCCTTGTTTATCTTTACAACATGAATGTTTTTATTTCATTTATAGGTTCCACAACGCGAGGAGGACTACATAGATAATGACATCCTCATCTCCCTTGTCCATGAGAGAGTCGCGTTGTGGGACAGCCGGCATCATGAGCCCTGGGACATAGTGGCGCTTCGGCGGCAGTGGAATGAAGTGGCCCAAGAGCTGATGGATGAGTGGTACAATGCTACGCCAAGAGCCAGAAAGGATTTTTGTAAGTATTGCAATGTTGTCTGACGAGTCTGTGAACCTTTAAAGGCCCGGATCACACAACCATGTGTGATGCGAAAAACTCATGCAAGTTTCTCGCATCACACACGATTGTGTGATCCCGGCCTAAAGTGCATTTTTTAACACTTTTTTTGCCCCCTTCACAGTGAACAAAGTCAGAACCCATTGGCGTTCAATGAAGGATAGCTTCAACAGGGACCTCAGACAAATATCACCGTATGCTGGCTTTCCTGAGGCCTGTCCCTGCTCAGAGAACGTAAGTATTTTTGGGTTGTATTCCATTGTGTTGTGTTCCCTAATCTGAATTTTTCTATTCCACAGGAGTTGGAGCTTGTAAGATTTTTTTTATTGTGGTAGTAATGTTTGGCTTTTCTTTTCACAGCATCTGGAGCAGCACCCTGGAACCTGGTTCGTCCTATGGAGCGGTCCTTCAGCAATCAGCCTTGGAGCAGTCACACCCATCCACCAGAGAAGCTAAATGTAGGTCAGCGTCACAGGCTGAAGAACAGGCAGCTGGTTCATCAGGTCTTCCCCTGTCCCAGGCCTCCTCCGCATCTTTTTTTAATGTTGGGTCTTCCCGACAGCGGCAGAAGGCCTCGGACAGGACACTCATGCCCGAGTTTCTACACTTTAGCTCGGTTTGCCAGGATGGCATGAAGTCAATGGTAGATAGACTGGATAGTGTTAGGAGTAGAGTTGAGCGAAACAAGTTGGTCAGATTAAAAAATCGCAGACTTTCGCCAAATTCGGGTTTCGCCGAGCAAAACCAGACCATAGCGTGAGGACGGCCATGCGGTCGTCGACCCGAGTGCCAAAGTCGGTTTTCCCATAATACTTGCAGGCACTTTTTCTCAGCCAATGAGCAAGGACATACACTGTGGGCAACGAGATGACATGGGCAGCGGCCACCACCATCTTAGAGAAGGGCATTGCAGTGATTGGCTTGCTTTGGGGGGCATCATAGTGTCTATAAAAGCCCTGACCGCCGACCGCCATTTTACTTCTGCCGATCTTAACAGTAGGGAGAGGTTGCTGACGCTGTTTATTAGTGGGGAGATAGGGCTGGAAACAGAAGTTCTTATGTGCTTGTGCTGATAGCAATTTTGCTCTACAGTTAGTGTGCAGTGACAGGGGAGGATTTTCTTGTGTGCAGCAGCGCTGGTTATTAGGCTGCCTGCCAGTGACAGGGGAGGATTTTCTTGTGCGCAGCAGCGGTGGTTAATAGGCTGCCTGCTAGCTGTATTGCTGTGTGTACACTGCGGTGCAGAGTGCTTTTTACACAGAATTAATACTTTTATTCTTTTTTTCTGCAGTTACCGAGCGTTCATTTTTTCCCATACCGTATAGAGCTGTACGCTCCTCACACACTACCGTGTACTGGCTGGTATCACAGACAAATACATGCTGACTATCTGTGTGTGACTCCGGAAATATATATGGAGATTTCCAATTACCCTAGACTGTATACAGCTGTACGCTTGTGTTACAGTACCCTTTTTCTGCTTTTTATATTCTGGTGTAATCCATACTGAGCCTGTGAGCGTCTATGTCTGACTCCGGAATTATATACGGAGATTTACAATTACCCCTACAATGTGTACACCTGGTATCTTCTGATACATTACCCTTTTTCTTCTTTTTATATTCTGGTCTAATCCATACTGAGCCTGTGAGCGTCTGTGTGTTACTCCTGAAATTTATACGGAGATTTACAATTACCCCTACACTGTATACACCTGGTATCTTCTGATGCAGCACCCATTTTCTGCTTTTTATATTCTGGTCTAATCCATACTGAGCCTGTGAGCGTCTGTGTGTTACTCCAGAAATATATACGGAGATTTAAATTTACCTCAACACTGTATACAGCTATATATTGCAAAACATGCATGAAGTTGTAATAATAATAAATAATAATAATAATAATAATTCTTTGAGCTGAAAAATCCATCCTGTCTGGCCTATGCTTCAACTGGTGGGTTCAGTCCCTCTGCCTTGTTCACATTTACGTCACTTGACAAGTGGAAAGGTTTTTAATATTAGAGTAGGACTGTCCCACAAAGGGTTGCCTTGACGTGGCGGGATGGCTTGTACATTCTTTTGATCAAAATTATGTTTACCAAATACCCTTTTTATTATTATTACAACTTCATGCATGTTTTGCAATATATATTTTTTATTTTGTTTTATTTTAAGATATTTGTTTCTTGTTTTTTGTTTTCTCTGTTTAATGGTCAAGTGTTTGATATGCATTTACATTTTGCATACACATCAACTTACTTACTTTTTCAGTTCAGACCCAGTTTTTCACTGTATACAGCTGTACGCTTCTGATACATTACCCTTTTTCTGCTTTTTATTTTCTGGTGTAATCCATACTGAGCCTGTGAGCGTTTGTGTGTTACTCCGGAAATATATACAGCGATTTAAAATTACACCAACACTATATACACCTGGTATCGTCTGATACAGTACCCTTTTTATGCTTTTTATATTCTGGTCTAATCCATACTGAGCCTGTGAGAGTCTGTGTCTGACTCTGGAAATATATATGGATATTTACAGTTATCCCTAGACTCTATACAGCTGTACGCTTCTGATACATTACCCTTTTTCTGCTTTTTATATTCTGGTCTAATCCATACTGAGCCTGTGAACATCTGTGTGTTACTCCTGAAATATATAGGGAAATTAACAATTACCCCTAGACTGTATACAGCTGTATGCTTCTAAAACATTACCCTTTTTCTGCTTTTTATTTTCTGGTGTAATCCATACTGAGCCTGTGAGAGTCTGTGTCTGACTCTGGAAATATATACGGAGATTTACAATTATCTCTAGACTGTATACAGCTGTACGCTTGTGATACAGTAACCTTTTTCTGCTTTTTATATTCTGGTCTAATCCATACTGACCCTGAGAGCGTCTGTGTGTGACTCTGGTAATATATACGGAGATTTACAATTTTCCCCTTCACTGTATACAGCTGTACGCTTCTGATACAGTATCATATATCGCTGGTATTTTGGGTACATTTTCACAAACATGAGGAAGTATGGTGGAAGAGGCCGCGGATGTGGGCGTGGGGGGCCAGCTGGTACTGATGGTGGTGGTGGTGCATCTGCTGGTAGTGCCAAAAGAACAATAGCACCTAAGGCAGGAGGTGTTGAGCCCTTTGTCATCATCTGGCTCCAGAAGGCCTGGAAGGCTCCCTTTTCTGGGAGTAGGTAAACCGCTTTTAAAGCCGGAGCATCAGGAATAGGTTTTGGCTTACATTGCCGAAACAGCCGCCAGTTCTATAGCCTCCTCTTTCAAAAAATGCAAGCACTGAGTCGTCAGTGCAGGCTCCTGGTCAGGAACAACACCTTTCCTTGTGTCCTTCACCCCCACCAAAAGTGAAGGATGCAGCAGGCCACACTTCAGATTACTCCATGGAGCTCTTTTCACATACCATGCCTAGGTTATCAAGTCAAATCCTGAATTCCCCAGTCCAAGATGAATATGACATGGAGTGCACTGATGCACAGCCACTGCTAGATGATTCTGATGGTACATTCACCCAGAGCACTACATTGCCCTTGCAGTCTACTGAGCCAGAATCTGACCCTGATGAAACTCAGGTGCCCCTTCCCGCATACTATACCACCTGACACAGAGGAAGGTGCACATGAAATTGAAGAGGAGGTGATGGATGACCCAGTTGTTGACCCGGATTGGCATCCATTGGGGGAAGAGGGTGCCGCTGGCAATAGCTCAGCAGAGGAGGAGGATCCGCAGCAGGCATCGATATCGCAGCAGCGGTTATCTGGCAGGCTCGTAGCTGTCCCAAAACATGTTAAAAAAACAAAAAGAGTTGCAGTACAGCTTGCCCAAACGGTCAAATTAGCACAGCGTGCCAGCCCTGAAAATTTATACCATAGTAGGAAGAGTGCAGTGTGGCACTTTATTGACCAAAATCATATTGATGAAGCAAAGGTTATCTGTAAGAAGTGCGGAAGGACCTTTAGCCAAGGGAAAAATCTCCGAAATTTGAATACCAGGAGGCAGAAGTGGGTATGCAGGGGAATGGTGAGCGCCCCGACGCGCGTTTCGCAACCACAGAGTGTTGCTTCCTCAAGGGGATAAGTGTGGTGTTGTACAGAGGACCTTTAAAAAGCCCCGCAAATCAAATCACATGTGGGGTCAGAGCCAATTGAATTGCGCTTTAGTCGTGCATGCGCAGAAGGATCTGGCACGTCCTCAAGTCTGTAAAGAAAATCCCCGTTGTATGTACAGTACAGACCAAAAGTTTGGACACACCTTCTCATTCAAAGATTCTTCTGTATTTTCATGACTATGAAAATTGTAGTATCACACTGAAGGCATCAAAACTATGAATTAACACAAGTGCCGGTGCCCTGAGCAGGTGGGGGGGCCCACTCATGGGTGACTGCACTGGCACAGGGCCCCTCATAGTACGCCGATGTCTCTGACGGCGAGGGGCCCACTCGCCGTCAGAGACACCGGCATACTATGAGGACCCCTGTGCCAGTGCCGTCGCCCACGAGTGGGTCCCCCCTGCTTGCTCAGGGCCCCAGCACTTGCAATACCTACCTCTTCCTGCTCCAACGCTGTGGCGTCTTCCGCATTTCCTGACAGTGACATTCAGGTCAGACAGCGCGGATGACGTCACATCTGTACGCCCTCTGCCTGAACAGTCCAAGTGCAGAGAGCTGGAAGATGGCGACGCTGAGGAGTCCAGAGTAGAGCAGTGCCCAGCGAGGAGAAGTATTTAATTTTTTTTAATGTTTGAAGCAAAATATGGGGAGCATTATACACTGGAGAATTATATATGGGGCCCAGCATACACTTGAGCATCATAGATAGGACCCATTATACACTGGAGCATTATAAATGGGGCCCATTAAATATGGAGCATTATATAGGCCCATCTTACACTGGAACATCATCCATGGGGCCCATCATACACTGGAGCATTATAAATGTGGCCCATCATACACTGGAGCATTATAAATGGGACCCATCATACACGGGAGCATCATATACGGGGCCCATTATACACTGGAGCATTATAAATGGGGCCCATCATATACTGGAGCATCATATGGGGCACATTATATATGGAGCATTATATAGGCCCATCATACACTGGAGCATCATCCATGGGGCCCATCATATACTGGAGCATCATATGGGGTTCATTATCTATGGGGCATCATATAGGGTATGGAGCATCATATGGAGCACATATGGGGCCTATTCTGTATGGAGCATTATATGAAGCCTATTCTGTATGGAGCAATATATGGGGCCCATCATATACTGTATGGAGCTTTATATGAGACTCATTATACTGCATGGAGCAATATGTGTGTCTCATTCTACTCTATGGGGACCGTCCTATACTGTATGGCACATTATATGGGGACCATCATATACTGTAGCATTATGTGGAGCTCATCATATACTGTATGGAAATTATATGGGACCAATTATTCTGTATGGAGCAATATATGGGGCTCATTATTCTGTATGGCGCAGTATGTGGTGGCCATAATACTGTATGGAGGAATATACTGTCCGGTTTTTGAGCTATTGTAGAATTTAAAATAGATATCAGTCATGTAATGTAAGAAGTGAAGTATTTGTCATTGGACTATACCTATATTTCTGTGCCGTGTCGGAGCATCATGAATTGTGGCATGTGTTAATCCCTTACTGACAGAGCCATTTTGCAGCTTAATGACAGGGCCAATTTTTACAATTCTGACCACTGTCAATTTATGAGGTTATAACTCTGGAACGCTTTAACCAATCCAGCTGATTCTGAGAATGTTTTTTCGTGACATATTGTACTTCACGTTAGTGGTAAAATTTCTTTGATATGACTTGTGTTTATTTATGAAAAAAACGGAAATATGGCGAAAATTTTGAAAATTTAGCAATTTTCAAACTTTAAATTTTTATGCCCTTAAATCAGAGAGATATGTCACACAAATTTCTTAATAAATAACATTTCCCACATGTCTAATTTACATCAGCACAATTTTGGGAACAAAATTTTTTTTTTGTTACGAAGTTATAAGGGTTAAAAGTTGACCAGCTATTTCTCATTTTTACAACACCATTTTTTTTTTAGGGACCACATCACATTTGAAGTCACTTTGAGGGGTCTATACAATAGAAAATACCCAAAAGTGACACCATTCTAAAAACTGCACCCCTCAAGGTGCTCAAAATCACATTCAAGAAGTTTATTAACCCTTTATGTGCCTCACAGGAACTGAAGCAATGTGGAAGGAAAAAATTAACATTTAACTTTTTTTGCAAAAACTTTACTTCGGAACCAATTTTTTTTATTTTCACAACTGTTAAAAGAAAAAATGAACCACAAAATTTGTTGTGCAATTTCTCCTGATTAAGCCGATACCCCATATGTGGGGGTAAACCACTTTTTGGGCACACGGCAGAGGTCGCAAGGGAAGGAGCGACATTTGACTTTTTCAACGCAGAATTGGCTGGACGCCATGTCGCGTTTATAGAGGCCCTGATGTGTCTAAACAGTGGAAACCCATCACAAGTAACCCCATTTTGGAAACTAGACCCCCTAAGGAACTTATCTAGATGTGTGGTGAGCACTTTGAACCTCCAAGTGCTTCACAGAAGTTTATAACATAGAATAGTGAAAATAAAAAATCATATTTTTTCCACAAAAACAATCTTTTCACCCCAATTTTTATTTTCCCAGGGGTAACAAGACCCCAAAAGTTTTTGTGCAATTTTTCCTGAGCATTCTGATACCCCATATGTGGGGGTAAACCACTGGGTGCATGGCAGAGCTTGGAAGGGAAGGAGCGCCGTTTGGCTTTTTCAGCGCAGAATTGGCTGGACGTCATGTCGTGTTTGTAGAGGCCCTGATGTGTCTAAACAGTGTAAACCCCCCACAAGTGACCCCATTTTGGAAACTAGACCCCCTAAGGAACTTATCTAGATGTGTGGTGAGCACTTTGAACCCCAAGTGCTTCACAGAAGTTTATAACTCCCGGGCATGAAAATAAAAAGTCATATTTTTTCCACAAACCTGATCGTTTAGTCCCCAATTTTTTATTTTCCCAAGGGTAACAGGAGAAATTAGACCACAAAAGTTGTTGTCCAATTTGTCCTGATAACGCTGATACCCCATATGTGGGGTGGGACCACTGTTTGGGCGCACGGCAGGGCTTGGAAGGGAAGGAGCGCCGTTTGACTTTTTCAAACCAAAATTGGCTGGAATTGAAATTGGACGCCATGTCACGTTTGGAGAGCCCCTGATAGGCCTAAACAGTGGAAACCCCCACAAATGACACCATTTTGGAAACTAGACCCCTTAAGGAACTTATCTTGATGTGTGGTGAGCACTTTGAACCCCCAAGTGCTTCACAGAAATTTATAAACGTAGAGCCATGAAAATAAAAAATCATTTTTTTCCTCAAAAATGATTCTTTAGCCCGCTATTTTTTTTATTTTCCCAAGGGTAACAGGAGAAATTGGACCCAAAAAGGTGTTGTGCAATTTTTCTTGAGTACGCTGATACCCCATATGTGGGGTGAAACCACTGTTTGGGCGCATGGGAGTGCTTGGAAGGGAAGGAGCGCCATTTTGTAATGCAGACTTTGATGGAATGTTCTGCAGGCGTCATGTTGTGTTTGCAGAGCCCTTGATGTGCCTAAACAGTAGAAACCCCCTGCAAGTAACACCATTTTGGAAATTAGACCCCCCAAGGAGCTTATCTACATGTGTGGTGAGCACTTTGAACCCCCAAGTGCTTCACAGAAATTTATAAACGCAGAGCTGTGAAAATAAAAAATATATTTTTTTCTCAAAAATGATTTTTTTAGCCAGCTATTTTTTATTTTCCCAAGGTTAAGAGGAGAAATTAGAACCCCAAAATTGGTGTGCAATTTGTCCTGAGTACGCTGATACCCCATATGTTGGGGTAAACCACTGTTTGGGCGCACAGCAGGGCTCGGAAGGGAGGGAGCGCCATTTGACTTTTTGAATGCCACGTCGTGTATGGAGACCACCTGATGTGTCTAAACAGTGGAAACCCCCACAAGTGACCCCATTTTGGAAACTAGACCCTTAAGGAACTTATCTAGATGTGTGGTGAGCACTTTGAACCCCCAAGTGTTTCACAGAAATTTATAAACGCAGAGCTGTGAAAATAAAAAAATCATTTTTTTTCTCAAAAATGATATTTTTAGCCAGCTTTTTTTATTTTCCCAAGGGTAAGAGGAGAAATTAAAACCCAAAAATTGGTGTGCAATTTGTCCTGAGTACGCTGATACCCCATATGTTGGGGTAAACCACTGTTTTGGCGCACGGCAGGGCTCGAAAGGGAGGGAGCGCCATTTGACTTTTTGAATGCCACGTCGTGTTTGGAGACCCCCTGATGTGCCTAAATAGTGGAAATCCCTCAATTCTAGCTCCAATCCTAACCCCAACACACCCCTAACCCTAATCCAACCCTAATCCTAACCTAAATCCCAACCCTAATTCCAACCCTAATTGTAACCCTAACCTTAATTGTAACCCTAACTCTAATTGTAACCCTAACCCTAATTTTAACCCTAACCCTAATTGTAACCCTAACCCTAATTCTAACCCTAATTCTAACCCTAACCCTAAGGCTGGGTTCATTTTGCGTTTTACCAGCCCTTTCAACAAATAGCGTTGACGGGCTGGTAACGGTATAGCATAACGCGATCGCGTTATGCTATACCCGCTAGTGCAGAGGAATCAGCAGATGATTCATCTGCGCTAGTGGTGACAGAGCCCAGACGCTTCAGCCCGCATCCGAGGCTCCGTCACTGAATGATGGCACGTCGCAAACGCATGCGCCCTCAAATGGGGGTGAATGGCAGCGTTAACGGACTGTGTTACACCGCGTTATACCGTGGTGTAACGCAGTCCGTCTAACGGACTGGCATAACGCAGTATGAACCCAGCCTAACCCTAACCCTAATTATAACCCTAGCCCTAATGCTAACCCTAACCCTAATGCTAACCCTAACCCTAATTATAACCCTAACCCTAATTATAACCCTAACCCTAACGGAAAAATGAAAATAAATATAATTTCTATTTTTTATTATATGTCCCTAACTAAGGGGGTGATAAATGGGGGGGTTATGTACTGTTTTTTTTATTTTGATCACTGTGATAGTTTATCACAGTGATCAAAATGCACTTTCTGGAGAATGAATGAAAAAAATTTGAATCTGCCGCCAAGCAGATCGGCGGGCGCACTGCGCATGAGCCCGCCATTTTTTTTTTTCCAGGAAGAAAAACCGGGAGGATTGGAGACCAGGGGGACCTGCCGGAGGACACCGGCAGGTACAGGGGGGGTTCTGGGGACCGGGGGACCTGGGGACCCTTATTCTGTCCCCTCTGATGTGTGATCACATCAGAGGGGACAGAAATCATTTTTTTTTTTTTTTTTGTTGCGATCGCCGTTATGCTGTATACCGACCCGGGGGTAGCCAAGACCCCAGAGAATATTGCCCATCCCCCCAGCACATAGCGGCGGGCGCACTGAGCATGCGCCCGCCATTTTCTTCATAGCGGCGGCACCGGGGGACAATGTAGGGCCCGGGGGCCACATGCAGGGGCCCGGGGGCCACATGCAGGGGATCGGCAGCCACATGGGGGTCCCGGGGACCCTTTTCTCTGTCCTCTGATGTCCGATGACATCAGAGGACAGAGAAATTAAATGGCACAACTTTTTTTTTTTTATGTTGCGATCGCCGTTATAGGGTTAATAACGGCGATCGCAACATCGGTGTCGGTAAAAAACTGACCCGATTCATGTTCTCTTGGGTCTCGGCTACCCCTGGTAGCCGAGACCCCGGAGAAAATGCACCTCTGGGGGGCGCTATTCACTTTTTCCACAGCGCCGTTAATTAACGGCGCTGTGGTTTAAGTACCCTTAATGACCGCCGTTAAAAGGCATATCGGCGGTCGTTAAGGGGTTAAAGGGGCCCACTGACATTCTTTCACCCGGGGCACACGAAAACCTAGAGCCAGCCCTACTCCCCCACATCTTTAGCCAAATAACCCCAGTTTTCAATGCGTAACTATTATTATAAAGTAAATTAAGGCTGACAAGCTTAAATAATAAGAACTGATGTCGTTGGCATTGAAATGGGCACTGTAGGTGTGTTTACTGTTCTCCGCTCCCTGCCGACTTTGCTTCCCCATTGACTTGCATTGGGTTTCGTGTTTCAGTCGGACCTCCGACTTTTCCCGATAGTCGGCCGATTTCGTTCAATTCGACTATCCTTCCTGGAGGCAAATTCACTCATCTCTAGTTAGTATCCATGTTGACACACTGTTCCAGTCTGTCCACCAGTGCCTTGACCATCTGGAATCCGACATCCAGATGCCAGCACATCATTTTTTTTTACGGCCATTGAACGGGGCATGGCGGAAAACCTTACACCTCACCTTCAGCTGAATGTGATGCAGGCCTGCAATGCTGCATACGTTCAGGCTATGCAGCAGACTAGGTTATGCCTGCAGGCACATGTATTTTCCACTGTGCCACCAGTTACCCGATTCACATCAATACCCCTGTATGGCCACCACCATGCCCAGTCCTGCCGCACTCCACCACAGCGCCTCCACCATGCCGAGTGCAGCTGATAGCCACTCCACCACTACTATGCCAATGCCTGCTCCTGCACGGATGCCCACAGCCACCATCACGCAAAGTCCTGCTCCTGCCCAGCCATCCAGCGCCACCAGCACACAGGTTCCTGCTACTTCAAGGCTGTCCTCCAGCACGCAGATTCCGGGTCCTGCATGGTCGTCCACCGCCACCACGCCTTCTACACCCACCACTCCCACCCTTCCAAGGAGATGAAATAGCAGCCAGCAACCTCATGGAAGGCAAAAAAAGCGGAAAAGGGACCAGAGGTGGGAAAGGACAGTCGTGCGCCCTCCACCACCCTCACTTCCCAGTGTGTCTGTTATGTCCAATTTGTCCCTCCCTTCTATTGTGTCTCTCCCGTCCCATGTTTCCACTCCTAATGTGTCAACCTCCATTCTTGTTCTCCCAGACCCCACACATCTATTAGCCCCTTCCCCTGGAACCCCTTCAGCGTCCACCCCAAGCCAATTCTCCGTCTGCACACCCCCTGGTCCGTAACATTTCCCCCACATTTTGTAAAAATATATTTTTTTATATTTTGTAAATAAAAATTTTGTTTGCCCCATATCACTGCTTGCTCTTTGTATGTTTCATCGCCGGCAATATACCCCGTGCCCCGTCAACACACAAATCGTCATATACACACACACTCATAGCTCCATGAAACACAATCTTTTTTTCTTTTTATTTCTTGTGTCTGTCATGGAGCTATGAGGTGGCAAAACAACAAAAAGGCCTGATAATCCCCCCAAAGAAAGGTAAACAAAAAGGTAAACAAAAGAAGGGGTCAGGGGTCTGCAATACTCACCTGCCCAGGTGTCAGTACTATTGCTGTGTTTTTTGCATCCTGAGTGCAGTAGTTATGAAACACGGGCTGGTGAGTAAAGATGAGGTGGTTTTCCTCCATCATCTCTTCAGTGTGCATTAATCTATTAGACCAGGGGCCTCAAACTCGCGGCCCACGGCACACTAGTTTGCGGCCCTCACCTCATGGGCCTTCGGTACAATACTTTGCGGCCCTCACCTTGGCTGGGACCACACATTCGAGAAACACTGCATGTGAAATCCCAGTCACTCGTAGTACGTCTCATTAAGGTCATGAATATGGACGCCACTCCACTCTCATAGTTGTGGCGCCCATATTCATGAGCTTAATGAGCGGTACCACAGAAAGATGTCAGTGCTCCGGGCGCTGGACCATCGGAGTTGCAGCAGGAGGAGGTGAGGTGAGTATGATGATGGTGGCGGGCAGGGAGCGATTCCAGCAGCTCTGCTGCTTGCAAGACAAAATAGGCAGGAGTGGAGCTGCAAGGATCCTTCCTGCCCGGCGCCCACGCTTCCTGTCTCTGACACAGAGAGCAGTGCCACCGGATGACGTCATCATTCAACGGCCTGCTCTGTCAGAGCAAAGGAAGCGCGGGCACTGATAATGCTGCAGACAGGTGAGAGGTGGTGTGTGTGTGTGAAGTGTGTGTAGTGTGTGTGTGTGTGTGTTTAGTGTGTGTGTGTGTGCGTAGTGTGTGTGTGTGTAACCTAGGTGGAGGAGAATTATGGGGAAAAAGCAATGATGGGGAAAAGCAATGGGAAAAGTAGTGATGGGGAGAAGGCAATGATGGGAGTGATGGGGAGAAGGCAATGATGGGAGTGATGGGGAAAAAGCAATGATGGGAGTTATGGGGAAAAGCAGTGATGGGGAAAAACAATGATGGGAGTGATGGGAAAAAGCAATGATGAGAGTGAAGGGGAAAAAGCAATGATGGGAGTGATGGGGGAAAGCAATGATGGGAGTGATGAGGGAAAAGCAATGATGGGAGTGATGGGGAAAAGCAATGATGGGGAAAAGAAATGATGGGAGTGATGGGGAAAAGCAATGATGGGGAAAAGCAGTGATGGGGAAAAGCAATGATGGGAGTGATGGGGAAAAAGCAATGATAGAAGTGATGGGGAAAAGCAATGATGCGGAAAAAGCAATAATGGGAGTGATGGGGAAAAGCAATGATGGGGTGATGGGGAAAAAGCAATGGGGGAGAATGAGCGCTGGGGGAGAATGAGCGCTGTGGGGAATGACTTCTTGCTGTTAACCAGTTAATGTTTTCTTGTCCACCACACTGCAGTGTCAAAAGAGGAAGACAGTGAGACAGGCAGCAACATCGCATCAGAGAGCTCTTGACATTGAAACAGAAAATCCTCAGATCCTGGTATTGTAACATAATATAAAGAATAATAGTTTTTCATTATGTGTCGCCTATAAATATGAAACTGTCCTGTCTAACCACCACTCTTGCCCCTGACAAAGCCACTGAAGAGGCAACACGCGTTGGGAATAGTTCAGTCATGTTCTAAGCATGAGACTTCCTATATTTAGCCTTCTACTTTTGGCTCTTTGTATAGGTTCATTTAGTCGTGATAGCCTATTTCCACCTGTTTTGTAAGAGATTTTCTTGTGGAAAACCTGATGCGGCCCAGCCTCACCCAGATTCTACCTCCAGCAGCCCCCGGGTAAATTGAGTTTGAGACCCCTGTATTAGACTATAGATTACTGCAGACTGAAGAGATGATGGAGCTCATGAGAACTAACCATAGCACTGATACATAGAACAGCTCAAGCGTAAAGTATGGGGACATAAACAAAGTAAACAGGTGTTGTACTAATTTTTGTTAATTTAACATAAAACATTTAACCCCTTAACGAACGCCGATACACCTTTTAACGGGGGTGGTTAAGGGTACTTAAACCACAGCGCCGTGAATTAACGGCGCTGTGGAGAAAGTATATAGCGCCCTCCAGAGTTGGATTTTCTCCGGGGTCTTGGCTACCAGTGGTAGCCAAGACCCCAGAGAACATGATTTGGGTCAGTTTTCACTGACCCCGCTTTTGCGATCACTGTTATTAACCATATAATGACGACCGCAAAAAAAGCTGCGATTTCGCATTTAATTTCTCTCTCCTCTGATGTGATCGCACATCAGAGGGGAAATAAATAGGGTCCCGGGTCCCCTGATCTGTCCCCTGTACCTCCTGGTGTCCCCCCCCCCGTCCTCCCATGGCTCCCGCAGCTCCCGGCGTCTTCTTCCTGTAAAGAAAATAGCAGTCGGCAGATTCATTCACTCAATGAAGGTACATTTTGATCATTGTGATAAACCCTATCACAGTGATCAAAATAAAAAAAAATAGTAAATAAATCCCCTCCTTTATCACCCCCTTAGTTAGGGAAATAAATTAAAGAAAATATATTTATTTTAATTTTTCCAATAGGGTTAGGGTTATAATTAGGGTTAGGGTTGGAATTAGGGTTAGAATTAGAGTTACAATTAAGGTTAGGGTTACAATTAGGGTTGGGATTAGGGTTAGGATTAGGGTTAGGGTTGGAATTAGGGTTAGGGGTGCGTTGGGGTTAGGGTTGGTGCTAGAATTGAGGGGTTTCCACTATTTAGGCACATCAGGGGGTCTCCAAACACGACATGGCGTTCAAAAGTCAAATGGTGCTCCCTCCCCTCCGAGCCCTGCCGTGCGTCCAAACAGTGGTTTACACCAACATATGGGATATCAGTGTACTCAGGACAAATTGCACACCAATTTTGGGGTTCTAATTTCTCCTGTTACCTTGGGAAAATAAAAAATAGCTGGCTAAAAAATCATTTTTGAGGAAAAAAATGATTTTTTTTCACAGCTCTGTGTTTATAAACTTCTGTGAAGCACTTGAGGGTTCAAAGTGCTCACCACACATCTAGATAAGCTCCTTGGGGGGGTCTAGTTTACAAAATGGAGTCACATGTGGGGGGGGTTTCTACTGTTTAGGCACATCAAGGGCTCTGCGAACACAACATGACGCCCGCAGAACATTCCATCAAAGTCTGCATTACAAAATGGAGCTCCTTCCCTTCCAAGCTTTCCCATGCGCCCAAACAGTGGTTCCCCCCCACCTATGGGGTATCAGCGTACTCAGGAAAAATTGCACAGCAACTTTTGTTGTCCAATTTCTCCTGTTACCCTTGGGAAAATAAAAATAATGGGCTAAAAATCATTTTTGAGGAAAAAAATGATTTTTTTTATTTTCACGGCTCTATGTTATAAACTTCTGTGAAGCACTTGGAGGTTTAAAGTGCTCACCACACATCTAGATAAGTTCCTTAAGGGGTCTAGTTTCCAAATGGGGTCACTTGTTGGGGGTTTGCACTGTTTATACACATCAGGTGCTCTCCAAAAGCGACATGGCGTCCAGCCAATTCTGTGTTGAAAAAGTCAAATGGCGCTCTTTCCCTTTTGACCTCTGCCGTGCACCCAAAAAGTGGTTTACCCCCACATGTGGGGGATCGGCGTGTTCAGGAGAAATTGCACAACAAATTTTGTTGTTCATTTTCTCTTTTAACACTTGTGAAAATAAAAATTGGTTCTGAAGTAAAATTTTTGCAAAAAAGTTAAATGTTAATTTTTTCCTTCCACATTGCTTCAGTTCCTGTGAAGCACGTAAAGGGTTAATAAACTTCTTGAATGTGGTTTTTAGCACCTTGAGGGGTGCAGTTTTTAGATTGGTGTCACTTTTGGGTATTTTCTATCATGTAGACCCCTCAAAGTGATTTCAAATGTGATGTGGTCCCAAAAAAAAATGGTGTTGTAAAAATGAGAAATCGCTTGTCAACTTTTAACCCTTATAACTTCGTAGCAAAAAAAATTTGTTTCCAAAATTGTGCTGATGTAAATTAGACATGTGGGAAATGTTATTTTTTAAGAAATCTGTGTGACATATCTCTCTGATTTAAGGGAATAAAAATTTAAAGTTTGAAAATTGCTAAATTTTCAAAATTTTCGCCATATTTCCGTTTTTTTCATAAATAAACGCAAGTCATATCAGAAAAAGTTTACCACTAACGTAAAGTACAATATGTCACAAAAGAATAGTCCTAGAAACAGTGGGATTCGTTAAAGCGTTCCAGAGTTATAACCTCATAAATTGACAGTGGTCAGAATTGTAAATATTGGCCCGGTCATTAAGCTGCAAATTAGCTCTGTCACTAAGGGGTTAAAATACAGGTAAAAATTCAAAGGCCATAACATTACATAAAATAGAAACATTAAACCATTGCATCTTTCCATGCCACACAACAGGTTCATCTAGTTCAAATCTTGGTCGCTCTTTTGCCATTATGTAGTTGTGGAGAACAACACACGCCTTGACCACCTCATCAACTGTTTGAATTTTCAGATTAATTGCTGTCCCTAGAATGTACCATTTTGAGACGAATACTAAAGGCACACTCAACAGTTCTTCGTGCCTTGGTCAGTCGGTAATTAAAATCCTTTTTGTGTGGTTCAAGTCCCGACTGGAGTATGGTGTTATGATTTGGTAGCTGAGGAGAGCAGGCAAAAACGGCAATACTCCAGAGAGGTTGGAATCTACTGGATTGCAGTACCCTGACTAACCACCACAACTAAAGGCAGCCGTGGAGCGTACCTACGTTGGTCCTAGACGCCTCGTCACAGCCTGAGAGGCTAACTACACCAAAAGATAGAAAGAGGAAAGCTATCTGCCCCGGAGCAGATCCCCAAAGAACATAGGAAGCCCCCAAACATGTAATGGCGGTTAGACAAGAGGAAATACAGACACAGACAGAAAATAGTATGAGCAAACGTTGGGGCCCAATCTTCCTAGAAAGAAAAGGATAGGAAGGACACTTACTGCAATCCAAAAAACCCTAAAAAAATACCAACTCTACTAACTGCAAAAACACCTGAGATCACACGACCTCTACCACCTAAATTAGTTCTCTGGTGTAACAAAACTAAGCCGCAGCCACTGAAAAAACTGGAAAAGGCAAACGAACAAACAACAGTGGCTCAGATAAACTGAGAGGAGCACAAGCCCCCGGAGGGGACTTGGCTGACCTCCACAGAAGTGCAGGAAAAAATGCAAAAAAGCAAGCACAAAAATAAAAGCAGAAAATATCTTATCTGTTAGCAGAAGATGCAGGCAAGACTCAGCAAGCTTCCAAGTGAACCAGGAACCAAAGTTGAGACAAGAACAATTGATCACCGGCAACCCTGATGGGAGGGAACCTCCCTTATATAAGACCAGTCTGTAACTCCTGATTGCCAATCTTCACAATCTTCATTGAATGGTTCAGTACTGTTTGTAACCACCAGAGGGAGCTTCTGCTCAGAATTAATTTCTAACACATTCACAACAGTATGGCTTCAGTAGGTTTCCACACATCTGAAAGGCCTCATCCCCTACCACAAAAAATGGCATTGGCGGCCCTTCGGTGTTGGGAAGAAGTCGTGGGAGGGGAAATTAAAAACTCGGACATGGGCCAACGCTTGTATACCAATACTTTTAAAGGTCTGGTAGTCATTTCCACGGCCAAAAGAACCAATGTCCACAGCAATAAAACTACAGTCTGCAGCTGCAATGGCCATCAACACTATAGAAAAGTATTTTTTTTATAGTGAAAGTACACGGATCCACTTTGAGCCGGTTTTGTAATCCTAATATGTTTCCCATCCACTATTCACACACAGTTGGGGAAATTACAAATTTCCCAGAATTTTACAGCATTTTCTTGCCAAATTTCCGTGGTGGGTAGGGGGATAAATTCATGACGAAGCATGTCCCACAAAGCCAGGCAAGTGTCCGCAACAATCCCAGAAAGGATGGAAAGGCCTATCCAGAATTGGAAATGGAGCTATGATAGGCTCTCTCCGGTAGCCAAGAATCTTCCAACCAGAGAAAGAAAAGAATATTAGGAATAAAAATATTAACAACAGTCATGTTTGGTTGCAAGGCACGAGAACCACCTAAAACAGCTTTGCAAATGTTGATTACCTGCATTTCCAAAAATTGTGTGTCACTGTGAGGCTTTAAACTTACTACGCTCATAAGGAATTACACAAATCAGTACCTTTAAATTTCACATCTACATTTTTCCGTCTTATGAATTATGTAGGATAGAAGTCTAATACTTGTGTTATCTTATTTGCAGATGACAAGTCTACATCAGTAGGACGTAAATGGTTTTTCTCTTCCAAAAGCGAGAGGAAATCACTGTTATAACACAATATTCTATTGCTGACTTGTCTTGGGTAACACAAACTGAAAGGTTAAACAATAAAAAAGAGGAGCAAAAAATATATGTATTTCTTCCACAGGCTGCCAATCCAATTCCCACTTACTCGACTGAATTGTTATGTGGGATCGGAGAACTTGTATTTGATATATGGACTTGTGTGCCGGAAAGTTCAGTGGAGCCAGAGGTCACGGTATTGCGGGACTATTAAAGTGAAAGTAGAAAAATAGTTTCTGATAAGATGGTTATGTGTGATAGGGGAGAAATAGCAGCTGACAGCTCTGGGATTACAGCAGATGATATGATATTTCAGTGTTGTGGAGCTTTATCACTTACAAGATAATTGTATACATTGACTGATATATTGATGCAATATGAATATGCACTACAAGTAGAGGAAACTACTTGAGTCAAAGAGGCTTTATCATGTTATTTCCATTTTTTTTTGCACTCAGCTATTTACATGTAAACGGTTACAGGAAACCAGGTCGGTCTAAAAAACTCAAAAGAATTCCAAAGGGTCACCACATACTTTACATTTACAATATGGTAATTATGACACAGGACATCCTAATTGAAAGGATTATTCCCATCTATGATATTTCTGATGTATCTAAAAGTTGGCGACTTGCAGGAAAGACCGTCCACCATCTGTATTGTTATAGATCTCATTACTACAATTCAATTTTCCAATGAAAATAATGATGTTTTCTGTATAAGTTTAGATCGGAGGCACTGGAATTAATTGTTTATGAACACAAACCTTCGATAGGTCAAGGGCTACACTAAGGAACTAATACTAAGAAATAGTAGCTCCCTACAATTACTATGTACACCTTAAGTATGAGTTGATTACTATTAATAAGGCTCTTGCCATAGAGCCTTTTAGGCCTTATTCATATGTCCATTTTTCACGTATATATGTTCTATATGTGATTTTGATGGATCCATCCTGCACAAATAACTACAGCCCAGTCTCCAATCTCCCCTTCATCTCTAAACTCTTGGAGCGCCTGGTCTACTCCTGCCTGACTGTTTACCTTTCCACTCACTCTCTCCTAGATCCATCACAGTTCGGCTTACGCCCCCTACATTCTACAGAAACTGCACTCATCAAAGTGACCAATGACCTTCTGACAGCAAAATGTAACGGTCATCACTCTGCTCATTCTTCTTGCCCTTCATGCAGCTTTCGACACTGTTGACCACAATCTCCTACTCTCTCATCGGGGGGTTCGCCCATCACTACTCACTAACAATTAGAGATGAGAGAGAGCTAAAATGCTCGGATACTCGTTACTCAAACTGAGCAATATTCCTAATGTTCGGATGCTCGTTTCGAGTAACAAGTACCGTATATACTCAAGTATAAGTCGACCCAAATATAAGCCGAGGCACCTAGTTTTGCCACGGAAAACTGGGTAAACTTATTGACTCGAGTATAAGCCAGTTATGCATTGTCCCCTCATCCCTATCCTGGTGTGCATGGCTCCCTCACTCCTGTCCTTGTATGAATTGCTCCTTATTCCCTATCCTTGTATGTATGGCCCCTTATCCTATATAAAAAAAAAACTTGCTTACCTTGCCCGCACACCCTCGCTGCATCTCATTCAGACGCCTGCAGCTTTTCCGGCCGAGCGATCACGTGGCTCTGCTCATTAAGTTAATGAATATTCACTCCATGCCTATGGGAGTGGAGAGGCATGAATATTCATTACTTTAATGAGCAGGGCCACGTGATCACTCGGCTGGAAGAGCTGCTGGTGCCCGAATGAATGAGATGCAGCGATGGCGCTCAGGGAAGGTAAGTAGGATGTGTGCTAGAAGCCGGGGGCTGTGGCTGTCACTGTACGCTATTATAGGGAAATTAATATTTATTTCTCTTTAGCAGCGGCACAGGCTTTAACCACAGCCGCTGGCTACTGCCTCTGTGACCCGCTGCTTCACTGCTCCCCCTCTCCCGCCGTCTTTCTGGACAATTGACTCTTGTATAAGCCGAGGGGAGTGTTTTCAGTGCAAAAAACATGTGTTGAAAAACCCGGCTTATACACGAGTATATACGGTATAATGGAAGTCAATGGGAAATCCAAGCACTTTTCCGGCAGACCCTACAAAGAGGTCTGGGGAGCAGTGAAAATTTTTAAATGGAAAGAAAAATTACTGAATGGAAGGAGAACTGCATGGAAGACCCTTGAAAGCATCTCTGACTCCCAGATTGCTACTGAGAACAATGGTGTCACGCTTCTATTCCATCTTAAGGAATAACAATAAAACATTCAAAATCGATGAGAAATTGGAGTTTATAAAAAGCAAATGTTAAGAAACATTCTTTCCTGTATAAAGACTTGCTTATAAGGCAAAATGTAAAAAGGATTTAAAAAATATAAATTAAGTAAACCAAAATTTTAATTTTTATTGAAAATTGGAAATTTTAGTAAAATTTATGAAGGACGCAAGAACTACCAAAAATGTGATGGAAGAGGGACTCAGATACACCCTGTGTTAGACATAAAGGAAGCCTCATAAACATTCTGTTCAAATTGTTGTGTATTGGAACCCATAGACTTATAAAGGCTATGCACTAAGTGCAGAGCCTGCCAAAAATTACAAGCAGGGTCATCCATACACCACTGAAGTCACGAACTGTAGAATCTCATTCAAATATTGTGAACAAAGTATAGTGGTGTGTTACGATTTGGTAGCTGAGGAGAGCAGGCAAAAAAGGCAATACACCAGAGAGGTTGGAATCTACTTGATTGCAGTACCCTGACTAACCACCACAACTAAATGCAGCCGTGGAGCGTACCTACGTTGGTCCTAGACGCCTCGTCACAGCCTGAGAGGCTAACTACACCTAAAGATAGAAAGAGGAAAGCTATCTGAGCAGATCCCCAAAGAACATAGGAAGCCCCCAAACATGTAATGGCGGTTAGACAAGAGGAAATACAGACACAGACAGAAAATAGTATGAGCAAACGTTGGGGCCCAATCTTCCTAGAAAGAAAAGGATAGGAAGGACACTTACTGCAATCCAAAAAAAACCCTAAAAAAATACCAACTCTACTAATTGCAAAAACACCTGAGATCATACGACCTCTACCACCTAAATTAGTTCTCTGGTGTAACAAAACTAAGCCGCAGCCACTGAAAAAACTGGAAAAGGCAAATGAACAAATAACAGTGGCTCAGATAAACTGAGAGGAGCACAAGCCCCCGGAGGGGACCTGGCTGACCTCTACAGAAGTGCGGGAAAAAATGCAAAAAGCAAGCACAAAAATAAAAGCAGAAAATATCTTATCTGTTAGCAGAAGATGCAGGCAAGACTCAGCAAGCTTCCAAGTGAACCAGGAACCAAAGTTGAGACAAGAACAATTGATCACCGGCAACCCTGATGGAGGGAACCTCCCTTATATAAGACCAGTCTGTAACTCCTGATTGCCAATCTTCACAATATTCATTGAATGGTTCAGTACTGTTTGTAACCACCAGAGGGAGCTTCTGCTCAGAATTCATTTATAACACATTCACAATAGTGGTGGTACTCGTACACTCATAAAGGCACTGAACACAGTACAAAGCCAGTTAAAAATTATAAGCAGGCTCATCCATAGACCCTTAAAGGAAACAACTGGAGGGTGTCATTAAAATATTAAAAAGTGTAGTTAATGTGCTGCTACACTCAAAGGCTCTGAAGAAAGTGCAAAACCAGGAAAAAAATGATAAAGAGGTTAATACAGTCATTCATAGATCCTTGAAGGCAACAACTGGAGGGCCTCATTAAAATATTTTGAAAGTGTAGTTGATGTACTCCTACAATCATAAAGGTTTTGCACAAGGTGCAAAGCCAGGAAGAAATTATAAGTATGGTCATCCAGTCATCCATAGACCCTTGAAAGCAACAACTTCAAAAATTGAAGATTAAAAAGACTTTATGTTCTGCTGTCATCTGGTGGTTTGGAAAAGTTGAGGCTAATTCAAGCTTTTTTCATTTTTATCAGAGTGAGCCTGTCAGCACTTTTTGTTGACATTTGAAAGCACCTGTCTGTTTTGACCCTCCGGCTGAACTAAAATCCTACTCAGACAAGATACTAGTGGCAGGGCAGCAAAACACCTCAAAGGCATAGAGAGAGAGCTCTTGCCAGGTGTCCATCTTTGAGACCCAATAGTAGAATAATTAGAAAGTTTGCTGGTTTTGTCATTCAGGTATTGTTTGACCATCTTTTAAAACTTTTCCCTCCTTGTCAAAAATACTAGGTCATCAGGGCCTGGACGCTGGGAAGGTGTCAAGAAATTGCCCAAGGCTTTTGACATTGTACACCTGACTCTGCTGTACCTGGTATGTGTCTCCCTCGCCTCTTCTCCTTTTCAGACAAGGAATCTCGCCCCTGCCGCTATTGTTTTCTGATGGAATTTTTACTAACATTTTTTCCACAGTGGCCTTATGCTGTAGCACCAGTTTAGTAGATCTCTCCTCCCCAGGAAGGAGAGATTCACACTTCTTCTGTATAAGGTGGGTCTAGCAGGGTAAACAACCAGTACTCTTTTTTAGCCAAGATGAATGTAACGTGAAGGTCACGGGAAAGCCAGCAGTACATAAAGTTGTCCGTATATGTAAAGGTTCATACAGCCAACACTTCCCTGTCTCCACCATGATGACTGCTCTCCATCCCCTCTTCCTTTTTCTCCTTCATCTCTTCCTCCTCACTACCCTCCTCAGTCCATCTACATAGGAGAGACAGAGAGATGGGATGAAAAATATGTGGTTACTAGCTTCTGTTGTACTCAGCCAGTGACTGTTCCTCATCCTCAGCCTCCACGTCCTCAATGATACCCAATCTGCAATGAGCAGATGAGATGTGGCTGGGCTGAGTAGTATCTCCCTGTCTAATGTCTTCTTCCATTTATACCTGGTCTGCATGCAAAGCTTCATGTTTAATGGTCAGCAGCGAATGTTTAAGGGTATGTTTCCACGGTCAGGAAACACTCAGTATTAGCTGCCGATTGAACGCTGCGTCCTACTGCAGCGTTTAATCCGCAGCAGCCAGATGTTCTTGCATAGTGGAAGGGTTTTTTATGAAATCCCATTTCTACTATGCATCTGATTACGCAGGTGACACACTCGCTAAACCGGACATGCTGCGAGTCTTTTAAGATCGCAGTATATCTATTTACCTTGCGGCGACGCTCCGTCGCCGCAAGGTAAATAACACAGCTCTATGTAGGGGTGCTGCGATTCCGTATGTGTTCAATGAGCACATCCGGAATCACAACACGTTCAGAAGGGGGCGGGGCTTTGGGCGGAGCGGGGTTTCCGCTCTGTCCAAAGCGCATTGATTCTGGTACGTGAACATGTACCCTGAGTAGGCACAGAAGCGTGATTGCTGTGCTGACGATAGCATCATCACCGCTCACCATCTTTGCTGAGTCCTCACATTCTATGAGAGCTGCACAAATGTCTGACATCCATGCCCACTCTTCAGATGTTATGTGCAGAGGTTGACCAGAATACCTACATGTGTGTTGGAGATGGTATTCCACAACTGGCCTCTGCTGCTCACAAAGCCTTGTCAGCATGTGCAGTGTTGAGTTCCAGAGTGTGGTGACATTGCACACCAGTTGATGACCTGACACTTGCAAGAGCTGCTGTAGCACTGCAGGAGTAGCGGCAGCTGTAGCAGACTTGCGGAAATGGGCGCTGATGCGGCAAACCTTGACCACAAGCTCTAGCATATATGGGTAGGTTTTCATAAACCTCTTAACTGCAAAGTTGAGCCCGTGGGTTAAGCATAGTACATGTGTAAGATTGCCAAGCTTCACAGCTGCCACCAGGTTACTCCCATTATCACAAACGACCGTTCCTTGTTGTAAGTTCAGTGGCGAGAGCCACAGATCTGTCTGATCTGTTATTCCTTTCAATAAATGTGCCATGGTGTGCGGTTTGTCTCCTAGACAAATTAGTTTCAGCAGAGCCTGTTGCCGCTTCACTGAGGCAGTGTGGAAGAGCTTTCAGCTGATTTGTGATCTGAGTAAGCACATCAGAGATGGAAGATGAGGAGGAGCAAGAGGGGTGCAGGAAATGGTTTAGTAGGTGAAGGAGACCCTGATAGAAGTATGGACAGCAATGCTCGCATCCAGGGCCGGCTCCAGGTTTTTATGGGCCCCGGGTGAAAGAGTCTCAGTTGGCCCCTTTAACACAGACCACGATTCATGATGCACAGATACTGCAGAGAAATATGGGTATAGTACAATGTCAAATACTTCACTTCTTCCATTACATGAGTGATATCTATTGTAAAATGTGCAATAGCTCAAAAACCGCCAAATCCTCACAGCGCACAGTACAGACTGGACAGTACAGTCCTCCATACAATATTATGGGCACCACATAGTCTCCCCCTCATCACCCATATAATACCCCATGCAGGATGTCACCCTGCCATCCCCCATATAATGCTCCATACAGAATACTGGACCCAATATAATGCTCCATACAGAATACTGGACCACATATAATGCTCCATACAAAATATGGAGCTCTCCTCTGCGCTGTGCTGCGTTCTGCACTGTTACGGCTCAGGAAAGGGCGCCGTGGAAAGACTCCCATCATCATCATTGCCTTCCCATTATCATCATCATTGCCTGCCCATTATCATCATCATTGCCTGCCCATTATCATCATTGCCTCCCCATCGTCATCATCGCCTGCCCATCATCATCAATGCCTGCCCATAATCATCATTGCCTCCCCATCAATATCACTGCCTGCCCATCATCATCACTGCCTCCCAATCATCATCACTGCCTGCCCATCATCATCAATGCCTGCCCATAATTATCATTGCCTCCCCATCAATATCACTGCCTGATCATAATCATCACTGCCTCCCCATCATCATCACTGCCTGCCCATCATCATCAATGCCTGCCCATAATCATCATTGCCTCCCCATCAATATCATTGGCTGCCCATCATCATCACTGCCTGCCCATCATCATCAATGCCTGCCATAATCATCATTGCCTCCCCATCATCATCACTGCCTGCCCATCATCATCACTGCCTGCCCGTCATCATCAATGCCTGCCCATAATCATCATCGCCTCCCCATAATCATCATTGCCTCCCCATCAATATCATTGCCTGCCCATCATCATCAATCATCATTGCCTCCCCATCATCATCATCACTGCCCTCCCCCCACCACCATCACACATACAGCAGACACACACACACAAAGCACTGCACTACACACACACTGATACACACAGAGACACAGACACACACACAAACATCTCACCTGTCTGGCGTCCGCGCGCTCACTGCCACAGCCGGCCGCTGAATGGTGATGTCATTCAGCGGCGCTGATGTGAGAGGAAGCGCCGGTGTCCTGCAGGCGCCCCCTGGAGCCCAGAGTTGCGGCAGCGGAGGCACGGGGAGAGGTGAGTATTATTGCGTCGGCTGCTGCCGGGCCCTGAGCAAGCGGGGGGGGCCCAGTGGTGGCGCTGACACTGCTAACGGGCGCCGGGGTGCCAGACGGCGAGTGGGCCCCCCCCGCCTGCTCAGGGCCCCGGCACTTGCCCGGGTGTGCCGGGTGCTGACGCCGGCCCTGCTCGCATCAGTAGCACTTGTGCTGTGCCAGGGTGGGTCTTGGCCCTGGCCTCCACAGTGTTCATCCAATGTGACGTTCGTGAAATGTAGCGTCCCTAGCCACAAGCGCTTTTCGACGTGTCGGTTGTTAAGTGGACAATCCCAGTAACTGTATTGGCAAGGACACGGGTGAAGTTCCTGGCCCTGTATTGATAAAAGGCGGGGTTGCCACACTGTAAGAAATAAAGGCAGCTGGGAACCAAGTACCAAATGACCAGATTTGTACACCTGTAGCTAGCAGGCCAATTTTGTTTTTTATTTCAACCCAACGAAATTGCACACAAACCAGGTTCTACAGTATATATGACAATAGTCAATTTTTGAACAACAAAATTTGTACACCTGTAGCAGGCCAATCTTGTTTTTTTATTTCAAACCAACAAAATTTCAAACAAAGCAGGTTCTGCAGTATATATGACAATAGTTAATGTTGTCCTTGGTAGGATTTGAACCCAGGAACCCAGCACTACAAAGCTGCAGTGCTAACTACTGAGCCACCTTGTATGCCACCAAACTGTACCACAGAGCACGTAATAGTACATAAATGAGTAATGGAATAGAGAAAACATTTTCAACTCTTTTTAGAAGTGTTATATAACACCTAAAAGTACCACAGAGCACATAATAGTATATGGAAGAATAACTGAAAAGAAGACAAATTTGTTCAAACCATTTTTAGAGTGTTATATACCAACAAAATGTAACAGAAAGCACCTAATACTGTAAGGATGACTAATTGAATCCATACACGTTTTTCAACGCTTTTTTGGAGTGCTATAAAACAAAAAAAATGTAACAGAAGGCACCCAATACTGTGACATGTTATTAGTACTTCATGTTAGTGGTAAAATTTCTTTGATATAACTTATGTTAATTTCTAAAAAAAAATGAAAATTGCCTCTTCAAACAAAGAGGACTTGTACTCTATAGCGCTGTGTCGACCCGCCACCACAATTGTGGATTACCAGGGCTATGGGGTACTCAGAGCCGAGCCCATGGAAGTCTATGGGGTTTGTCACAGGTAGCGGTGGCTCGGTCTGTGGCCCTGGCGGTCTGGCGTATGTTGGGGGAATATTTACAGGGGATAGATATATTTACAGTTCGTGACGCCACCTGTAGTCTCTGGTAATTTGTACCAGCGCTGCTGTAGATCTCTGAGGGGATGGTGAGGCAGCTAGATGTCGGGTCCCCTACAGGTGGGACTCTTCCCTCAGGTCGATAGTTATGGTGGGGTTGTGCAGGCATGCAATTAAATAACTCAGTCTCACACCGTCAGCGTCTTTCCATACCTTTTTACTTGTTAGATGGTACGGCAGGTCCCAGGGAGGCTGATGGGGTTGATGGAGGATGAGTTTTGAGGCAATGGTTGAGCAAGGCAGGGGCCTCCTTTACTCTCAAAATGATGATGAGTCCAACCAGCATAAAGCGTAGTTCCCTCTATAAACTCCAGCTATTTCAAAGCTGTACTGCCCGGTCAGTTTTGTGGTGGAGCCTTCCAGTGATGAAACTAGGTTCTTATATGCTTGGCCTAGCTCAAAGTTCCTATTCCACCTGACCCCTGTTACGTACTGACACTTCAAGGGCTGCTTTCTGTTACCTAAGGTCCAGTAAGCCTCTGAATCTTCTACCACTATGCGTGCAGCTATAGTGATGCTTCGGTCTCCAGTGACCGGTGACAATGTGCAGGATACTTCAATCCTAAAGCACTTCTGATTTCCTTCCACTGTGCCTTTCGACTTGCTCACACTCTCAATAGCTGTCTCAGTCCGTCTATCAGTGGGGCACAGCTCTGACCAGGCTGAGGTAATCTGGCTCACCTTTACTGGCCTCCACTTCTCTGAACTGCACAACAGTGGGATGACTCAGTTCTGAGCCACCTGAGCTAGACTCTGCTCCTTCCTCCTCACAGGTCCAGGCTAGACTCACTGACCGACTCTGAACACTCCCCGTGGGAGTGTCTAAGTGTATGTGATGTCATGTAGAGCCCTTAACCATTACCTCTCCACTCATCCTCCTGGTATTGTGTACCTTAAATACCAGGGCTACACATTCCCCCATGGTAAACGACAGCACTCCCGGGCTGTGAAATACAAAGAGACAATTTCGTTTATGCATTAAACATTAACATTAACTCTTCCCATCCGGGAGGTAAAGATTTCTTGAACGTTGCAAACAAAACAGTAAACATAGGAAAATACAAAATATTAAATAGACATGTTCATATAAATAAACGACAATATTCTTGTGAAGGACCCGCACCAAACCTTCAACGTGGGTCCTGGGTGGGCTGCAGGACATATGAATGCAGACCTCACTCAGTGCCTCACCACACGGGTTTTATGTTCAGAGGTAAGTCAAGGCTTCGTGTGAAACCATTAAAAGGCACCTTAGTGCAACTATTTACAAGATACAGTTTTTGGGCTGGCTCAGTCCTCAGCCTCTGAGTCCATTATAAGACACAATAAGGAAAAGACACATATATATATACACATTTTACAATATTCACATTAGTTTGTTATAATTACTGCTGGTATCGAATGGGTATCTTCCCTTTTGTGATTCGCTCTGATCTACGTGGAGTAGCTTCAGGTATATTAAGTTGTGATCTGTCTGCACTGCGTAACGGCAAACTATAGAACTGCCTCAATCTTTCTATGGATCTGGCAAGCGTACTGATGGCTGGGCGGTGTGAGTCAGCTTCACCAGGGATCCCATAGTATGGGGCGCTGCTTCTGATGATCCTTCTTGAGATTCCGTAGGTTGAGGTGTTGCTGGAATGGGTAACTCCTGAACGGACTCAACTGGCACCACGGACACAACTGGAGGTAGAACTTCCTCTTGTGGCTGATAAAACTGCAACACCGGAATTATTACCGCATCTCCCAGTCTCGGCCAATCTGCAGGGAAATCTCCCAGATCCGTGTGTATGACCTCTTCCTTTCCTTCCTCTTGATTGATGACAGGGTTCTTTTCACAAAGCTTTAAGGGTACTGGACACAATTTCAATGGTCTCTGGACACAGTGGTTATTGTTCTTCCTCCGTCCTTACTGATGATACAAACTTTTCTGTTGTCATATTTAGAATCTTGTACAACGTAGGGTTCTTGTTCCCACTGGTTATCCAATTTGTGCATTTCCTTTTCCTTTTTAATACCACTTCTCCAGGCATCAAAGGCTTGGCAGGAGCATTTCTGTTGTAAATATCTTCCTGTTTTTTCCCGTGCCTTGTTGAGACTTTCTTCTACACAGGTTTGCACTCGTCTGTACTGCTCTTGCCGATTGATGTCCCAGTTTTCAATGGTGTCGTCTGCCTCCGGTTCTACCACTCCAAGTTCTAAATCCATTGGTAGTCTTCCGGGCCTTGCTCTCATAAGATAGGCTGGAGTGCAGTTAGTAGAACTTACAGGTATATGGTTATACAAGTCAACCAAATCAGGTAGTAAGTCCGGCCATCGATTTCTGTCTTCCAACGGTATGGATCTCAACAAGTCAAGGACAATATGGTTCATTTTTTCGCAAAGACCGTTGGTTTGAGGGTGGTATGGCGTTGTTCTAATTTTCTTGCACCCGTACATGTGACAGAATTCCTTGAATAAATCAGCTTCGAAAGCAGGTCCTTGATCGGTTAATACTTGCTCCGGATACCCATGCGGTCTGCAGAAGCTTGCTTGAAAGGTTTTCGCGGCCGTCACTGCGGTCTGATCCTTAACTGGAACAACCACCAGAAATCTGGAGTAATGGTCCACCATGGTCAGGGCGTATGAGTATCCAGATCTACTTGGCGACAGTTTGACGTGGTCCAGGGCCACAATCTCCAGGGGCGAGTCGTCCGGATAGGTTGCAGGGTGCCTTCTGACTACCGTAGTCCTTCCTTCTGAGACCACAGGGTTCACAGTTCCGACACCACCTCTCAATGGAGCTGCGCATCCCTACCCAGTAGAACCGGCATCTCAACAGGGTCTCCAGCTTTCTCCAGCCAAAGTGTCCTGCTTGATCGTGGTATGCTTCCAACATCATTGGGACGTCTGCCTTGGGGACCACGATTTGCCAGACCATCTCATGGGTTCTGGGGTTGACGTATCTCCTGCACAACTTCTCATGGTATAGGAACAACCTGCTTTTCTCGTTCCACAGGAGCTTGGCTGACATAGGTGCATCCTTTTCCAAAGAGGAGCCTTCCTGTCTTAACAACTCCTTGATGTGGCTGACCACTGGATCACTGTCCTGAGTCTCTTTCCAGCTGTGATGGGGTAAAGGATTTAATGTTGCACCATACTGCTTTCTGTTGACTCGATGCTCGTGGACTACCCCATTTCGATGGAACGCAGGTAGCTCAATTTCTTCCAGGTCGTCCGATTCTTCTTCCGTGTCAGAGTCATGCGGCCTTCGGGACAACGCGTCAGCATTAGCATTCTTTCGACCTGCCCGGTACTTGATAGTAAACTGGTAATTGGACAACCGAGCCATCCATCGCTGCTCCATGGCACCCAGCTTGGCGGTTTCCAGGTGCGTTAAGGGGTTGTTATCTGTAAACGCAGTGAACCGATTGGAGGCCAGATAATGCTTAAATCTTTCAGTAATGGCCCAGACCAGCGCCAGAAACTCCAGCTTGAAGCTGCTATAATTTTCCGGATTCCTTTCAGTTGGCCTGAGTTTTCTGCTGGCATATGCGATGACTTTTTCTTGGCCATTCTGCTTCTGACTGAGAACTGCTCCCAACCCTTCATTACTGGCGTCGGTGTACAACAGGAACGGTTGGCTGTAATCAGGATAGGTTAAGATCTCATCACCTGTAAGGATCTCTTTCATCTCTTGGAATGCTTCAGCCTGTTCCTTACCCCAATTAAAGGGAGGGTTTCTGCTCTTTAGGTATTGTCCTACTAGGAGGTCCTGTAAAGGAGCTGCCTTCTTCGTGTAATCTTTCACGAATCTCCTGTAGTAACCCGTTAGTCCCAGGAACTGTCGCACTTCCTTAAGGTTCTTCGGCTCCGGCCACTTCTGGATGGCAGTGACTTTCTCTGGGTCCGGCGCTACTCCTTCCGAACTGACGATGTGCCCCAAGTATTGTACCTTCTGTTTGAGTAGATGGCATTTTGAGGGTTTTAATTTCATCCCGTACCTGGACAGGGACTCGAATACTTCTGCCAGGTGCTTCAGATGATCCTCATAAGTCTTGGAATACACGATGACGTCGTCTAGGTATAGCAGCACGGTTTCAAAATTGAGATGTCCCAGGCAGTTCTCCATCACTCTCTGAAATGTTCCTGGGGCACTACTGAGCCCAAACGGCATTCTGTCGAACTCACAGAGCCCCATTGGGGTGGTGAAAGCCGTTTTCTCACGATCCTCCTCAGCCACAGCCACTTGCCAGTAACCACTAGTCAGATCAAGGGTAGAAAAGTAGTTAGCCGTTTTCAGAGCAGCTAATGATTCCTCTATGCGTGGTAACGGGTATGCATCTTTATGTGTTATGCGGTTCACCTGCCTGTAATCCACACACATTCTCATACTACCATCTTTCTTTTTAACCAGAACTAGAGGGGCTGCCCAGGGGCTACAACTATCCCTTATCACCCCGGCCTTCTTCATATCATGTAACATTTCTTTAGCCTTCTGATAATGGGCTGGGGGTATAGGCCTATACCGCTCCTTGATGGGAGGATGACTGCCTGTAGGGATATGATGTTGGACTCCCTTAATTACCCCAAAATCAAGTGGGTGCTTGCTAAACACTTGGGCATACTCTTGCACCACCCGTAATACCCCTTGCTTCTGGTGAGCGGGAGTGGTGTCCGTCCCAACATGGAGTTGCTGACACCATTCCGCCACCTGAGTTGCTGGGTCATTGTCCTCCGCTATTTGACAGGAGTCTAAGGACTCAGCCGGAAGAATAGAATTATTGTCGACAGCATGTAGTTTAGCAATGGTTGCATAACGGGGTAAGTTTACCTCATCATCTCCCCAATTGAGAAGCCGTACCGGTACTCTTCCATTCACCACTTCTACTACTCCCCTAGCAGTCATAAGTGTAGGTCTATGTTCTGAATGGTGGGGTTCTACTACAGCTTGGTAATTCTGTCCTCTCAGACCTATGGCTGCCCTGCACCAGATAGAAAAATATTTAGACTTGAGAGTCCTCAGTCCTCAAGTCTAAATATTTTTCTATCTACTGGCTAACACGGTACGAAGATACACATCTTTCCTGCACCAGATAATCATTTCACTCATTGGGGGTATCACAATAGGATCCGAGTCAGTGACCCGTACATTACCAACTTCGCCGTCTGTAAGCTTCGCTTGCTGCTGACACACCAGGGCCCGGATCTCTCTTTGGATTACTCCTTTCTGCCTTGGTCGGGCGATCTCAGCGAGCTGTTGGAGCAAGAACACAACTTCTCCCAAACAATTACCGATAATGTTAGTGCCCAAAATTATATTTAAACCGTTCTCCTCATTTACAGTCTTTACTACCAGAAGCCCCTGGTCTTTCAACTCCTCTCTGCCCACCTTTACATCTACACATTTTGTCCCGAGTACTTCTACAGGAAGACCATTAGAAGCATACACGGTAAAGTCAGGGCTCGGGGGTTTAAGACTGTCCATTGACCAGTACTTAGTATATAGGGCATCAGGTATTAGGGTCACCTGGGACCCAGTGTCTAACAATGCCGGAACTGCAATACCATCTAGGATGATAGACAGGTAGGGTCGCCCACCCACATACCTGCGGTTCCAGTCTAGGGGGGCCTGACGGGTATTCTCCTGGGTGTTGGCCCTTGGACCCAGGTTCTGCCCGTTTAAAGGACACTGTGGAGACATATGACCTTTCCGGTTGCATCGGTAACAGATGATCTCTCGACGAGGAGGGTGTTGATCAGAGGTCGCTCCTGGGGGTGGCGTTGTCCTCCTCCGGGGGGGCGACGTCTTCTTTCTTCTCCGGTGCATCCACGGGACGTCTTCTGGGCAGTCAGCTAACAAGATCTTCCCTTCCTCCTCTTTCCGCAGCTGCAGGGCACTCATCACAGCAGCCAGATTTTTAGTCAGCTGGCGCACCTCTGAGCGCAGACAATCCAATTCACTAGGGGGTGTCGCCTGCGTTTTGGTTTCTGCCACTAGCGGGGAAAAGGGGGTACTGCCGGTTCCAGAGTGACTTCACCCTGATGATGTTGGGTTGCCACTTCAGGTTTGCCCAGGGGCCGCAGCCCTTTTATTGCCATGTCTTTTAGGGCATCAAAGGTAGCATCCGGATGGTCTAAGGACCACCAGTTTACAGTTCTGCGTTCCTCTTGGGATCTCAATCCCTGGATAAATTGTTCTTTCAGCATTTTATTCTCATCGATAGCATTTAAATTATTAATCTGCTTAAGAGCTCTCAGGGCTCCTTGTAGTCGGCAAGCGTAGTCCCGGATGCTGTCACCTGGCTGTTGTGAACAGTGATAGAAGGCCATCCGGAGATCCGTTTCCGTGCGGTCTTCAAATATGGCATGCAGCTTAAGGAAGATCGCAGGTACCGACTCCTGATCAACGGTATCCCAAGTCTCCACTTCCCTCTCAGCAGCGCCAGTTAGCTGCCCTATTAGCACAGCAGCTTTTTGTCTCTCAGGCATGGAGTACATTTCTAGGATGCTGCATAACTTCCGCTTGAAGCCTGCTAATGTGCCTGGCTCACCGCTGTACTGGGGAAGCCATTTCGCCCCAGGCATATATGGGAGCGTTAGTGGCATGATCGGGACTACCGGACTGGGTGCTGGACCTGCACCCCCATCTGGCGCTACAATACCAGGCGGTGCGGGATTGGGGCCTCCGCTGGGGCCGCACTGTCGGCCGGTTGTTGTGACATTTAGCGCCCCCTTGGTTAAACGGAGCCTACCGGTTTCAGATGCTGCTACTTCACAGGCACAGCAGTGGGAACAGGACCTTCGTCGCAGGCGCTCTGATGTCAGAGCGTTCACTTCCTGTTGCAGGACCTGCCGCTGAGTCAGAGCCGGGGGCGTGTCCAAGACCTTGCGCGCTCTTTCAGGTACGCCCACCTTCTTCTCCAGCGCCTTAGGGCGCGAATCTGGCGGCAAATATGGCGGTATTTGGTGCCAAACAACAGCAACAGTCTTTTTCACCAAAACACTCCACAGGCACACAGGGCTCGCTATGCTGCAAGTTTCGTATCCTGTTCGTGACGCCAAAGTTTTGTGTCGACCCGCCACCACAATTGTGGATTACCAGGGCTATGGGGTACTCAGAGCCGAGCCCATGGAAGTCTATGAGGTTTGTCACAGGTAGCGGTGGCTCGGTCTGTGGCCCTGGCGGTCTGGCGTATGTTGGGGGAATATTTACAGGGGATAGATATATTTACAGTTCGTGACGCCACCTGTAGTCTCTGGTAATTTGTACCAGCGCTGCTGTAGATCTCTGAGGGGATGGTGAGGCAGCTAGATGTCGGGTCCCCTACAGGTGGGACTCTTCCCTCAGGTCGATAGTTATGGTGGGGTTGTGCAGGCATGCAATTAAATAACTCAGTCTCACACCGTCAGCGTCTTTCCATACCTTTTTACTTGTTAGATGGTACGGCAGGTCCCAGGGAGGCTGATGGGGTTGATGGAGGATGAGTTTTGAGGCAATGGTTGAGCAAGGCAGGGGCCTCCTTTACTCTCAAAATGATGATGAGTCCAACCAGCATAAAGCGTAGTTCCCTCTATAAACTCCAGCTATTTCAAAGCTGTACTGCCCGGTCAGTTTTGTGGTGGAGCCTTCCAGTGATGAAACTAGGTTCTTATATGCTTGGCCTAGCTCAAAGTTCCTATTCCACCTGACCCCTGTTACGTACTGACACTTCAAGGGCTGCTTTCTGTTACCTAAGGTCCAGTAAGCCTCTGAATCTTCTACCACTATGCGTGCAGCTATAGTGATGCTTCGGTCTCCAGTGACCGGTGACAATGTGCAGGATACTTCAATCCTAAAGCACTTCTGATTTCCTTCCACTGTGCCTTTCGACTTGCTCACACTCTCAATAGCTGTCTCAGTCCGTCTATCAGTGGGGCACAGCTCTGACCAGGCTGAGGTAATCTGGCTCACCTTTACTGGCCTCCACTTCTCTGAACTGCACAACAGTGGGATGACTCAGTTCTGAGCCACCGAGCTAGACTCTGCTCCTTCCTCCTCACAGGTCCAGGCTAGACTCACTGACCGACTCTGAACACTCCCCGTGGGAGTGTCTAAGTGTATGTGATGTCATGTAGAGCCCTTAACCATTACCTCTCCACTCATCCTCCTGGTATTGTGTACCTTAAATACCAGGGCTACACAGCGCCACCTATTGGAAGTAGCGATCCTACAAGTCACAATCAACCCTTTAACGAGTCTTGTAATATGACTTAGGATAAAAGCCAAATCAGAATCTCCATTTGCAGACACGGTGTTTCGGACTGTTGGTCCTCGTCAGTGCAAAATAGGAGAGATCTGATTTTTGGAGAAACTTTTAACTTTTATTATTATTATTATTATACATTTATATAGCGCCATTTATTCCATGGCGCTTTACATATGAAAAGGGGAAAAATATAGACAGGTACAATAAACATGTGCTGGACAAGGGACACACAAGTACAGAAGGAGAGAGGACCCTGCCCGCGAGGGCTATTCCCTTAAATCAGAGAGATATGTCACACAAAATAGTTAGTAAATAACATTTACTACATGTCTACTTTAAATCAGGACAATTTTTGAAACAAATTTTTTTTGTTACGAAGTTATAAGGGTTAAAAGTTGACCAGCAATCTCTCATTTTGACAGCAAAATGTACAAAACCATTTTTTTAGGGACCGCATCACATTTGAAGTGACTTTGAGGCACCTATATGACAGAAAATACCCAAAAGTGAAACGATTCTATAAACTGAACCCCGCAAGGTGCTCAAAACCACATTCAAGAAGTTTATTAACCCTTCAGGTGCTTCACAGGAATTAGTGAAATGTAGAAGGAAAAAAATTAACATTAAACTTTTTTTCACAAAAATTCTACTTTAGGCTAGGTTCACATTGCTTTAGGGCATCCGTTTAACGAATCCGTTAAATGGATGCGCTAACGCTGATGTCATTTTTTACATCTTTTTAACCCCCAGTGCTAACATATGCACTAAGACATGCTAGCATTTTGTAAAGATGCGTTACCATGCGTTACAGGTCTATGCACAGTGAATGCGTCCATTCGCTGTGCGTTAGACTTAACGCACCCCAAAATATTGTAGACCGCGTTCGAGGGTGTGTCACAAAGTAACTCATCATCACTAATGCATGCCGAATTTGGCGGCCAATGGGTGCGTTAACGCCTCCGTTACATAGCGTTAGTGCCGCTATGTAACAGATACGCTAAACGAATGGCACCTAACGTAATGTGAACCCAGCCTTAGACCCAATTTTTTTATTTTCACAAAGGTAGCATGAGAAAGTGGACCCTAAATATGTTTGTGAAATTTCCCCTGAGTACGCCCATACCCCATATGTGGGGTAAAACCATTGTTTGGGTGCTAGGCAGGGAAGGAGCACCGTTTGACTTTTTGAATGCAAAATTTGCTGGTATTGAGAGCGGGACGCCATGTTGCGTTTGTAGAGCCCCTAACGTGCCTAATCAGTGGAAACCGCTCACAAGTGACCCCAATTTGGAAACTAGACCCCTTAAGGAACATATTGAGCACCTTGAACCCCAAAGTGCTAAACAGAAGTCTATAACGTAGAGCAGTGAAAAGAAAAAATAAAAAAAATAGAATTTTTTTTCACAAAAATGAACTTTTAGTTCAAAATTTTTTATTTTCACAAGGTAACAGGAGAAAATGTACCCCTAAACTTGTTGTGCAATTTATTCTGTGTACGCTGATATCCCATATTTGGTAGAAAACCACTGTTTGAATTTTTTAACGCAAAATTGGCTGGAATCGAGAGCGAGTGACATGTCGAGTTTGGAGAGCCGCTCATGTACCTAAACAGTGGAAATCCTATACAAGTAACCACATTTTGGAAACTATACCCCTCAAGGAACTTATCTAGTTTTAAGGTGAGCACCTTGAAGCCTCAGATGCTTCACAGAAGTTTTTAACGTAGAGCCACAAAAATAAAAAATCCCATTTTTTTTCACAAAAATTTACTTCTAGCCCCCAATTTTTTATTTTCACAAGGGTAACAGAAGAAAATGGACACATAAAAATGTGCCTAAACAGTGGAAACCTCCCACATGTAACCTCATTTTGGAAACTAAATCCCTCAAGTAACTTATATAGATGTGTGCTGAGCACCTTAAACCCCCAGGTACTTTACAGAAGTTTATAATGTAGAGCCGTGAAAAGAAAAAATCTAATTTTTTGCACAAAATGATATTATAGTCCAAAATTTTTTATTTTCACAAGGGTCACAGGAGAAAATGGACTGCAAAAATTGTTGTGCATGTCTCCTGAGTATGTCAATACCCCATATGTGGGGGAAAACCACTGTTAGGGTGCATGGCAGGGCTTGAAAGGGAAGGAGCCCCTTTTGATTTTTTAATGCAAAATTGGCTGGAATGGAGAGCGGACTCCATGTCACGTTTGAAGAGCCCCTAATGTACTTAAACAGTGGAAATCACCCACATGTAACCTCATTTTAGAAACTAGACCCTCAAAGAATTCTTTTAGATGTGGGGTGAGCACCTTGAACTCCTAGGTGATTTACAGAAAATTATAACGTTGAGTGGTGAAAATAAAAGAAAATACATTTTTTCTGCAAAAATGTTACTTTAGCCCCTATTTTTTATTTTCAAAAGGGTAATAGGAGAAAATAGACCCCAAAGTCTGTTGTGCAATTTCTCCTGAGCATGATGATACTCTATGTGTGGAGGAAAACTACTGCTTGGGAGCATGGCAGGGCTTTGAAGGGAAGGTGTTATGGTTTGGAATGCAGACTTTGATGGAATGGTCTGGGGTCATCATGTTGCGTTTGGAGAATGACTGATGTGTTGAAACAGTGGAAACCCGCAACAAGTGACCCTATATTGGAATTGATCTAGTGTGTCTTGGTATGTGAATTTTATAATGTGGTGCCATATGTAAATTGTGTAGAGTGCATCAGGTTCGCATACACGAGTTGTGTAAGTCAGAAATGAATTTAGTAATCCATGAATGTGTGGTATAGTTTGAAGCATTCTTTATACGCAGGCCAGATTTGTCATGGCAGGTGTTGCATTGATGAGTGGTCTCCTTGCCCATCCCCCTTCTTTTGCGATCTTCCTTTCTTGAGGCTTTGAGGAACCTCACAGGGGATATGTTGGCCTAGTACGATACAAGCACCTTCAGTTCTGGAAGTACTGGAGCCCGCTCCTTCCTTATCTCCAAACATTAAGCTGTTATAGGTCTGCAACTCAGGAATAGAGCAGGGGGGAATCTGACCCTGCACTAGGACTAGTCTCGATCCCTACAATAGAGCGGGCGACCTATTCCTTGCGAATAGACCCACCGACGATCCTAGTCTAGACTCAAGCAAAGACCGGAAGGTGGGGGAAGGGGATCCCGAAAGATCTAGAGACTGGGAACAAAACACTGGTAACCTCCTAGCAGGGAAACAGAGGAAACTGCAGAAACAAAAGGAAAACATAAAAAGACTAAGCAAGCAGAACTAGAATTCCCAGAACTGCACAAAGTATAACACAAAGCTATCAAGGCTCCTAGCCAGAACTCAATCGGATTAACACTGATGTCCAGCAAGGACTTTGAGGCAGGTGCAGGGTAATATAGGGTGATACAATCACCTGATCAATGACAAGTACAGCATCAGGAAAAAAGACCAGCAGCCAGAAACCACAACAAGATGGTCAAACTGAATAGATTCTAACAGTACCTCCCCTTTTACGAGGATCCTCCGGATCCTCTTGGCCGAGCCTTATTCGGAAATCTCCTGTGAAAAGCCTTAATCAGCCTTGAGGCCAAGACATCCTCAGCTTTCACCCAGGAATTATACTCGGGACCGAAACCCTTCCAGGACATGAGATACTGCAATCTTCCTCTGTGCCACCTGGAATCCAATATGCGAGAAATCTCAAACTCGCCATCCTCATCAATTGGAGGAACAGTCGGCATTGCCTCCTTATCTATGCGTGTCAACTTTCTTCAGTAAAGATACATGAAAAACTGAATTAATTCTCCAAGACGAGGGTATGTCTAATCTCACAACTGCAGAGTTGACAACCTGAACCACTTTGAAGCGTCCTACAAATTTAGGCCCCAGTTTTTCAGAAGGGATCTTCAAACGCAGATTCCTAGAGGACAACCAGACCATGTCCCCAACTGCAAACAACGCCTCCCTTCTTTCCCTGCCAAAATATTTCTTAGTCCTCCTATTCGCCTCTTTTAGATTAAGGCGTACATTGGTCCAAACCCTTTTCAAACCTTCAGAAAAACTGTCCTCCTCAGGCACAACCGCCCCAATTTTTTAAAATGGACCCAAAGATGGATGTCTCCCTGTACAGCAAAAAAAAAGGAGAACACGCAGCCGAGGCAGACGTATGATTATTAAGAGCAAACTCGGCTAGTGGTAGATATTCTGACCACATCTCCTGATTGTCTGCTACAAAACATCTCAAAAACTGCCCAACGTCCTGGTTCTTCCTTTCGGTCTGTCCATTAGACTCCGGATGATAACCTGATGAAAATGACAAATGAACCTTTAATCTGTCACAAAAAGCACGCCAGAAATGAGCCACAAACTGTGGTTCTCTGTCGGAAACAATGTCCGTGAGAACACCATGGAGCCTGACAATCTCTTTCACAAATGCCTTAGTTAGAGTCTTGGCGCAGGGCAATTTATTGAACGGGACCAGATGACACATCTGTTATGATTTGGTAGCTGAGGAGAGCAGGCAAAAAAGGAAATACACCAGAGCAGTTGGAAACTATGAGATTGCAGTACCCTGACTAACCACCACAACTAGAGGCAGCCGTGGAGCGTTCCTACGTTGGTCCTAGACGCCTCGTCACAGCCTGAGAAACTAACTACACCTAAAGATAGAAAGAGGAAAGCTATCTGCCCCGGAGCAGATCCCCAAAGAACATAGAAAGCCCCCAAACATGTAATGGCGGTTAGACAAGAAGAAATACTGACACAGACAGAAAATAGTATGAGCAAACGTTGGGGCCCAAACTTACTAAATAGAAAAGGATAGGAAGGGCACTTACTGCAATCTCAAAAAACCCTGAAAAGCACCAACTCTACTAATTTCAAAAACACCTGAGATCACACGACCTCTACCACCTAGATTAGTTCTCTGGTGTAACCAAAAACAAAACAGCAGCCACTGAAAAAACTGGAAAAAGCAAATGTACAAACATCAGTGGCTGTACTGAACTGAGAGGGCAAAAGCCCCCGGAGGGGACCCTGAAGGCCCCCACAGAAGTGCAGGACAAAATGCAAAAATCAAGCACAAAAACAAAAAGAAGAAAATGTCTTATCTGTTAGCAGGAGATTCAGACACGACACAGCAGGCTAACAAGGAAACAGGAATCAAGGATTGAGACCGTCTAGAAAAACGAGAATTCAATATTTTCTCCACCACATACTCCAGATTGCCCTCAACCAAAACAGGTCAGGAGGCACAGTAGTAGGAACCACTGGCTTAACAAACCTCTTCAACAAGGACTTGTGGAACACGTTATGGATCTTAAATATCCCTGGAAGAAGCAAACGAAAAGAAACAGGATTAAGAATCTCCATGATCTTATAAGGTCCAATGAACCTAGGCTTAAATTTAGGAGATGCCACTCTCATAGGAATATTTCTTGAGGACAACCAGACCAAGTCCCCCACTTTAAACCGAGGACCATCAGTCCTATGCCGGTTAGTAAACCGCTGGGCCCTCTCCTGAGAGAGGGACAACCTCTCCACTACCTGGTCCCAAATCTGTTGCATACGTTCCACAACAGAGTCAACACCTGGACAGACAGAAGCCTCCGTCTGTCCTGAAGAAAATTGAGGGTGAAACCCAGAATTACAGAAAAAAGGAGACATCAAAGTGGCAGAGCTAGCCCTATTATTAAGAGCAAACTCAGCCAAAGGCAAAAAAGAGACCCAGTCATCCTGATCAGCAGACACAAAGCATCTTAGATAAGTCTCCAATGTCTGGTTTGTTCTCTCAGTTTGACCATTGGTCTGAGGATGAAACGCCGAGGAGAAAGACAATTGAACATCAATTTTAGAACAAAAGGTCCTCCAAAATCTGGAAACAAACTGGACTCCTCTGTCAGACACAATGTTCTCAGGAATACCGTGTAAACTAACCACGTGCTGAAGGAACAAAGGCACCAATTCAGAGGAGGAAGGCAACTTAGGTAATGGCACAAGATGTATCATCTTGGAAAACCTATCGCAAATCACCCAGATGACGGTCATTCTCTGAGAAACAGGGAGGTCGGAAATGAAATCCATAGAGATATGGGTCCATGGTCTCTTGGGCACAGGTAATGGCATCAACAAACCACTAGAACGAGAGCAAGGTTTGGAGCGAGAGCAAGTCCCACAGGACTGCACAAACTCCCTGACATCACGAGACAAGGTAGACCACCAAAAGGACCGACTAACCAAGTCTCTGGTACCAAAAATTCTGGGATGACCGGCCAACGCGGAACAATGAATCTCAGACATTACACTCTTTTTCCACTGGTCCGGGACAAACAATTTCCCAACAGGGCAGCGCTCGGGCTTATCCTCCTGACACCCCTCCAGAGCCAGTCTCAAATTGGGTGAGATGGCTGAAAGAAATACACCCTCTTTCAAAATAACAGAAGGATCAGATAACTCAGGAGAGTCCGCCAGGAAACTCCTCGAGAGGGCATCCGCCTTAACATTTTTAGTGCCAGGAAGAAATGAAACCACAAAATTAAAACGTGTGAAAAACAAGGCCCACCTGGCCTGTCTAGGATTAAGTCGCTTGGCAGATTCCAGATAAACTAGATTCTTATGGTCCGTAAGGACCACCATCTGATGTTTGGCTCCCTCCAGCCAATGTCTCCACTCTTCAAAAGCCCACTTCATGGCTAATAACTCCCGATTACCCACGTCATAATTACGTTCAGTGGGAGAAAATTTTCGAGAGAAAAAGGCACAAGGGTTACTTTTAGAGGTCTCTGGATCTCTTTGGGACAAAACGGCACCTGCCCCAATTTCAGAGGCATCAACCTCCACCTGAAATGGTAGAGAAACATCAGGCTGCCGTAGAACAGGAGCAGAAGTGAATCTCTGCTTAAGTTCCTGAAATGCAGAGACTGCCTCAGGAGGCCAATTCACCACATCAGATCCCTTCTTGGTCAAATCAGTTAATGGTTTAACAATAACAGAGAAATTAACAATAAATTTACGATAAAAATTGGCATAACCCAAGAATCTTTGAAGAGCCTTTAAAGAAGTAGGTTGGACCCAATCACAGATGGCCTGAACTTTGACCGGGTCCATTTCAATAACAGATGGGGACAAAATGAATCCCAGAAATGAGATCCTCTGAACGCCAAAAAGACACTTTGATCCCTTCACATACAGAGCATTCTCTCTCAAAATCTGGAACACAGTCCGAACATGTTTTACATGAGAGTCCCAGTCATTGGAAAAAATCAAGATATCATCCAAATAAACAATCAGAAATTTATCCACAAAATCCCTGAAAATGTCATTCATGAAGGACTGGAAGACAGAAGGAGCATTAGTGAGCCCAAAGGGCATCACAAGGTACTCAAAATGCCCTTCAGGGGTATTAAATGCCGTCTTCCATTCATCCCCGTGCTTAATGCGAATAAGGTTATATGCCCCCCTGAGGTCAAGCTTGGTAAACCAAGTAGCGTTTTTCACTCTGGAAAACAGATCAGAGATCAAGGGTAAAGGATATTGATATTTCACAGTAATATTGTTCAAGAGACGATAATCAATACACGGCCTTAATGAACCATCCTTTTTGGCCACAAAGAAAAAACCGGCACCTAAGGGTGAAGAGGATGGTCTGATATGACCCTTCTCCAATGACTCCTTGATATAAGACCGCATAGCGTCATGTTCAGGTACAGACAAGTTAACCCCTTACTGCCATCGGACGTACTATCCCGTCCATGGTACCTGGGCCCGTATGACCATGGACGGGATAGTACGTCTCGTGCGATCGGACGCGCTCCCGGGGGGAGCGCAGCCGATCGCGCCCGGGTGTCAGCTGATTATCACAGCTGACACCCATGACTGTGTGTCAGGAGCGGTCACGGACCGCTCCCGGCACATTAACCCCTTGCACACCGCGATCAAACATGATCGCGGTGTACTGGGGGCACAGGGGAGGATCGCGTAGGGTGGGGGCTCCCTGCGCGCCCCCCTGAGACCCTCAGAGCAGCGCGATGTGATCGCGCTGTTCTGAGGGCTTCCTCCCTCCCAGGACCCGGATCCAAGATGGCGCTGGGGTCCTGGAGGGAGGCGGCTACCTCAGTGCCTGCCGAGAGCAGGCACTGAGAAGCCTGCTGCACTGCCTGAGCGATCACTGGTGTGACAGAGTGCTGTGCACACTGTCACACCAGCGATCTGATAAAATACAGTGATGTCCCACCCTGGGACAAAGTAAAAAAGTAAAAAAATAAAAATAAACATGTTTTAAAAAAAAATCCAAAATAAATAAAAAAAAATATATATTCCCCAATAAATTCACTTCTTCCTGTAAATAAAAAAAACAAAGCAATAAAAGTACACATATTTGGTATCGCCGCGTCCGTAACGACCCCCCCTATAAAAATGTCCCACTAGTTAACCCCTTTAGTGAACCCCTTAAAAAAAAAAAAAACGAAGCAAAAAATCAATGCTTTATCATCATACCGCCGAACAAAAAGTGGAATAACACGCGATCAAAAAGACCGATATAAAAAAACATGGTACTGCTGAAAACGTCATCTTGTCCCGCAAAAAACGAGCTGTCATACAGCATCATCAGCGAAAAAATAAAAAAGTTATAGCTCGCAGAATAAAGCGATGCAAAAATAATTATTTTTTATATAAAATTGTTTTTATTCTATAAAAGCGCCAAAACATGAAAAAATGATATAAATGAGGTATCGCCATAATCGTACTGACCCGAAGAATAAAACTGCTTTATCAATTTTACCACACGCGGAACGGTATAAAACGCCTCCCCCAAAAGAAATTCATGAATTGCTGATTTTTGTTCATTCTAACCTCCCAAAAATCGAAATAAAAAGCGATCAAAAAAGTCACGTGCTCAAAAATGGTACCAATAAAAACGTCAACTCGTCCCGCAAAAAATAAGTCTTCACATGACTCTGTGGGCCAAAATATGCAAAAATTATAGCTCTCAAAATGTGATGATGCAAAAACTATTTTTGCAATAAAAAGCGTCTTTTAGCTGCCAATCATAAAAACCCGCTATAAATAGTAAATCAAACCCCCTTTATCACCCCCTTAGTAAGGGAAAAATAATAAAATTAAAAAAAAGTATTTATTTCCATTTTCCCATTAGGGTTAGGGTTAGGGTTGCGGCTAAAGTTAGAGTTAGGGTTGGCGCTAAAGTTAGGATTAGGGTTAGGGTTGGGATTAGGGGTGTGTTAGGGTTAGGTTTGTGGTTAGGGTTGGGACTAGGGTTAGGGGTGTGTTGGGGTTAGGGTTGGAGTTAGAATTGGGGGATTTCCGCTGTTTAGGCACATCAGGGGCTCTCCAAATGTGACATGGCGTCTGATCTCAATTCCAGCCAATTCTGCGTTGAAAAAGTCAAACGGTGCTCCTTCACTTCTCAGCTCTGCCATGCGTCCAAACAGTAGTTTATCCCCACATATGGGGTATCAGCGTACTCTGGACCCCAAGAGTTATTGTGCAATTTGTCCTATTTCTTCTGCTACCCTTGGGAAAATAAAAAACTGGGGGCGAAAATATCATTTTTGTGCAAAAAAAATTATTTTTTTGTTTTTACGGCTGTACATTATAAACTTCTGTGAAGCACTTGGGGCTTCATAGCGCTCACCACACATCTAGATAAGTTCCTTGTGGGGTCTATTTTCCAAAATGGGGTCACTTGTTGGGGATTTCCACTGTTTAGGCGCATCAGGGGCTCTCCAAATGCGACATGACGCCCCCAGACCATTCCATCAAAGTCTGCAATCCAAAACGTCACTACTTCCCTTCCGAGCCCTGACGTGTACCCATACAGTAGTTTTCTCCCACATATTGGATATCAGCGTACTCAGGACAAATTGGACAACAACTTTTGGGGTCCAATTTCTCCTGTTACCCTTGTAAAAATAAAATATTGGGGCAAAAAAAACATTTTTGCAAAAAAAAAAAGGATTTTTTATTTTTACGGCTGTGCGTTATAAACTTCTGTGAAGCACTTCGGGGTTCAAAGTGCTCACCACACATCTAGACAAGTTCCTTGTGGGGTCTATTTTCCAAAATGGGGTCACTTGTGGGGGGTTTCCACTGTTTAGGCGCATCAGGGCTCTCCAAATGCGACATGACGCCCCCAGACCATTCCATCAAAGTCTGCAATCCAAAACGTCACTACTTCCCTTCCGAGCCCTGACGTGCGCCCATACAGTAGTTTTCTCCCACATATTGGGTATCAGCGTACTCAGGACAAATTGGACAACAACTTTTGGGTTCCAATTTCTTCTGTTACCCTTGTGAAAATAAAATATTGGGGGCGAAAAAATCATTTTTGTAAAAAAAAAAAAAAAGATTTTTTATTTTACGGCTGTACGTTATAAACTTTAGTGAAACACCTGGGGGTTAAAAGTTCTCACCACACATCTAGATAAGTTCCTTGAGGGGTCTAGTTTCCAAAATGGTGTCATTTATGGGGGTTTCCACTGTTTAGGCAGATCAGGAGCTCTCCAAACACGACATGGCATCCAGCCAATTCTGCGTTGAAAAAGTCAGACGGCGCTCCTTCCCTTCCAAACTCTGCCATGCACCCAAACAGTGGTTTACCCCCACATATGGGGTATCAGCGCACTCAGGACAAATTGCACAATAACTTTTGGAGTCTTGTTACCCTTGGAAAAATAAAAATTGGGGTGAAAAGATCATTTTTGTGGAAAAAATATGATTTTTAAATTTTACGGCTCTACGTTATAAACTTGTGTGAAGCACTTGGGGGTTCAAATTGCTCACCAAAGATCTAGAAAAGTTCCTTAGGGGGTCTAGTTTCCAAAATGGGGTCATTTGTGGGGGTTTCCACTGTTTAGGCACATCAGGGGCTCTCCAAATGCAACATGGCATCCAATCTCAATTCCAGCCAATTTTGGTTGGAAAAAGTCAAATGGTGCTCCTTCCATTCCGAGCTCTGCCGTGCGCCCAAACAGTGGTTCCCACCCACATATGGGGTATCAGCATACTCAGGACAAATTGGACAACAACTTATGTGGTCCAATTTCTCCTGTTACTCTTGGGAAAATAATAAATTAGTGACTAAAAGATAATTTTTGTGGGAAAAAAATAGGATTTTTTATTTTCATGCCCGGGCATTATAAACTTGTGTGAAGCACTTGGGGGTTCAAAGTGCTCACCAAAGATCTAGATAAGTTCCTTAGGGGGTATAGTTTCCAAAATGGGGTCACTTGGGGGGGTTTCCACTGTTTAGGCTCATCTGGGGCACTGCAAACGGAACATGACCCCCATCAACGTCTGCATTCCAAAATGTTACTACTTCCTTTCCAAGCCCTGCCGTGCACCCAAACAGTTTCCCCCCCACACATATGGGGTATCAGCGTACTCAGGACAAATTGGACAACAACTTTTGGGGTCCAATTTCCTTGGGAAAATTCAAAAATTTGGGACTAAAAAATCATTTTTGTGGAAATTTTTTTTTTTTTCACACCCAGGCATTATAAGCTTTTGTGAAACACTTGGGGTTCAAAGTGCTCACAACAGATCTAGATAAAAGATAATTTTTGTGGGAAAAAAATAGGATTTTTTATTTTCATGCCCGGGCATTATAAACTTGTGTGAAGCACTTGGGGGTTCAAAGTGCTCACCAAAGATCTAGATAAGTACCTTAGGGGGTCTAGTTTCCAAATGGTGTCACTTGTGGGGGTTTCCACTGTTTAGGTGCATCAGGGGCTCTCCAAACACGACATGGCGTCCAATCTCAATTCCAGCCAATTTTAGTTTGAAAAAGTCAAACGGCGCTCCTTCCCTTACGAGCTCTGCCGTGTGCCCAAACAGTGGTTTTCCCCCACATATTGGGTATTTGCATACTCAGGAGAAATTGCATAACAACCTTATCTGTCCATTTTCTCCTTTTACCCTTGTGAAAATAAAAAAAAGTTTGTAAAAGATCATTTTTGTGGCTAAAAAGTTAAATATTCATTTTTTCCTTCCACGTTGCTTCCTGTGAAGCACCTGAAGGGTTAATAATCTTCTTGAATGTGGTTTTGAGTACCTTGAGGGGTGCAGTTTTTAGAATGGTGTCACTTTTGGGTATTTTCTGCCATATAGACCCCTCAAAGTGACTTCAAATGAGAGGTGGTCCCTAAAAAAAATGGCTTTGTAAATTTTGTTGTAAAAATGAGAAATCGTTGGTCAACTTTTAACCCTTATAACTTCCTAACAAAAAAAAATTTTGGTTCCAAAATTGTGCTGATGTAAAGTAGACATGTGGGAAATGTTATTTCTTAACTACTTTGTGTGATATATTTCTCTGTTTTAAGGGAGTAAAAATTCAAAGTTTGAAAATTGCAAAATTTTAAAAATTTTCGCCATATTTGCGGTTTTTTCAAAAATAAACGCAAGTTGTATCGAAGAAATTTTACTTCTATCGTGAAGTACAATATGTCACGAGAAAACAGTCTCAGAATCGCGAAGATCCGTTGAAGCGTTCCAGAGTTATAACCTCATAAAGAGACAGTGGTCAGAATTGTAAAAATTGGCCCGGTCATTAACGTGCAAACCACCCTTGGGGTGAAGGGTTAAAAAGGCGACCTTTAGGGAATTTACTACCAGGCACTAATTCAATAGCGCAGTCACAGCTCCTATGGGGAGGTAAGGATGCAGATTTACTTTCGCTAAACACATCAGAAAAATCAATCAAAAAGTCAGGAACATCCTGAGCCTGGGGGGAGGCAGAAAAAACAGGAGTGTTGGAATTAACACATTGGCAGCCCAACTGGTAACAGACACAGATTTCCAATCCAAAACAGGATTATGAGACTGTAACCAAGGGAAACCCAGTACGATAATGTCATGCAGATTATACAGCACCAAAAATTTGCAACTCTCCTGATGATCAGGTTCAACCCTCATTATCACCTGAGTAGAGAACTGAGGTTTATTCTCAGCCAAAGGGGTAGAATCGATCCCCATAGGGGAATAGACTTCCGTAGGGGTATCAAGGGAAACCACAACGTTTAGCAAAATCAAAATCCATCAGGTTAATAGCTGCTCCAGAATCAACAAAAGCCTGAGCAGAAAATGAGGACAGAGAGCATATCAGGGTAACAGTTAATAAAAACTTAGTCTGAACACTACCCCAAAACAACTGAGCGTGCAAAACGTCTTCCCCGCTTAGGGCAGACTGAAATAGCATGAGAGGCATCACCACAGTAGAAACATAACCCATTGCGCTTTCGAAATTCATGACGCTGTGCCCCAGAAACCACTCTATCACACTGCATGGATTCAGAAGCAGGTTCACAAGGCAACATTATTCCACGCATACCTTTCGCTCATGCAAACGTCTGTCAATTTGAATCGCTAATGACATAGAATCATTGAGACCAGAGGGAACAGGGAATCCCACCATAACATCCTTTACATTATCTGACAGTCCCTTCCGAAAAAGAGCTGCCAAAGCGTCGTCATTCCATTTGGTCAGGACTGCCCACCTACGGAATCTCTGACAGTATAACTCAGCGTCCTCAAGCACCCTGACTTAATGCCAACAAAGTTTTTTCAGCTTGATCAGTGACATTAGGCTCATTGTACAATAACCCCAAAGCCTGAAAAAATGCATCAACATCACTCAAAACGGATCCCCAGGTGTCAGGGAAAAAGCCCAATCCTGAGGGTCGCCGCGCAGGAGAGAGATGACAATTTGAACCTGCTGCGCTGCGTTCCCTGAGGACTTAGATTTTAAGGCAAAAAAACAATTTACAGTTATTTTTGAAATTCAGAAACTTAGCTCGATCCCTAAAAACAAATGGCATGGGAATCCTAGGTTCCACAACAGGCAACCTAGCAAGATAGGTAGCAATACTCCGAACCTCAGGGCAAGCTGATCCACACGGCCAGACAACTGTGCAAACTCCATTGAGAGAGAAAAAAAAAATCCTCCTCAGCACCCAGAGATACAGAGGGAAAAAAAAATGCAACAAACAGAAAAAAAAAAAAATCTCTGACAACTCTGACAACTTTTTCTTTCCACAATATTTTTCCCTTCTGTGAGTACCATATAATTTTTAGTTTTGGCCGGTGATACTGTTATGATTTGGTAGCTGAGGAGAGCAGGCAAAAAAGGAAATACACCAGAGCAGTTGGAAACTATGAGATTGCAGTACCCTGACTAACCACCACAAACTAGAGGCAGCCGTGGAGCGTTCCTACGTTGGTCCTAGACGCCTCGTCACAGCCTGAGAAACTAACTACACCTAAAGATAGAAAGAGGAAAGCTATCTGCCCCGGAGCAGATCCCCAAAGAACATAGAAAGCCCCAAACATGTAATGGCGGTTAGACAAGAAGAAATACTGACACAGACAGAAAATAGTATGAGCAAACGTCGGGGCCCAAACTACTAAATAGAAAAGGATAGGAAGGGCACTTACTGCAATCTCAAAAAACCCTGAAAAGCACCAACTCTACTAATTTCAAAAACACCTGAGATCACACGAACCTCTACCACCTAAATTAGTTCTCTGGTGTAACCAAAAACAAAACAGCAGCCACTGAAAAAACTGGAAAAAGCAAAATGTACAAACATCAGTGGCTGTACTGAACTGAGAGGGCAAAAGCCCGGAGGGGACCCTGAAGGCCCCCACAGAAGTGCAGGACAAAATGCAAAAATCAAGCACAAAAACAAAAAGAAGAAAATGTCTTATCTGTTAGCAGGAGATTCAGACACGACACAGCAGGCTACCAAGGAAACAGGAATCAAGGATTGAGACCAGAACAATTGATCACCGGCAACCCTGATGGGAAGGTGACTCCCTTATATAAGACCAGTCAGTAACACCTGATTCCCAATCCTCACAATCTTCACTGGACAGTCCAGTACCGTTTGTAACCACCAGAGGGAGCTTCTGCTCAGAACTCATTTCCAGCCTATTCACAACACACATCTTACTAAACCGGTCCACAACAACCCAGATGATAGAAAAACCTTCAGAAACCGGCAGATGGTGATAAAATTCATAGCAAGATGCGTCCATGGCGAGCTAGGAACCTCCAAAGGGCACAGCAATCCTGCAGCCGGGGCATGAGAGGCCTTCGACCTAGCACACACTGTACACTCACGCACCCACTTGATGATTTCTCTATGCCACCCTGGCCACCAGAAACTTCGACCGATGAGTTTTCTAGTTTCCGAAATACCTGGATGACCCGCCAACCGAGACTCATGTCATTCAGCAAACAAAGCTCTCCTCAAGGCTTTGGGCACAAATAATTTACCATACGGAGTGTTTGTTGGTGCAGAATTCAGGGCTTCTAGGATGTTATTCTACAACTCAGAACAAAATGCTGCCACCACCACCCCTCTCTGCAAAATACATTCCTCCTACTCAGTATTAACTGCTGGAGAGAAACTACGAGACAAAGCATCCGCTTTAACATTCTTTGTGCCAGGGATATATGTTACAAAGAAATGGAACAGGACAAAAAACAGTGTCCACCTGGCTTGACGGGCATTCAAACGTTTAGCAGCATCCAGATAAATCAGATTTTTATGATCAGTAAAAAACCTGTATCGGGTGTCTAGCCCCCTCCAAAAAATGTCACCAATGCTCAAACGCGAGCTTAACAGCCATTAATTCTCAGTTCCCAACATCATAGTTGAGCTCCATCTCCGAAAATTTTTTAGAAAAGAAAGCACAGAGATGCACCCCATCCTCTCCCTCCTGGGACAGAACTGCCCCCACCCCTACTGATGAGTCATCAACCTCTACCAAAAAATGATTGGTCTCATCTGTCTGGATCAAAACATTAGAGGAGCTAAACCTCTCCTTGAGATGCTCAAAAGCCTCCACTGCCTCAGTGGAACATTGGACAGTATTAGAACCCTTCTTGGTGAGATCAGTTATGGGTTTAGCGATAACAGGAAAATTCTTTATGAATTTTCTATATAATTGGCAAACCCTAAAAATCTTTGGACAGATTTTAAACATTCAGGCCTACAGCAGGCCAATTCAGTACTGCCTGAACCTTCACCGGGTCCATCTCAAACCCATCACTGGAGACCAAGTACCCCCCAAAACTCATTTTCTGTACCGCAAACTTGCACTTCACCAATTTAGCAAAGAGGTTGTTTTCGCTCAAAATCTGAAGAACTTCGCGGACTCTCTGCCAATGTGACTCCATATCAGGTGAACAGATCAAAATATCATCCAAATAAACAATAAGGGCGGCGTCACACTTGCGAGTGTGATGCGAGTAAGTTGCACGACTTCTCTCATCAACACCCGCATGGCCGCCCGCTCTCGGACCCGAGTGTGCGGCTGCATAGAAATACATGGAGCCGCACACTCGGGTCCGAGAGCTGGCGGCTGTGCCGGGTGTTGATGCGAGAAAGTCGTGCGACTTACTTGCATCACACTCGCAAGTGTGACGCCGGCCTAACACTCCTACCGATCAACGGCCTCAGAATGTCATTAATGAAATTTTGAAAAAATGCAGGCGCATTAGTAAGGCCAAAAGGCATCACCAGACACTCAAAATGACACTCCAGGGTATTAAAAGCTGTCTTCCATTCATCGCCCTCCTCTACCCTCAGCAAATTATATGCCCCACGAAGGTCAATTTTAGAGAACCACTTAGCTCCGGTTAGTTGGTTAAACAAATCGGGAATTAGCGGCAACGGGTAAGGATTGCGCACAGTGATCCTATTAATCTCCCGAAAATCCAGACACGGTCTAAGGCTCCCATCCTTCTTTTTGACAAAAAAAATCCTGCCGCCACAGGAGACTTAGAGGGTCTTATATGACCTGCAGCCAAACTAGTCTGTAGGTATTCCTTTAAGGCCTCCCTCTCGGGAATCGTCAGATTAAATAAACGACTCTTAGGGAGTGTAGCACCTGGGACAAACTCGATAGCGCAATCGTAATCTCTATGGGGTGGTAGAGTTTGCGATTCAACTTCTGAAAATACCTTCCAGAAATCCTGAAGGGCTTCAGGTAGCTCTTTCTTCACAACAGCAGCAATGTGAACATTACGACATTTACCATAACACCAGTGACCCCAGGACCTTATAATACCAGACGACCAGTCTAGCAACAGATTGTGCATTTTTAACCAGAGTAAACCCAGGACGACTGGAACAGGCAATTTATCCAGTACAAACAAGTCAATGCACTCCTGATGTTCCATATCGACAATAAGCGGGAACCCAGTGACCTTTCGAGACAAGCACCCATGCTCCAGGGAAGTGTTATCAATTGACACAACAGAGAAAGGAGATGACAATGGTTCAGAAGCAAATTTATATTTGTCTAAAAATTGTTGATCAATCAAATTCAGTGTAGAACCACAATCAACCATGACCTGAAAATCAATGGAATGACCACGATAGGTGAAATTACCAGAAAAAAAAAACACCTGCGGACCGTAAAAATGCAATATGAACGGGAGTGTTGCTCCTACTGACCTTTTCTTTCTTTATGCGAACCTCGCATTGCTTAATCAAATGGTCAGCCTTTCCACAATACAAGCATAGCCCCTTAGAGAACCTCCTCTTCCTCTCCTAGGAACAGTAAGATAAATGATGTGCACACTGTTAAGTCAATGGTTGGTGCTGGCTGAACCAAGTTACCACTAGTAGAGAGAAACAGCCGCACTCAGAGTTGATTGTGAAGCAAAATAAGTTCCATTTATTACAACAAAAATATAAACAGGAGCCACAATTTGTGTGGTATGAAGTAGAACGGATAACAAATGATGAGATTAACGTTTCGACCGATAGCGGTCTTTTTCAAAACCTCACTGTGAAGCAAAAAACATACATGTAAATAACAGACAAATAACATATATGACTCACAAAACAGGCAAATATATACAGAAATATACAAAAATATACAAAAATATATACAAAAATGTCTACAGGATATAACTATAAAGTCCCAAAGAAAAAACTCCTAGGAACGAGAGGAAATCGCATCAAGTTGCATTGGCTCCCGCTGTCGACGGGGCTATCCTGAGAGACTGGGTCCAGCATTATATGAGGCTTCTCATTATTCTGCTGTCTCTCAATCTTCTATCCACATGGATAGCTAACTGCATAGGAGATTCCAAAGTATCAAGTGCAGGATAAGCATTGAGCAAATCTTTAACCCTTTCACTCAAACCTGCTAAAAACTGACTCTTGAGCGCTGGGTCATTCCACCTGACCTCTGCGGACCATCGTCTGAACAGGGTGCAATATCTCTAAGCATCACCAGAACCCTGTTTAAGCAGTCTAAGCTCTTCCTCAGCTGTGGTGACTTGATCCGGATCATCATATAACAACCCCATAGCAGTAAAAATGCTTCTACTGACGTCAAACAAGGATCATTAGGTAGTAATGAAAATGCCCAGATTTGGGGATCACTTCGCAACAAAGACATAATAATCCCCACACACTGTGATTCACTCCTGAGGATCCAGGTCTAAGCCGAAAATATAGTAAACATGCATTTTTAAACGTAAAAAATTCCTGCAGTTTACCAGAAAAAAACTCAGGTAGTCCTACCTTAGGCTCTTCACAGCATAATCCAGGACAATTACTCACGTGCTGTTGCTGGCTGGCTACCTTCAAAGTTAACCCTTGCAAGTGTTGAATAAGTTCTTGGACGCTGTTCATATGGAAGGACTCCGGGAGAAAAAAAAATCCGTTTTTTTTTTTTTATTTGTGCTGGCTGGACATACTGTTATGGGTCTGAAACTCAGGAATAGAGCGGGGGAGGGGGAATCTGACCTTGCACTAGTACTAGACTTGATTCCTACGATGGAGCGGGTGACCTATTGCTTGTGAATAGACCCACCGACGATCCTAGTCTAGACTCAAGCGAAGACCTAAAGGTGGGGGAAGGGGATCCCAGAAAGATCTAGGGACTGGGAACAAAACACTGGTAACCTCCTAGCAGGAAAACAGAGGAAGCTGCAGAAACAAAAGGAAAAAACAAAAAGACTAAGCAAGCAGAACTAGATTTCCCAGAACTGCACAAAGTATAACGCAAAGCTATCAAGGCTCCTAGCCAGAACTCAAGCGGATTAACACTGATGTCCAGCAAGGACTGGGAGGCAGTTGCAGTGTAATAAAGGGTGATATAATCACCTGACCAACGACAAGCCCAGCACCAGGGAAAAAAGACCAGCAGCCAGAAACCACAACAGGATGGCGATGGTCAAACTGAATAGATTCTAACAAAGGCCATGATTACTACCTCTTGGAACTGCTTTCTACTGAGCTGTGTAGTTCATATTTAGTCCCTCTTAAGCTGGATGTCCGTTTAGGACCCAGAGACTCTGTGCCACTATTCACACTATGTAGGTTTTAACGTTAGATAGTGTAGTTACTGTCCCAAAAGGGGGTACACCTCCCGTGGTGGGACAGTTTTATACTTTTTTGATCAAAACGGTGTTTACTAGGTACCCATGTTAATTATTTAATGCACTTCCTTTTTTACTTATTTATTTTCATTAGGGTATATGCACACATTGTTTTTTCCTTTGGTTTTGCTTACCTCTTGGAATGCAGGTACATACTAGTCTGGCCTGCACATGTGATAGCACCAAAGTGTTGTACAATGCCATCTGTACGAAGTGCACAGCCAGCTTCTTGTACAAGCACCTTGGTTTTTTGTCATAGCAGTGTTTGACAGCGGGACAGCTGCCATGTGTCCAGGGTCTAACTGGAGGTTAGCACTTGTGTCCTCGGGTATTCCATTCTGGTCCTGTTTGAGGGGCCTTACTACGGGTACCCGGGGCTCACTTGTTACGCCACCTTCAGAGCCCCCCCGGACGTGGTCCCGAGGTTCCACTTCAAAAATAAAAAACGAATGTGAACTTCACCATTCTGCCTCCGCTTCCATTTGTACACCCACAAGCATGTTGTCACTACTTTAGGCTCTGCTCTCACCCTTTTTGAGCAGTTGCCCAATTAGCATCTTAGGGAGGTCTCTCTGATTTTTGTGGACAGTACCGTAGGCTGCAGTAGCTTGCTCAGAAACAGACTTGAAGAGTGGATGCTGGTATAAAAGTTATCTACATTGAGGTGATAACCTTGATCCAGTAATGAGGGCACCAATTCCCACACAATTTTCCACTCACTCCCAGGACAGGGGGACATTCAGGGTTTCAATCCGGATGTCCTGCCTTTCATGAAATCAAACCTGTGGGGTACCCTGAGGTACTCTAAAACAGTTTGTATAGCTTAATTGCATACTGGCCTCTTACTGGGCAGGTATTGCTAGAATTTGAGCCTCCCATTGAAATGGATTAGTGACTCATCCACGCAAATGTCCCTTTGGGACACATACACCTCAATAAACTGGTGGCTGAAGAGATCAATGACCAGCCGAACTTTGAAAAATCAGTTAAAGTTGGGTAATCTTGGGGAACACATTGTGCATTATTATTGTAATGCAAAAATTTGCAGAATGCCTCAAATTGTTTACAGGTCATAGCCATGTGGAACACTGGAGTGCTACAAAAAACATTTAAGAACTGAGAGTCCTCAGTGGTTGATACCTTTTAATGGCTAACTGAAAAGATGGTAACAAACTGCAAGCTTTCGAGACTACTCAGGTCTCTTCATCAGGCTAGGACTAATACAAAATCTGAAGAATCTTTACAAAAAACATTAACACTCCAATATTGCTGAACTCTGGCTTCTTCACTAACCCCATGTGAAGGACCAGGCTCCAAAATGTCATCATTGCTACTGCGTCTACAGGGATCCAGTAAAAATAATGGCCTTTTTTATGTCAAAAATTGCTGGACGTGCAAATTTGTTTGAGCCACCAAGAGTTTTACAAAATACTCAGAGAAAAAGACTTTGAAAAAGTCTATTTCTGTGAGGATGGTGGTGTCAAATTGGATTCCTAATTGTGCCACAAAATTAGGAATTAGTGGCTCATAATCTTCAGGGGGTAAGGTCCATACAGAGTCAGTAAAGGTGAGCGCTGGTTTATTTCTGCTCTAGGGTGTCTGCATGGCGGTTCGGCATCACTTGAGGAAGAGGAGGAGGTTAAAAAATAAAGCAAGCTGACATCCTCTCCCTCACTGTCAGTGTCGGAAGCAAGGAAAGTGCATGCCTCCTCCGCTGAATACTGTGTTTGGGATGAGCAGGGCTACATTTTTTTCATGTAAGTGGGTTTGTGTGTACCAAATTTTATTCAGTTGTGTGTGTGTGTGTGAGGCTTGGTGTAATTTTTTTTTATTTAGAACAGACATAGGACGCACACACGGATTTGATTATTTTTTTCGTGCTGAGAATACTTCAATTTAGTTAATAAATACTATGGTAAGCGACGATTACTACAGTATATTTTCCTGTCTGCAATCTAAATTATTTTTTTATTCTCTTTTCACAAAAGAACAACAACAACCGGAGTTTGATCACTGATGTGCGTCAGTGATCAGCACTCGACGGCTGTAGGATGGACGAACGGATGATTTTTTTTATATTTTATTGTCCCCCAATCTAATAATTTTTTTATTCTCTATTCACAAAAAACACCTAAACAACTAGAGGTTGATCACTGATGTGCATCAGTGATCGCACTCGATGGCGCAGGACGCACAATTTTTTTTTTTTCTGCGCTGACACTAACTCAATTCAGTAAAAATTACTGTTGTAGACAATTACAACAGTATATTATACTGTCACTAATCTAACCCTATCAACAAATCTAAATTACTTTAGTTTTTAACGCTTTTCTGATACTGACTTACTCAATTCAGTAAAAAATACTGTAGTAGACAATGATTAATACAGTATATTTTTACTGTTCCTAATGTAGTCCTACAGGAAAGATGTATATCTTTGTACCGTGTTAGCCAGTTAGTCCTATCAAAAAAATCTAAAAAGATTTTTTACTTGATTCTTTTTTAAGCAAAAAAAAACAAAATAAAAATCAACAGGAGGCTTGTCAGTGTGTTTGTCACCGACTAGTGCTCGACGGCTGTAGGACGCACGCATGGAGTGGTGCAAAAAGGGGTATTTAAAAAATAGACAGGAAAAAGTCATTGTCAAAAACGGAGTGGTGCAAAGGGGAAAAAACTGAAAAAAAAATAATGGAAAACAGTGAGCAGAGTGCGGATCAATGATTTGCGTCACTGATCAAAGCTCTGGCGGTGGCAGGATGCATTTAAGGAGGTGGGAAAAGGGGGGAAAAAATGGACAGGGACAAAAAAAAGTCCTGGAAAAAAATAACAGGAGTTTATTAGTGATTTGCGTCCCGTCAACGCTCAGCGGCTGTAGGATGACGAAAAAAAATACCAAAAAAGGCAATCAAGTACTGTCAGACATAACAGTATCCACCGGCCACCAGAGGGGGAAACCTCCCTTATATCCGCCGTCTGTATTCCTGATGCCATCCTCATTGAAGGGTTCAGTATGTTTGAACCACCCCAGGAGTTCTGCCCAGAATTTATTTCAAAAAAATTCATAAAAATACGTTATGTTTTGGGGTAGGAGAGTAAGCAAAAAAAGGCAATACACCAGAAGGTTGGGGAAACTACTGGATTTCAGTCCGACTAACCACCACAACTAAGGCAGCCGTGGAGCTTCCTACTTGGTCCCAGACGCCCGTCACAGCCTAGAGGATAACACCCTAAGATAAAAAAGGAAGCTATCTGCCCGAGCAGATCCCCAAAAAAATAGGAAACCCCCAAACATGTAAAGGCGGGGAGACAAAGGGAAATACAGACACAGAAAAAAAATATATGAGCAAACTTGGGGCCCTCTGCCCAACGAAAAGGATAGGAAGGTACTTTCGCAATCCAAAAAAACCCCAAAAAAAAGCCAACCTACTAATTTCCCAAAACACCTGAGATCGCACGACCTCTACCACCTAAATTAGTTCTTGGTGTAACAAAATCAGCCGCCCGCCCCCTGAAAAAACTGAA
>JARQOD010000010.1:106528255-106624994 GCA_033576555.1 Oophaga sylvatica | reverse complement strand
TGCAGAAACAAAAGGAAAAAACAAAAAGACTAAGCAAGCAGAACTAGATTTCCCAGAACTGCACAAAGTATAACGCAAAGCTATCAAGGCTCCTAGCCAGAACTCAAGCGGATTAACACTGATGTCCAGCAAGGACTGGGAGGCAGTTGCAGTGTAATAAAGGGTGATATAATCACCTGACCAACGACAAGCCCAGCACCAGGGAAAAAAGACCAGCAGCCAGAAACCACAACAGGATGGCGAATGGTCAAACTGAATAGATTCTAACAAAGGCCATGATTACTACCTCTTGGAACTGCTTTCTACTGAGCTGTGTAGTTCATATTTAGTCCCTCTTAAGCTGGATGTCCGTTTAGGACCCAGAGACTCTGTGCCACTATTCACACTATGTAGGTTTTAACGTTAGATAGTGTAGTTACTGTCCCAAAAGGGGTACACCTTCCCGTGGTGGGACAGTTTTATACTTTTTTGATCAAAACGGTGTTTACTAGGTACCCTATGTTAATTATTTAATGCACTTCCTTTTTTACTTATTTATTTTCATTAGGGTATATGCACACATTGTTTTTTCCTTTGGTTTTGCTTACCTCTTGGAACTGCAGGTACATACTAGTCTGGCCTGCACATTGTGATAGCACCAAAGTGTTGTACAATGCCATCTGTACGAAGTGCACAGCCAGCTTCTTGTACAAGCACCTTGGTTTTTGTCATAGCAGTGTTTGACAGCGGGACAGCTGCCATGTGTCCAGGGTCTAACTGGAGGTAGCACTTGTGTCCTCGGGTATTCCATTCTGGTCCTGTTTGAGGGGCCTTACTACGGGTACCCGGGGCTCACTTGTTACGCCACCTTCAGAGCCCCCCCGGATCGTGGTCCCGAGGTTCCACTTCAAAAATAAAAAACGAATGTGAACTTCACCATTCTGCCTCCGCTTCCATTTGTTACACCCACAAGCATGTTGTCACTACTTTAGGCTCTGCTCTCACCCTTTTTGAGCAGTTGCCCAATTAGCATCTTAGGGAGGTCTCTCTGATTTTTGTGGACAGTACCGTAGGCTGCAGTAGCTTGCTCAGAAACAGACTTGAAGAGTGGGATGCTGGTATAAAAGTTATCTACATTGAGGTGATAACCTTGATCCAGTAATGAGGGCACCAATTCCCACACAATTTTCCCACTCACTCCCAGGACAGGGGGACATTCAGGGTTTCAATCCGGATGTCCTGCCTTTCATGAAATCTAAACCTGTGGGTGTACCCTGAGGTACTCTAAAACAGTTTGTATAGCTTAATTGCATACCTGGCCCTCTTACTGGGCAGGTATTGCTAGAATTTGAGCCTCCCATTGAAATGGATTAGTGACTCATCCACGCAAATGTCCCTTTGGGACACATACACCTCAATAAACTGGTGGCTGAAGAGATCAATGACCAGCCGAACTTTGAAAAATCAGTTAAAGTTGGGTAATCTTGGGGAACACATTGTGCATTATTATTGTAATGCAAAAATTTGCAGAATGCCTCAAATTGTTTACAGGTCATAGCCATGTGGAACACTGGAGTGCTACAAAAAACATTTAGAACTGAGAGTCCTCAGTGGTTGATACCTTTTAATGGCTAACTGAAAAGATGGTAACAAACTGCAAGCTTTCGAGACTACTCAGGTCTCTTCATCAGGCTAGGACTAATACAAAATCTGAAGAATCTTTACAAAAAACATTAACACTCCAATATTGCTGAAGCTCTGGCTTCTTCACTAACCCCATGTGAAGGACCAGGCTCCAAAATGTCATCATTGCTACTGCGTCTACAGGGATCCAGTAAAAATAATGGCCTTTTTTATGTCAAAAATTGCTGGACGTGCAAATTTGTTTGAGCCACCAAGAGTTTTACAAAATACTCAGAGAAAAAGACTTTGAAAAAGTCTATTTCTGTGAGGATGGTGGTGTCAAATTGGATTCCTAATTGTGCCACAAAATTAGGAATTAGTGGCTCATAATCTTCAGGGGGTAAGGTCCATACAGAGTCAGTAAAGGTGAGCGCTGGTTTATTTTCTGCTCTAGGGTGTCTGCATGGCGGTTCGGCATCACTTGAGGAAGAGGAGGAGGTTAAAAAATAAAGCAAGCTGACATCCTCTCCCTCACTGTCAGTGTCGGAAGCAAGGAAAGTGCATGCCTCCTCCGCTGAATACTGTGTTTGGGATGAGCAGGGCTACATTTTTTCATGTAAGTGGTGTTTGTGTGTACCAAATTTTATTCAGTTGTGTGTGTGTGTGTGAGTGCTTGGTGTAATTTTTTTTTTATTTAGAACAGACATAGGACGCACACACGGATTTGATTATTTTTTTCGTGCTGAGAATACTTCAATTTAGTAATAAATACTATGGTAAGCGACGATTACTACAGTATATTTTCCTGTCTGCAATCTAAATTATTTTTTTATTCTCTTTTCACAAAAGAACAACAACAACCGGAGTTTGATCACTGATGTGCGTCAGTGATCAGCACTCGACGGCTGTAGGATGGACGAACGGATGATTTTTTTTATATTTTATTGTCCCCCAATCTAAATAATTTTTTTATTCTCTATTCACAAAAAACACCTAAACAACTAGAGGTTGATCACTGATGTGCATCAGTGATCAGCACTCGATGGCTGCAGGACGCACAATTTTTTTTTTTCTGCGCTGACACTAACTCAATTCAGTAAAAAATACTGTTGTAGACAATTACAACAGTATATTATACTGTCACTAATCTAACCCTATCAACAAATCTAAATTACTTTAGTTTTACGCTTTTCTGATACTGACTTACTCAATTCAGTAAAAAATACTGTAGTAGACAATGATTAATACAGTATATTTTTACTGTTCCTAATGTAGTCCTACAGGAAAGATGTATATCTTTGTACCGTGTTAGCCAGTTAGTCCTATCAAATAATCTAAATGATTTTTTACTTGATTCTTTTTTAAGCAAAAAAAAACAAAATAAAAATCAACAGGAGGCTTGTCAGTGATGTTTGTCACCGACTAGTGCTCGACGGCTGTAGGACGCACGCATGGATGTGGTGCAAAAAGGGGTATGAAAAAATAGACAGGAAAAAGTCATTGTCAAAAACGGAGTGGTGCAAAGGGGAAAAAACTGAAAAAAAAATAATGGAAAACAGTGAGCATGAGTGCGGATCAATGATTTGCGTCACTGATCAAAGCTCGGCGGTGGCAGGATGCATTTAAGGAGGTGGTGAAAAGGGGGAAAAAATGGACAGGGACAAAAAAAAGTCCTGGAAAATAGTAAGCATGGACGTTGATTAGTGATTTGCGTCCCTGATCAACGCTCAGCGGCTGTAGGATGCACGAAAATAAAAATAGCCAAAAATAGAGCAATCAAGTACTGATCAGTACATAACAGTATCACCGGCCACCATGATGGGGGAAACCTCCCTTATATCCAGCCAGTCTGTAATTCCTGATTGCCAATCCTCATTGAATGGTTCAGTACTGTTTGTAACCACCACAGGGAGCTTCTGCCCAGAATTCATTTCTAAAACATTCATAACAGTACTGTTATGTTTTGGTAGCTGAGGAGAGTAAGCAAAAACGGCAATACACCAGAGAGGTTGGAATCTACTGGATTGCAGTACCCTGACTAACCACCACAACTAAAGGCAGCCGTGGAGCGTTCCTACATTGGTCCTAGACGCCTCGTCACAGCCTGAGAGGATAACTACACCTAAAGATAAAAGAGGAACGCTATCTGCCCCGGAGCAGATCCCCAAAGAACATAGGAAGCCCCCAAACATGTAATGGCGGTTAGACAAGAGGAAATACAGACACAGACAGAAAATAGTATGAGCAAACGTTGGGGCCCAATCTGCCTAGACAGAAACGGATAGGAAGGATACTTACTGCAATCCAAAAAAACCCTAAAAAAAAGCCAACGCTACTAATTGCAAAAACACCTGAGATCGCACGACCTCTACCACCTAAATTAGTTCTCTGGTGTAACAAAACTCAGCCGCAGCCACTGAAAAAACTGAAAAAGGCAAATGAACTAACAACAGTGGCTCCAGAGGAACCGAGAGGGGCCCAAGCCCCATGGGGAGGGGAACCTGGCCAACCTCACAGAAATGCAGGGAAAGAAGCAAATGGCAAGCACAAAAAACAAAAAACAGAAAATATCTTATCTGAGAGCAGGAGAAGAGGCAAGACTCAGCAAGCTTCCAAGTGAACCAGGAAACAACGTTGAGACAGGAACAATTGATCACCGGCAACCATGATGGGGGGAACCTCCCTTATATCCAGCCAGTCTGTAATTCCTGATTGCCAATCCTCATTGAATGGTTCAGTACTGTTTGTAACCACCAGAGGGAGCTTCTGCTCAGAATTCATTTCTAAAACATTCATAACAATTAGGCCATCTATACAAAGCTCCACCAGTGTTCAAATATAAAATAATTTTTAGCTGCATCTTGCCTGGACAATAATTTTGGGCATAGTAGCAGTGTGTGGTACTCATTCTATTAGGCCATCTATACAAAGCTCCACCAGCGTTCTAAAAAAAAAAGAATTTTTAGCTGCATCTTGCCTGTAGAATAATTGTGGGCATAGTAGCAGTGTGTGGTACTCATTCTATTAGGCCATCTATACAAAGCTCCACCAGCATTAAAAAAAAATAAGAATTTTTAGCTGCAACTTGCCTGTAGAATAATTGTGGGCATAGTAGCAGTGTGTGGTACTCATTTTATTAGACCATCTATACAAAGCTCCACCAGCGTTCTAAAAAAAAAAGAATTTTTAGCTGCATCTTGAGTGTAGAATAATTGTGGGCATAGTAGCAGTGTGTGGTACTCATTCTATTAGGCCATCTATACAAAGCTCCACCAGCATTAAAAAAAAAGAATTTTTAGCTGCATCTTGCCTGTAGAATAATTGTGGGCATAGTAGCAATGTGTGTTACTCATTCTATTAGGCCATCTATACAAAGCTCCACCAGCGTTCAAATAAAAAAGAATTTTTAGCTGCATCTTGCCTGTAGAATAATTGTGGGCATAGTAGCAGTGTGTGGTACTCATTCTATTAGGCCATCTACACTAAGCTCCACTAGTGAGGAAGGTGCAGGAGCCCAGGAAGAAGTGGAGGACGAACTGGCGATGGGCATGGAAGACTCATCAGATGAGGGAGACCTTGATCACATTTCTGTTGTGCGATGTTGGGGGAGAGGGCAGAGAAAGGAAGCAGGATTCTTACCTCGCCATCAACACAACAGGGACTTGGTGCTCCTGGATGCGCAAGACACATGAGTGCCTTCTTGCTGCACCACCTGCAACATGACCCTCGAATTGTCAGAATTCGAAATAATCCTGACTACTGGGTAGCCACACTGTTAGATCCCCGGTACAAAAGTAAATTTGCCGAAATAATTCCTGCCATAGAAAGGGATTCACGCATGCAGGAGTATCAGCAGAGACTGTTGCATAATCTTACATGTGCTTTTCCACAAAACACCAGTGGTGCACATAGTGAATCTCACAGTTCTATCTTGCCAACCGTGGGACTGTCGAGTCTTCAGCACTCAAACCGTAACAGAAACACAGTATCTGCTGGTGTTAACAGCAATTTTGCAGAATCCTTTCACCACTTTTTTAGCCCATCCTTTGCAAGGCCACAGGAGACAAGAAGTCAGACACATAGTCAACGCCTAGAGACGATGGTACAGGACAGGGCCGGCTCCAGGTTTTTATGGGCCCCGGGCGAAGGAGCCTCAGTGGGCCCCTTTAACACAGACCACGATTCATGATGCACAGATACAGCAGAGAAATATAGGTACAGTACAATGCCAAATACTTCACTTCTTCCATTACATGACTGATATCTATTGTAAATTGTACAATAGCTCAAAAGCCGCCAAATCCTCACAGCGCACAGTACAGACTGGACAGTACAGTCCTCCATACAATATTATGGGCACCACATAGTCTTCCCCCTCATCACCCATATAATACCCCATGCAGGATGTCACCCCCCATATAATGCTCCATACAGAATACTGGACCCAAAATAATGCTCCATACAGAATACTGGACCCAATATAATGCTCCATACAGAATACTGGACCCAAAATAATGCTCCATACAGAACACTGGATCCAATATAATGCTCCATACAGGATACTGGTCCCCATATAATGCTCCATACAAAATATGGAGCTCTCCTCTGCGCTGTACTGCGTTCTGCACTGTTACGGCTCAGGAAAGGGCGCTGTGGAAAGCCTCCCCATTATCATCAATGCCTGCCCATCATCATCAATGCCTCCCCATCATCATCATGGCCTCCCCATCATCATCATGGCCTCCCCATTATCATCAATGCCTGCCCATCATCATCATCGCCTCCCCAATATCTTCAATGCCTGCCCATCATCATCATGGCCTCCCCATTATCATCAATGCCTGCCTATCATCATTATCGCCTCCCCAATATCATCAATGCCTGCCCATCATTATCATGGCCTCCCCATCATCATCATGGCCTCCCCATTATCATCAATGCCTGCCCATCATCATCATCGCCTCCCCAATATCATCAATGCCTGCCCATCATTATCATGGCCTCCCCATCATCATCATGGCCTCCCCATTATCATCAATGCCTGCCCGTCATCATCATCTCCTCCCCATCATCATCAATGCCTGCCCATTATCATCAATTAGTTACTTAAACCCAAACCACGGGTAACACAATTGAGCATAGTTCCAATCAGGAACGGGGCAACTCTTTACATAATTGAATACCAACAGAAAATCAGAGCATCTAGCCCAGCAAGTAACACAGAATAAGGCAGAATTTCTATAAAAGAAATAACTTTTATTGAAAAAAGAGAATAACACATAAAAAGTTCACAAAAACATGTAACACTAGTGAAGTACAGTGGTGAATAGAACAACCATAAAAAACCTGGAAAACATTGAATGGTGCACAGTCAATGATCACCCTAATGTAGCCCAGAAAAAGAAAATGTAAGCAAAGCCACTTATGACTAATGCCACAATGAAGTAAATGAATGGGCAACACCATATGAATGCCTCTAGGAGGATGGCATCATGGCAATATGGGGGAAAGAAGGTAAAGTACCACAATGAACAGTTCAACCTCCCTACAAAATGCCATGTCGAGTGATATGTATAAAACACTGCCGTGCACTAGAGAGTCATACACATAGGGGAGAGATTGAAAAAAGATCAGTCCAGAGAAAAATGTTCCCTAACTGAAGCCATAGTAAATACCAAATCTGGTGCAGCCATGCTTACCCATGTGGGACAATGTACCAGGAACGTGCCCCAACGCACGTTTCGCTAACTTGAGCTTCCTCGGGGGGCGGTATGGAGTGGAGTGCTGACAGGCTATATAAAGCATAGTGGCCAGGTGGGGATAATTCCTCATTCCAGCAGTGCGCGTGCATGCGCTGTCACAACGGCGGTATCCACGTCGTTTCCGGCCCTCCGATGACGGTGGGGTCAAGGAAAAACTTCCTGTGACGTCAGCGACCCCACCGCCATCTTAGTGGAGACCTTAGACGGAGCGGACCGCCGATGCCGCGCGCGCATGCGCAGCTCGACGGGAAAGAAGGCACTGTTGCTAAATACTGATAAGGACAGAGGAATGTAAGTTTATACTAGAGAAATAGGGCTAATTGCATAGTATGGCAGGATACGTGAGTGTAATGGACATGATAAGATGGCATAAATAATACAAAACCAACGAAGGAATAATGAATAAACAAAAGGATATTATATAACCCAATAAAGCAAATGATGTAGAAAAGAAGAACAAAAAACAAAAAATATATAGAAACATGTATAAGTAAAAAATATGTGAAACCACATGTAGTAGTTTGGAAAATAATAAATAAAAATAATAATAAACACATGCAACAAAATACAAAAAATAAAAAATAAATGATAATAAATAAAAATAAAGAAAAAATTATATAAAAATACAATCGCAGTGAATAATGATAAAGAAAATATCAACGTCCATAAATAACCGCCAGTAGAGTCATATTGCATGACTGATGTTAAAGTAAGTCCCATGTACTCTTCATCCATCTGATAACCTTTATTTGATATCCCCAGCTGGAGCCACCATAGGAGCAAAGTCAGATGCACGGTAGAGGAATGTATTACATTATTTCTGTGAACATAACAACAAATGAATTAAAAACAGCACAATAAAAACAAAGGAAAAAAGAGGCAGACCCGAAAAGGCAAATTGGCAGACTATTTATAAGAAGCATGCAAAGGAGTGTTTCTCATTTAATCCCCTAGGGGTCATTGTGTCCAGGGTTGTGATCTACCGGCACTCTAGCTGCGCCAGGGTGCGTTTGAGGTCACCACCCCTAATACTAGTGCGAACCCGGTCAATACCAATGAATTTGAGACCGGTAGGGTTACATCTATGACGCAGTCTGAAGTGTCGGGGGATTGTTTTTAGGGCTCCAACGTCCAATGCACCCTTAGCAGCATTGATGTCACGAATGTGCTCCCTCACCCTTATCCGAAATTCGCGTGAAGTCAATCCTACATAGTTGAGGCCACAAGGACAAGTGGCTAAATATACAACGTAGCTTGTACTGCAGGAAATGTAATGTGTTATCTGGTAGCTCCCACCTCCGTCCCCATCTCCAAAAGAGAGTGCGCGACGGATGTTATTGCATGCCAAGCATGAGCCGCAAGGATAGCAGCCTTGTCTCTGTACACCAGCACCAAAATGGTCAGGAGGATTAACCACATAGTGGCTTTTAACCAAAAGGTCTTTTAAATTAGGTGACCTCCTAGCTGTGAGAAGAGGACGGTCGGGTAGAATATCCCTCAAAATGGGATCTGAACGAAGTATTGGCCAGTGTTTAGACAAAATTTGCCTCATCTGTGACCATTTGTTATTGAAGGTAGATATGAATCTAATAGGTGGATTCGAGTCTCTTGGTTTGTAACTAGTACCCAGAAGGAGGTTACGTGGTGTGTTCTTAGCCCTCAAATAGCCTCGTTTAATAGTTCTTCTACTATATCCGCGGTCACAGAACCGCTGTGAAAGGTCCCTAGACTGCCCCTCAAAAAAACCATCGGTCGCACAAATACGTTTCATCCTCAAAAATTGGCCGGTAGGAATGGCTCGAATGGTAGCTGTTGTGTGTGCAGAGGATGCATGCAATAATGCATTAACAGATGTTTCCTTACGGAAGACATCCGTAAGCAACACGCCATTCTCAGCAACAATGATTTTGATGTCTAAAAACTCAATGCTCGCCCGTGACACTTGATATGTTAATTTGATGTTTAAATTATTAACATTTAGTGCCCCAATGAATTCATGAAGGGCAGGCTCGGGACCCTGCCAAATGAACAGGATATCGTCAATATACCTGTACCAATCGATGACGTGGGAGGAGGCGGCATGTGCGCCACCGCCAAAAACCTCTCTCTCCCAGTGACCCAGAAAAAGGTTGGCATACGAAGGCGCACATGCTGCCCCCATTGCGGTCCCCCGCTTCTGCAAATAGAATTTGTCTTTGAAGGTGAAAAAGTTATGTTTGAGAATAAACTCCAGCAGCTCCATGACCAGGGCACGCAGAGGGGAATCGAGGTCTCCCATGTCCAGAAAAAATTGTGTTGCACTCAATCCGTCATCATGATTGATGCTGGTGTACAGAGACTCGACATCCGCCGTCACCAAAAGCATGTCCGGCTCTAGGGTAAGTCCATCTATTTTCCTCAGGACGTCCGTCGTGTCCCTGACATAGGAGGGCAGTGTCTCCACTATAGGGTGCAGATAGTGCTCTATGAACTTGCAAATTGGATCGCACAGCCCACCTATGCCAGAGACAATCGGACGCCCCGGGGGTTCCATTAGGTCCTTGTGGACCTTTGGCAACAGGTAGAAGGTGGGAACCACCGGACACGACACAGTCAAACCTTCAAGAACCTTTTTGGGAATAATACCCAGGTTAAAGGCTTCTTCCAGAAGAAGTGAAAGGGCACTTGAAAAGGTGTGCACAGGGTTGTTGGGGAGGAGAGTGTATGCCTCTCTATCTCGAAGCTGCCTGAGAGCCTCCCTTTCATACTTCTCCACCGGCCAGACCACCACGTTCCCCCCCTTATCAGCCGGTTTAATAACCACATCACGTAGAGATCTTAATTGTTTGAGTGCTTCTCTCTGCACACGGGTGAGATTGTCACCCCTCTATTGGACAGGGATTCTTTTGAATTCCTCCAAGACCAATCTGTTGAAAATGGATGTCGAGTCTCTGTACACCAGCATCAATCATGATGACGGATTGAGTGCAACACAATTTTTTCTGGACATGCGAGACCTCGATTCCCCTCTGCGTGCCCTGGTCATGGAGCTGCTGGAGTTTATTCTCAAACATAACTTTTTCACCTTCAAAGACAAATTCTATTTGCAGAAGCGGGGGACCGCAATGGGGGCGGCATGTGCGCCTTCGTATGCCAACCTTTTTCTGGGTCACTGGGAGAGAGAGGTTTTTGGCGGTGGCGCACATGCCGCCTCCTCCCACGTCATCGGTTGGTACAGGTATATTGACGATATCCTGTTCATTTGGCAGGGTCCCGAGCCTGCCCTTCATGAATTCATTGGGGCACTAAATGTTAATAATTTAAACATCAAATTAACATATCAAGTGTCACGGGCGAGCATTGAGTTTTTAGACATCAAAATCATTGTTGCTGAGAATGGCGTGTTGCTTACGGATGTCTTCCGTAAGGAAACATCTGTTAATGCATTATTGCATGCATCCTCTGCACACACAACAGCTACCATTCGAGCCATTCCTACCGGCCAATTTTTGAGGATGAAACGTATTTGTGCGACCGATGGGTTTTTTGAGGGGCAGTCTAGGGACCTTTCACAGCGGTTCTGTGACCGCGGATATAGTAGAAGAACTATTAAACGAGGCTATTTGAGGGCTAAGAACACACCACGTAACCTCCTTCTGGGTACTAGTTACAAACCAAGAGACTCGAATCCACCTATTAGATTCATATCTACCTTCAATAACAAATGGTCACAGATGAGGCAAATTTTGTCTAAACACTGGCCAATACTTCGTTCAGATCCCATTTTGAGGGATATTCTACCCGACCGTCCTCTTCTCACAGCTAGGAGGTCACCTAATTTAAAAGACCTTTTGGTTAAAAGCCACTATGTGGTTAATCCTCCTGACCATTTTGGTGCTGGTGTACAGAGACAAGGCTGCTATCCTTGCGGCTCATGCTTGGCGTGCAATAACATCCGTCGCGCACTCTCTTTTGGAGACGGGGACGGAGGTGGGAGCTACCGGATAAGACATTACATTTCCTGCAGTACAAGCTACGTTGTATATTTAGCCACTTGTCCTTGTGGCCTCAACTATGTAGGATTGACTTCACGCGAATTTCGGATAAGGGTGAGGGAGCACATTCGTGACATCAATGCTGCTAAGGGTGCATTGGACGTTGGAGCCCTAAAAACATTTCCCCGACACTTCAGACTGCGTCATAGATGTAACCCTACCGGTCTCAAATTCATTGGTATTGACCGGGTTCGCACTAGTATTAGGGGTGGTGACCTCAAACGCACCCTGGCGCAGCTAGAGTGCCGGTGGATCACAACCCTGGACACAATGACCCCTAGGGGATTAAATGAGAAACACTCCTTTGCATGCTTCTTATAAATAGTCTGCCAATTTGCCTTTTCGGGTCTGCCTCTTTTTTCCTTTGTTTTTATTGTGCTGTTTTTAATTCATTTGTTGTTATGTTCACAGAAATAATGTAATACATTCCTCTACCGTGCATCTGACTTTGCTCCTATGGTGGCTCCAGCTGGGGATATCAAATAAAGGTTATCAGATGGATGAAGAGTACATGGGACTTACTTTAACATCAGTCATGCAATATGACTCTACTGGCGGTTATTTATGGACGTTGATATTTTCTTTATCATTATTCACTGCGATTGTATTTTTATATAATTTTTTCTTTATTTTTATTTATCATTTATTTTTTATTTTTTGTATTTTGTTGCATGTGTTTATTATTATTTTTATTTATTATTTTCCAAACTACTACATGTGGTTTCACATATTTTTTACTTATACATGTTTCTATATATTTTTTGTTTTTTGTTCTTCTTTTCTACATCATTTGCTTTATTGGGTTATATAATATCCTTTTGTTTATTCATTATTCCTTCGTTGGTTATGTATTATTTATGCCATCTTATCATGTCCATTACACTCACGTATCCTGCCATACTATGCAATTAGCCCTATTTCTCTAGTATAAACTTACATTCCTCTGTCCTTATCAGTATTTAGCAACAGTGCCTTCTTTCCCGTCGAGCTGCGCATGCGCGCGCGGCATCGGCGGTCCGCTCCGTCTAAGGTCTCCACTAAGATGGCGGTGGGGTCGCTGACGTCACAGGAAGTTTTTCCTTGACCCCACCGTCATCGGAGGGCCGGAAACGGCGTGGATACCGCCGTTGTGACAGCGCATGCACGCGCACTGCTGGAATGAGGAATTATCCCCACCTGGCCACTATGCTTTATATAGCCTGTCAGCACTCCACTCCATACCGCCCCCCGAGGAAGCTCAAGTTAGCGAAACGTGCGTTGGGGCACGTTCCTGGTACATTGTCCCACATGGGTAAGCATGGCTGCACCAGATTTGGTATTTACTATGGCTTCAGTTAGGGAACATTTTTCTCTGGACTGATCTTTTTTCAATCTCTCCCCTATGTGTATGACTCTCTAGTGCACGGCAGTGTTTTATACATATCACTCGACATGGCATTTTGTAGGGAGGTTGAACTGTTCATTGTGGTACTTTACCTTCTTTCCCCCATATTGCCATGATGCCATCCTCCTAGAGTCATTCATATGGTGTTGCCCATTCATTTACTTCATTGTGGCATTAGTCATAAGTGGCTTTGCTTACATTTTCTTTTTCTGGGCTACATTAGGGTGATCATTGACTGTGCACCATTCAATGTTTTCCAGGTTTTTTATGGTTGTTCTATTCACCACTGTACTTCACTAGTGTTACATGTTTTTGTGAACTTTTTATGTGTTATTCTCTTTTTTCAATAAAAGTTATTTCTTTTATAGAAATTCTGCCTTATTCTGTGTTACTTGTTGGGCTAGATGCTCTGATTTTCTGTTGGTATTCCATTATCATCAATGCCTGCCCATCATCACACACAGACAGCACACAAGCACTCTCTCACATACATACATACATACACACACACACACACACACACACACACAAAGCACCGCACTACATACACACAGACACACACACACAGACACATACACAAACACACACACATCTAACCTGTCTGGCGTTCGCGCCCTCTCTGCCACAGCTGGCCGCTGAATGATGATGTCATTCAGCGGCCTGCTGTGAGAGGAAGCGCCGGCGCCCCCTGGAGCCCGGAGCTGTGGCAGCGGAGGCACGGGAGAGGTAAGTATTGTGCCAGCTCCTGCCGGGGCCCTGAGCAAGCGGGGGGGCCCCAGCAGCGGCGCTGACACCGCTCTCCTCCGCTAACGGGCGCCGGGGCGCCCGACGGCGAGTGGGCCCCCCCGCCTGCTCAGGGCCCCGGCACTTGCCCGGGTGTGCCGGGTGCTGACGCCGGCCCTGGTACAGGAGTATCTCCAACTGAACATAGAAGCCATGACTGTGTCACTGGACCTTTGCTCTTTTTGGGCTTCCAATCTGGATAAATGGCTGTAGCTCGCCACTCATGCCTTGGAGATCTTGTCATGCCCCGCAGCCAGCGTTCTCTCTGAACGTGTGTTCAGCGCTGCTGGTGGTGTGCTGACAGATAAGCGCACGTGGCTGTCCACTGACAATGTAGACAGACTCACGTTCATAAAGATGAACAAATCATGGATCCGCAAGGACTTTTCTACCCCTGTGTCATCCTGGGGAGAGTAAAAGCTTAAGGATTTGTTAAAATCACCTCACCAAACATTTTAAGCAATTCTGGGGCAATTGATGCTACTTAAGTGGTGTCTGTGCCCCAAATTTTTGGAAAAAATGGAGACTCTTTTTGGAGTCCCCTTGCTGTGTTTTACGTGACGTTGGCATCATCAATTACAGGTGGGTTGGGTCTTTCCCCCCCCCCTTTTAACCGTAAGAAGCTACATACACTATGGCTTGGGGTAACACAGATGGTTGAGTGTCAAGACTGAGCTGTTTACTCATACTATAGCCTGGGAATCAGAGGTCTGCTCCAAAGCTTCAGTGTCTGCTAGTCAGTGGAGTAGCCACCGGCTGTAGATCTAATTAAATTTTATTTTTGCAAATTCCTTTTTTTTTTTTTGTGGTGAAAAAGTACAAGAACATAAAATATACATAGTAAAAGGGGTAGTATAACTATAAATGTATGCTTGACGACAGTACGTTGGGGGGTACAGGGAGGGTTTTCCATCAATATCCAGATCAAGCATGTATTTTTCTTTTCCAATAATTTTATTCAAATTTTCAAGGACGGGAAGGGAAACAATAGGGAATAAGGAAGGGAAAGAGGGAGATACAAGGAAAGGGAAAGGAAAAAGCAGGAAAGGCAGTGAAGGAGGAAACAATATGAAATTGTAACTATAGCACATTAGTGACAAAGTTTATACATAAAATGAACTAATAAGAAAGAAAACAGACAAGTACATTTCGTATATTAGGGAAACAATTCCATCCATTTGAACCATTTTTTGAAGAATTTATCGCAGTGGTTATTAACCAATGCTAGTTTATATTCAAACGATTTATGAAGTGTGATTTTATCAACAATGTCTTGAAAAGAGGGTGACTCTGATTTTTTCCAGTAGAGAGCAATGCTGTTTTTGGTTACCAGTAGGATGTGGACTATTAATAATCTCAAATGTGGGTAAATTTTTTAAGTATTTAGTGTGAGAAGGGCCAATTGAGGTGTTAGTAGAATTTGTTTAGAAGAGATGGTATTAATAAGACCCAAAACTTTCTTCCAGAGGGGACGGATTTTCGGGCATTGCCAGAAAATGTGTAGGAGATTACCATAACGACCACAGCTTCTCCAGCAATTAGGTGAATGAATGTTGTTAATTTTAGATAATCTAGCAGGAGTAAAATACCACCTTGTGAGGAGTTTGTGGTATGATTCTTGAAGGGCCATAGAGAGAGAAGATGCATAGGAAAGCGTACATGCATATTCCCATTCAGAGTGGTCAAACGTTAAATGAAGTTCTGACTCCCATTTAACCATGTTTTGTGTTTTGACCAACTGCGTGATGTGGTTAAACCATTGGTATACGTAGTTAAGACTCCAAAAAATTTTATGATCTAAGGCTGCTTTCACACTTGCGTTTTTTTGCGCAGCGCATCTTGCGCTATTGGATGCATGCGCAATGTTCCCCTATCTTTAATATGGCGGGCGCAGGGTCTAGCGCTTGCACGCGTTCATGTGCGTTTGTCGTGCGCTGCGCATTTTCCCGGTGTGCGCCCATACGCGCCAGATGCTACATGTTGCATTTTTTTTCCGCCCAACCGCTTCAAAAAAATGCGTGCGCACGTGTGCGCATGCTATGCGCAAAAAATAACATTGCAGTCTATGGGGGCGCTGGCGTGCGCATGGCTTTGCGCTCGTCAGCGCTTTTGCACGCACGCGATTTTTCTGTAAATAATGGTGCCAGAGATGATGGAGGCAGAGATGATGGAGTCAGAGATGATAGTGTGTAGCCCTGGTGTTAGGCACACGCAGTACCCTGGAGAGTGTGTGGCGAGACAGCAGTTTAATGCTAAATACCCATTCACTCAACATACACTAGACACACCCTTAGGGTAGTGCAGTTACTTGAGGGAGTGGTCAGGGTGTATATGTTGTTGAGTGATTAGTAGTGAGTGCCTGGACGTCAGACAGAGCAGACGTCTGGAGTTTAGCTGGAGGGAGGAAGCAGTCCAGCCTGCTCTATCATCAGTTCAGAACGTGGAGGCTAGTACAGGTGGTCTCATTCACCTTAGCCTAGTCAGAGCTGTTCCTCACCTGAATACATTGGAAGAAAGAAGAAGCTTAGTGCAGAAAGACTTCAGACACCTGTCTAAAGGACAGTGAAAGGTTCAGAGACGTGCTCCTGCCTAGTGATAACTGAGCATCTGTAACTAACTTCGTAGAAAGTGAATGAAGGAAGTGACTACCCGACTTTATGCAAGTGTGAGTGCTTATGCTACCAGCGAGGACAAGGCGAAAGGCACAGTGGAAAGTTTATTGGAAAGGTGCGTTTGGATTGAAGAAGTCCTGCACATTGCAACCGGTCACTGGGGACCGAAGGATCACTATTAGCTTCAAGCATAGTGGTAAGAAAACCAGGGATTTACCGGACCCTAGGTCGCGGCAAACAGCCCCTTATAGTCAGTACGTAACTGGGGTCAGGGGGAGTGAAGACTTTGAGTCAGGCGCAGACAAAATAAGAATTCAGCTCTCTCGCAGGAAGGCTCCTACCACAAAACTGACTGGGCAGTACAGCTATGGATTAGCTGGAGTTATTGAGGGAACTACGCTTCAGGCTGGTTGTACTCATCGTATTGAAAGTAAAGGAGGCCCCTAACTTGTCCAGCTGCTGTCTCAAGATACACTCTCCTTGGATCAGCCTCCCTGGGACCTGCCTGAACATCTTACAAGTAAAGGTATGGAAAGACGCTGACCGTGTGAGACTGAGTTATTATTGCATGCCTGCACAATCCCTACCTAACTACCGACCTGAGGGAAGAGTCCCACCTGTAGGGGACCCGACATCTAGCTGCCTCACCATCCCCTCAGAGCTCTACAGCAGCGCTGGTATAAATTACCAGAAGACTACAGGTGGCGTCACGAACTGTATATAAATCTATCCCCTGTAAATATTCCCCCAACATACGCCAGACCGCCAGGGCCACAGACCGAGCCACAGCTACCTGTGACAATCCCATAGACTTCTACGGGCTCGGCTCTGAGTACCCCATATCCCTGGTAATCCACAATTGTGGTGGCGGGTCGACACAATAGAGCCAGTGATGATGGAGACAGAGATGATAGAGCCAGAGATGATGGAGCCAGAGATGATAGAGCCAGAGATGATGGAGCCAGAGATGATAGAGCCAGAGATGATGGAGACAGAGATGATAGAGCCAGAGATGATGGAGACAGAGATGATAGAGCCAGAGATGATGGAGGCAGAGATGATAGAGCCAGAGATGATGGATGCAGAGATGATGGAGACAGATGATGGAGGCAGAGATGATAGAGCCAGAGATGATGGAGGCAGAGATGATGGAGACAGATGATGGAGGCAGAGATGATGGAGACAGATGATGGAGCCAGAGATGATGGAGCCAGAGATGATAGAGCCAGAGATGATGGAGACAGAGATGATAGAGCCAGAGATGATGGAGGCAGAGATGATGGAGACAGATGATGGAGCCAGAGATGATGGAGCCAGAGATGATAGAGCCAGAGATGATGGAGGCAGAGATGATGGAGACAGATGATGGAGCCAGAGATGATGGAGCCAGAGATGATAGAGCCAGAGATGATGGAGACAGAGATGATAGAGCCAGAGATGATGGAGGCAAAGATGATGGAGACAGAGATGATAGAGCCAGAGATGATGGAGGCAGAGATGATGGAGACAGAGATGATGGAGACAGATGATGGAGCCAGAGATGATAGAGCCAGAGATGATGGAGACAGAGATGATAGAGCCAGAGATGATGGAGGCAGAGATGATGGCGACAGATGATGGAGCCAGAGATGATGGAGCCAGAGATGATGGAGGCAGAGATGATGGAGGCAGAGATGATAATGTGACAAATAGAAAACGCATGCGCCAAAAAACCGCAAACGCATGCAAAAACGCATGAAATCGCAGACAAACGCTGCGTTTTTTTGTCGAAATGCGCATGATGATGCGACTAAATATTGCACCGTTTACAAGCGTTTGAATGCGTTTTTTTAATGCGCTTCATGTGCGCTCGAAACGCAGCGCAAAAAAACGCAAGTGTGAAAGTAGCCTAAGTTGCAAAGTAAATTTAAAACTGGTTCAGAAATCCGAGGGTGCACTTGCAGGAAGACATAAATTTGTTCCTTGAGAATAATGTAGTGAAAAAATTATAGGGAGGATGAATGGAAATGTTTCTTAATAAAAGAATAAGGATAGAATTTAGAACCATCATAGATATCTCCCAGTTTCTTAATACCCAATTTGAGCAAGAGAGGGTCCAAGACCAATCCCCTAGATTCATGGATATGAGGTAATGGAATATTCTTGAGGATATGGATTTTATCACATCCCTTTTTTGGTTTAGCAAGCCTTTTCCAGGCCTCAATGGAAGGCTGGAGAATGGCGTGGGAACTATAAGGAATTTGCTTGTTTAAGAGAAAACCTAATACTAACAAATGGGGAGGTTTGTAGTTGTTTAAAAAGAGTTCTAAATCGTACCAGGCTGGAGGGTCTTTATGAGGCTACCAAAAAAAGCTCTGTTTGATCAGATTAGCAGAGTAATAAGCCGAAATGTTCAGTAGTCCAGCTCCACCATAAATTTTTTGATTATAAAGAACATTTTGAGCCACTCTGGCTTTCATCCTACCCCAAATAAAATGATTAAGTGAGAGCTTTACAAACTGGTAAGGAATGAGGATGAGATTTTCAAGTATGTATTTTTCAATATGAAAGATAGAGAGAGAGGGAGCGGACCACGGCAGACCACCAATCAATAGAGTGCGATTATGATCATTGTTGTGCCGACATCACGGATAACTTTAGTTGGGGCTTTGATGGTAGGCGTCCTAGTTTTTTAAATCAATACAATTCCTCCAAATCACACAGTATCTATCAACATCAGCCAGTGAGATGGCAATCATATGCTCCATCCTATTAAGGAGGGAGATCTGCGCAAACCATTCCTCCACAGTGGGTGGGTCTCTGCTTTTCCAGTGTCGTGGAATGACATTCTTAGCCACCTGTATTAGGTAGCCTATTGATGAGCTTTTATAACTACGTTTACTTATTGGTAACATTGATAAAAGGAGGGCTTCGGGCGTATTAGGGATAGTCCAACCAGTTATTTTCTCAATCATGGGAACCACCTTTGCCCAAAATGCATTTATTATAGAGAATGCCCACCATATGTGTGACATTGTCCCTTCCCCCTCCCCACATCTCCAACATCTATCTGAGACCACTGGATACCATCTATGAAGGACTGCTGGTACCCGGTACCATCTAGAGATAATTTTGAAGGAGGTTTCCTGAGCTTTGGACCCTATTGAGGTTTTATGTGTTAGGAAGAAACATTTATCCCATTGTGAGTCAGAGAAGGACTTCCCCAGTTCCCTTTCCCATGCACCGCATAATCCTGACCTATTGTCAGTTACCTGGGCAATGAGGAGATTATACAGTAGGGAGATGGAGTATGTAGGGGGTGACAATGATAGGCTAAATTTTTCAAAGTTTGTGAGATCTCTATGAAGATGTGTGCGCTTCTTCACAGTTGAATAGAAGTGTTGTAACTGGCTATATTCAAAATTTGCCTTCGGGGAAGTGGCTCTTCCCTGTAACAAGTCATTGAGGGGGAGCAGCAAAGTATTGGAGATGACATGAGAAAATAATATTGGATGGGATTTATTTGAACCGAGAAATCTATTTGCAGATAGTCCTGGTGGGAAATCTGGATTATCTGAAATCGGGAGCAAGAGGCCCTGGGGGTCGATTGAAGATAAGCTTTTTTTTAGGGATCTCAAAGCCAAAGCAGTGGCATAAGTACTATATGACATGAGGCCAAGAGAGGGGACAATTAAATGGGCGCACGATGGGAGAGTGGTAAGAGTTTTAGGACAAATGGATTGAGCTATTTTGACCCACAATTTCTCCTCCGAATGATGGAAGAAGTCGAGGATTCTAGCATGTACTACTGCCATGTAATACCTTCTACAATCCGGAAGGCTAAGGCCCCCATTTTGTTTGTGTCTGATCAGAACGTCCCCCTGAATGCATGGACGCCCACTTGCCCAGATAAATCTGCAAAAGCTAATGCGTAGTCTTTTCCAAAAATTTGAAGGAATTACCACGGGAATGGTTTGGAAGAGGTATAAGAGTTTAGGTAGGACGTTTATTTTTAGTATATTTATTATGCCGAACCTGGTAAAATCCTTCACTGTCCAAGAAGTAAGATCTCTATCGAGTTGTTCAATAAAGGGCCCAAAATTAAGAAAAAAATAGATGGGAGTGGTCTCTATGAATACGAATTCCTAAGTATTTGATACCCTGTGAGGGCCAGGCAAAGGGAAAGTTGGACTGGATGGAATCCTGTTTGGATTTGGGGAGGGAAACATCGAGGGCCTCACACTTCGCTGCATTGATTTTAATTTAATTTGACCATGTACCAAAGTGATCTATTTCAGCCATAACAGCAGTGATGGATATATGTGGCTGAGTGATATACACTAGGACATCATTCATCAGCAAATGCAGAGCACTTGTACTCGGTGCCTCCCACCTCAATCCCCCTAATATTGGAGTTATCGTGAATTGATGAGAGCAGGTGCTCCATCACTAGGATGTATAAGAGAGGGGACAGAGGACATCCCTGCCTTGTCCCATTGGTGATTATGAAAGGTGATGATAATGTTCCATTTATCTTCAGCCTAGCTGACGGATTGCGATACAGGGCCATGATTTTGGCTATAAAAGAGTCCCCTACCCCAAGCTTTTTAAGAAAATAATATATGGCGTGCCAGGAGACTCTATGGAATGCTTTTTCATCATCCAACGAGAGTATCTAATTACTAATTTTTAACTGCATCTAGCCCAGACAATAATTTTGGGCCTAGTAGCAGTGTCTGCTAGTCAGCGGATTAACCCAGCTGTTAAGCAAGCTACACCACCTGTAGTTTGGACAATTAATTTTTTCAAAGGAAATGCTTCGGGCCCCCGTGACACTCAGTGTAGAACATCGGGGAGGCACCCCAAGGCACAGGGGCTGTGACTAGCGGTAGGACGCCTTGCGGTGGACCGCCAAGGTCGATCCTTATAAAAGCTTTTTAACTGCAGCAGCTTTACTGGACGCTACTGGAGCTGGAATTATGGAGGCTGCTGGCATGAGACTTGCCCTCTAATAGATCCTTGTAAAAGGATTTAAAGTGTACTCATTCAAATTAGAGAGACAATTTAAATTAAAAAGATTAGACCTGCCTCCACCGCAGGGGGGCTCGCTCGACCCACCAGCGGACAGGCACCAGTATTGGGAGAGGGGGGCTGGCCGTCAGGGTCCACCGCAGCTCTGGCACAAACCCGACGACACGCAGGTCGAACAGGCAGGAATGGACTGGCCGTGTCGGCTTCGCACTTTTTTGGTTTTAGAAGGGCATGACATGCCTATATCTGTGTCTCCCCCTCCTTTTACTCCTCCAACTCTTTTCTTTTCGCATGACTATATGTACTTGTCACTTTTCCATGTGTTAGTTGTGTCTTCTGAACAGTTTGTCAGCTTTTAGACACCTTTGAAGTGTTTTCTATGTGTTTCTATGTGTTTTAGTTTGCCTGCCATTGGTTTTAACGGTGTTCGACGGTGTTCGACGAACAGTTCGACGAACTGTTCGTCGAACACATGGGTGTTCGGCGAACTGAACCAAACTCGAACACTACGGGGGTTGCTCAACACTACTCATAAACACTCATAAAGGCTTTGCAGAAAGTGCAAATCCAGGAAAAAAATATAAGGAGGGTCATCCAGTCATCCATAAGACCCAGAAAGGAAACAACTGGTCTCATTCAAATATTTTTAAAGTGTAGCTGCTGCATTCCTACATTCATAAAGGCATTGCACGAAGTGCAAAGCCAGGAGAAAATTATAAGGAGAGTAATACAGTAATCATCTTCAGGTATCCACTTCTTCTCCTCTCCGCGGTGGCTGGGGAGACTGCCTCCAAGTGCTTTCTGGAGCCCGATTCCCAGGTGTCTGGGCTGTAAGTGACTTGGTTTTGGATAGTGCATGTAGACATGTAGAAATGGGCAATAGCCCCCTGCACCGTCACCTGCTCCCGCATAGGAGGTGGGGAACCCCAAGGACAGTCCAATCTCTCGGGGGGCTGGTAGTAGTTCTGTCTAGAGCCTCCTTATCTCTTTCGACCAGCCTAGGCATCGCAGTCCACTCACCAGTTCATGGATCCTGGCTTTCCCATCTGCAATACGTAAGAACCCCAGCAGTGAAGGCAGCGGTCTGAGTTCAGACGTAGGTTCAGGCCTTGGTGGTTCCAGTAAAGCAGACAGTTCAGGACCACAGGCTCCTGTCACTTCCGCTCTCACACCAGCATAATCTTGGTAGTTTCGTATGACTCTGCCTTCTTTGTCGCCCACAGAGCACATAATACTTTATGGATGAGTAACTGAAAACAGAAAAAATTTCAACACTTCTTTGTAGTATTATATGCCATTGAAATATACCACAGACCACGTAATAGTATATGGATGAGGAATTGAATACAGAAAAATTGTCAACTCTATCTATAACTCCGAAATGTACCACAAAGCGCATAATACTCTATGGATGACAATGTAGTACTTTTTTTTACCCAAAAAATAAAAATGAAGTCTACTTCTGCAGCTATATAATCAGCAACAGTCTGCAAAGCTCTAGTCCCTGCCTAAAGACTGTATTCAGCCACTCTTCCTATTCTTGCAACTCTCTCTCTCCCTCCCTAGGCTAAATGCAGAATATAACTGATAAAAATAGAAAAGCACCAAATTAGCCCTTCCAAAAACTATTAGTATGATGGTTCTGCTTCAGTATAGGACTCTGATTCATTAAACTGTGCACACACACGCCTGAACAAGCACTCTCTCCCTCCAAAAACAACTGTCACAGAGCTGTGCGTCAGTGTGCCAAGTCTGGTGTTGGCTGTCCTTTTACAACCCCTGATGTCACGCAGCCAGCCAATCACAGTAATGCCACTACCAAGATGGCTATGGCATTACAGTGACTCGCATGCTTACTAGCAGTGTAACAGGGGGACATTGATGATGATGGGGATCCTAGTTAATGATAAACTTACGTGGAGCAACCAGTGCCAGGCAGTGGCTGCCAAGGCAAACAGGATCATGGGGTGCATTAAAAGAGGTCTGGATACACATGATGAGAGCATTATACTGCCTCTATACAAATCCCTGGTTTGACAGCACATGCAGGGGCGGAACTATCGTGGAAGCAGGGGAAGCAGCTGCCATAGGGCCCGGGCTAGCAGGGGGCCCGTCCCTGCTGCAGCTGTCTCCCCTGCGGCTGTGTTCCGCCGCCCATGGCCTGAGAGTCGGCGGTTCCCTGTGCTGGCTGTCATGCTGACAGCCGGCGCAGAGAAGCTGCTGCGTGCCGTCTCCCAGGAATCAATTGCACTGGTGTCTATACAGACGCCAGTACAATTGAAGCTCTGACCGCCGGGTCAGAGCGACGTCTGCAGCGTGATCATGTCATGTGATCACGCTGCTGACGTCACTCGTCGGCGGCGCCCAGAAGGGTGAACACTGGTGGTGAGTGTGCTCCACTGTGGAGCTGAAGATACCACCGAAGATTAACGGGGGCACATACTGTGTGAGTGATAACTCTGCATTCTTGGCTGCATTACTACTTGAGGGGCACATTACTACTGATGGGACTGGGAGAATAAGAGGGCTTATTACTAGTTATGGGGGCATAATGTGCCTGCATTAATAGTTATGCGGGACATGGTTACTAGTAATGGTAGCATAAGGGGGCTGCATTGCTACCAGTCCATTATATTATATTGTGTTTCCATAATGTCTGCTTTAAATACAGCTCTGATTTGGGCAAAAAGCTGGCCGTTATGAGACTGAAGAGTATTTTTTGGGCCTAGAGAATTGCTGTGATTTGCTCCGCCCACTGCTATTGGCTCCGCCCACTATCAGAACCCCGCCCCCCGCCGCCCGTTTGGGAGAGGGGGCCCCGTTCAAAATTTTGCTGTGGGGCCCCGCCATTTCTAGTTACGCCACTGAGCACATGGAATACTGTGTACAGTTTTGGGCACCGGTGCTCAGGAAGGATATAATGGAACTAGAGCGAGTACAAAGGAGGGCAACAAAATTAATAAAGGGGATGGGGGAACTACAATACCCAGAGAGATTAGCAAAATTACGATTATTTAGTCTAGAAAAATTGTTAACTGAGGGGCGATCTAATAACCATGTATGAGTATATAAGGGGACAATACAAATATCTCTCCAAGGATCTGTTTATGCCAAGGAAGGTGACGGTCACAAGGGGGCATTCTCTGCATCTGGAGAAGGTTTTTCTTACTATAATAGAAGAGGATTCTTTACTGTTAGGGCAGTGAGAATATGGAATTCCTTGCCTGAGAAGGTGGTGATAGCGAACTCAGTCGAGGGGTTCAAGAGAGGCCTGGATGTCATCCTGGAGCATAACAATATTGTATCTTACAGTTATTAGGTTCTTTAGAAGGATGTAGATCTGGGGATTTATTCTGATGGTATTTAGGCTGAACTGGATGGACAAATGTCTTTTTTTGGCCTTGCTAACTATGTTACTATGTCGGTAAAGCGCTGTAACACTAATGACGCCATATGAGCGAGTAAAATAAATATATAAATCTGGATCTCTATAAATCTGGATCTCTAATCTTTGGCACTTTGTGATTCATAGTCCACTATTGTTATGATTCGGAAATAGCGTTAACGGTCTATATGAGAAGAGACATATTAAATATGCAATGTAACATTTAACACCTCTGCTTGCCTAACGTTATACCTCCAGTGGCCTGATAATATGCCAGCCTCTGGAAGGGTTTATAGGTCTTTTTATCCCTATACAAATGACAAGACATGAAGCGAACCTCTGGCTTGGCAGTGTGACTACTTCTTACTCCCATGACTTAGGACCCCATCAGTCCTGGCACAAAAAGCTTGGTTTGTTTCATTGATCTTTTTAGGGTCCAGTGCATCCCATAATCTTTACCATAAAACATTGGATGACATTTTTAGGGTTAAACCTGCAGTGTGCCTCCAATCTCATAGGATCTCACTGTCTCCTCAGTTGATAAATAGTCGCCTCATGAAGAACAGGATTAAAGACAAGCTTCACTTTAATCAGTGGCTATCCATATGATATTCTAGCAGCAAGATACCAAAGAAGGCTGTGTTTGCAGAAATGCAATTTGACTTGTGCTTCTCATAAGTCTGAGTCTATGATCCCATTGGGACGTTGCTGTTCAATTTTTATGCTTGTACTTTTATTTCCATTTTTGTCTCAGACATCCTGTGCTCAAAACACAGCAAAATGATTGTCCTTGATACTGTCTATAAGATGTGAATATTAACTCATAATTTACTGAACTGAATTCATGCAAACATAGACTTAGCTGTAAAGGTCTCACCATTCCCAAAAATAAAAATCACTAGAAGATAGGTTGTTTTCTTCTTTATGTTTATGGAACATGCGTTTCTGCTGTTTATTAGTTAAAATGGTTTACAAATGGTTTATTTGGCATCCAAGATAACTCAAATAATTATAGCTTCCACAAGGTTTTTAGCTTTTCTAAAACCCTGGATAGAGAATTTTGCCATGTTTGGAGCACAATACTATATGTACTGGTCCCTATGAGATAGTAAAACTAACCCTCCCAAAGTAAAGATCTGCCCGGTGTGGAACCCAAGGATCCCGAGTCAGAGATACCTGTCTTAGTGTCACTCATATAGGTTGAGAGTGTAAAGCCGATAGGTTTCCCCTAGAGGCAGGAAAGGTCGAGGAGACCACATTAATCCCGGAGCTTGAAGTAACCCGGGGGACTTTTGGGACAGGTCAGCTCCAGGATCCCACACTGACTTTGGCATGGGAAAGGGCCATAGAGATAAATGGAGTGGCTCAACAACCTGGGGCAAAGGCAGTTTCTCATCTTATGGCGGTCAACCAGGAGTTGCTATATCAGGTTGACAAAATGCGGTACGAAGTAGTAGAACAGCTGCTAGTCTCCAAATCGTACCGCCGGGCGGTGCCTGAGATAGTCCGCAAACACATGCAAGGTGGTCACCTAAGGGTTAAAAAGAGTGTATTCTACGACAATTTTATTGGCCCGGGATTTATGCCATACAGAAGTTTTGTGAGTCTTCCCTAGAGTGTCGGCTAACCAGACCTACCACAAGATTCAGTAGTTCATTGGTTTCTCTGTCTATTATAGAGGTGCCTTTTGAGCATATTGCCATGGATCTGGTGGTTCCAATAGTAAAGTCAGCCTGTGGCCACCAACACATATTAGTGGTAGTAGATTATGCCATTCGCTACCCTGAGACAATTGCACTTCGTCACACCTCGACGAAACTTATTGTCCAGGAGTTTTTTGCAATGTTTGCCGCCTTGGGCTACCTAAGGAGATCCTTAAGGATCAGCGTACTCCTTTTATGTGCTATGAATGAGAATGAGACCAAACCATATGCAGAGGCAAGCCATCACGGGAACGGTGAAAAAGATTCTCCAGCTAAGAGTTATTGAAGACTCCAGGGGTGAGTGGGCTAGTCCCATTGTAGAGATTACAAAGTCAGATGGATCATTGTGGTTTTATAACAATTTTCGGAAATTGAAAGACATGTCAATATTTGACCTTTATCCAGTGTCCAGGGTCAATGAGCTGATTCAGAGACTGGGACAGGTCCAGTACTTCATGACGCTCGATCTGGCCATGGATTACTGGCAAGTGCCTCTGAGTCAGAGAAAGAAAAGACCGCCTTCATTACACCGGATGATCTCTATTACTATATCATCCTGCCTTTTGGGTTACATGGGGACCTGGCCACGTATGGGGCCATTGACATAGTTTTAGAGCCCCAACAGAAGTATGCGTCTGCATACTTGGATGATATTATCATCTATAGTAGCAACTGGCATATCCACTTGTTCCAAGTGCAAGTGATAGTAGATTCGCTCAGAGCCGCGGATTTGACAGAGAACCCCCAAAAATCTGCAATAGGTCTCGAAGAAGATCATTACTTGGGGTACATGATTGGCCTTGGGGGTTGTCAATCCCCAATTAAACGAAATCAAGGCCACTCAAAACTGGCCCCGGCCTCTTACTACAAAACAGGTAAAGGCATTCCTTGGCATCATCGGGTATTGCAGATGATTTATACTTAATTTTGACTGCCCTTTGATCTCTTAAAGGGAAGAAAATCAGTCATGTTTCGGTGGAATCCTCAGGCGGAGGAAACATTTCAGTCCATGAAGTTGGCATTGTTCGGACAGCCCTTTCTCATCAGCCCCAACTTTAGGAACAGTTTTATTGTTCAAACGGATGCCTTACTTCCTGCGACAGAACTGCTCCTAAGCCCACTTCTGGCCACATTTCGACTAAACGTGTCAATGCACTTGAATTGAGTGAGGCTGCGGACATCTACTTGGCATGTGTCTGCGTGAACGCAAATCGTAAACTTGTGGTCACACACCTGTCTGCTTTTGGTGCCAGTGAGAAGGTGGAGAATTTGTCCTGACACCCTATCTGAAGATTTATTTTATTAAAGTATTACAATAACCATTTTTATGTGTGGTTTCTGATACTGTATACAGCAGCTGTTTAGTTAGCCTGTGGATAGGGTTAAAGAAGCACTCCCACTAACGTTTTTATTGTTTAAATGTGTTTGTATTAATGTAATGTAGTGTGAGTGTATTAATTAACTCCCCTACCGCCTCTCTCTATGGTGTCCAACATCATTCTTCTCTTCTCATTAACGTCACTGCAGATCGCTCACATACACTTAGAGGTACCGCAGTAGGGTGTTTTGGGACTATGACGACAAGCTCATTGTGAATGGTCCCTTACACTGACACCAGAGAATCCTCACAATATGCAGTGTATGCACCGTTAGGACTCACAAGTTTGCAGTCACATACAATGACTGTAGACTTGTAGCCTAAGGCCGGGGTCACACTGGCGACAAAATCGGACAACTGCAAAGCGATGAAATATCGCATTGCAGTCGGACCAATGTTAATCTATGGAGCAGCTCCCAACCTTAGATTTTTGTCGTCCGTTTTATACGTGCGAGTGAAATCGCAGCATGCGATTGTCACCGATTGAGGGTCGACAATCGCCAATGCAAGTCTATGGGTGCGATGAAAAATCGGATTACAAACGGACCGCACGTGTGACTTGCGATTAAATCGCACCGGTATCCTTTAGAAAAGCCGGCAATTCATCCCCTACTATACTGTAAAATCATACTGACAGCTTTAATAAAGAATAGAAAGAATACATATACACACATAGAATACATATATATATACATGTCATTGTGACATGTGTATATATATATATATATATATATATATATATATATATATATATATATAGTTCATACACTTCTACATAGTATAATAGCCGCTAATTCAATTGCCGGCTTTTGTGAAATTATAGAACCCGACATGAAATGACACGTGGTTTACATACAGTTAACCATGTAATTTCATGTAGTTTGATATATGGTTTTCACTATTAATTACATGAGTGTATGTGTGCAAAATTTCATACATGTAGGGGTTAATTAAATGTGTAAATTCGTTGAAAAAAAATGCGTGGGCTCCCGCGCTATTTTCTCCACCAGACAGGCAAAGCCAGAGAGTGGGGGCAGATAATAATAGCCTAGGGAGGGTGCAGTTATTTTGTGCCCCCCCTGGCAACTAACATCTGCCCCCAGCCACCCCAGAAAAGGCAAATCTATAAATAGATTCGCCCTTTCTGGCACTTTGCCCGTCTATTCCCATTGCCCTGTAGCGGTGGCTAATGGGTTAAAGCCACCTTGCTATTGGAAGGTGACTTTAAGCCAGGTTAATAATTGATGGAGAAAATACAGCATTTTTTTCAACGAATTTACACATTTAATTAACCCCTACACCTACATATATGAAAATTTGCACACATACACTCATGTAATTGTTAGTGAAAACCATGTATCAAACTACATGAAATTACATGGTTAACTGCATGTAAACCATGTGTCATTTCATGTCGGGTTCTGTAATTTCACAAAAGCAGGCAATTGAATTAGCGGCTATTATAACTATGTAGAAGTGTATGAACTATATATATATATATATATATATATATATGTTCATGAAACTTTTGTGTGATAATCGACCGACTAAAACGGTCCGATTTTTTAGACGTTGTGTGTGACCCCGGCCTAAGACTGACAACCCCTTTATCCGCTTTCTTTTCACAAGACCGTTGACTCGCATTGGTAAGTTTTATTGCAACACTGCAATGCATGAACATGTGAAAAGTCACATTCAGTGTAATGGATCCGTGACCTATCTGCAAATTTAACAGATGGTATATGCACCAAATAAGATGATGTGTGAAGGACCCCTTAGTCAAGGTTCCCATCTGCTTCGAAATGCCGAATAAAGATTACATCCAAAAAAGGGGAAGTAGAAAACCATGCTTAGCTAATTTTTACAGCAAAATGACAGACATTCCATTATACTCAACAAGCTGTTGAACCCTTTCTACGCCTAGGTGGCGAGCATTTTTATTGGTACATTTATACAGTATCTTCAATAAAATGGCACTGGAGATCACGGTATCTGCACGCGCTGAATCCATTTTATTGAACTAATGTACTATAACATCAACATAGCAGTGCACACACATTGGCCATACATATAATGGCAATGGTCAACGCATGTGCACTGCTATGTTGACATTTTATTAGAATTCTTCAATAAAATGGTGCCGGAGTCAACGCATGTGCCTCCTGCGAAATCTGGCACCATTTTGTTGAAGATACTGTGTCTGCGAATTCGCAAACACATTGTCTTCAATAAAATGGCACTATTGTGCTGTACAGTCATGGCCAAAAGTTTTGAGAATGACACAAATATTATATTTTCACATGATCTGCTGCCCTCTGGTTTTTATGTGTGTTTGACAGATGTTTTTACCACAGACAGAAATATAATAATTGCAAAAATATGAGTAACAAAAGCTTATATTGACAGTTAGAATGAGTTAATGCAGCAAGTCAATATTTGCAGTGTTGACACTTCTTCTTCAGGACCTCTTCAATTCTCCCTGGCATGCTCTCAATCAACTTCTGGACCAAATCCTGACTGATAGCAGTCCATTCTTGCACAATCAATGCTTTCATTTTGTCCGAATTTTTAGGTTTTTGTTTGTCCACCCGTCTCTTGATGATTGACCACAAGTTCTCAATGGGATTAAGATCTGGGGAGTTTCCAGGCTATAGACCCAAAATCTCTATGTTTTGTTCCCTGAGCCATTTAGTTATCACCTTTGCTTTATGGCAAGGTGCTCCATCATGCTGGAAAAGGCATTGTTGATCGCCAAACTGCTCTTGGAGGGTTGAGAGAAGTTGCTCCTGGAGGACATTCTGGTACCATTCTTTATTCATGGCTGTGTTTTTAGGCAAGACTGTTAGAGAGCCGATTCCCTTGGCTGAGAAGCAACCCCACACATGAATGGTTTCAGGATGCTTAACAGTTGGCATGAGACAAGACTGGTGGTAGCGCTCACCTTGTCTTCTCCGAATGAGGCGTTTTCCTGATGTCCCAAACAATCGAAAAGGGGATTCATCAGAGAAAATAACTTTACCCCAGTCCTCAGCAGTCCACTGCCTGTACCTTTTGCAGAATATCAGTCTGTCCATGATGTTTTTTCTGGAGAGAAGTGGCTTCTTTGCTGCCCTCCTTGAGACCAGGCCTTGCTCCAAGAGTCTCCGCCTCACAGTGCGTGCAGATGCACTCACACCTGCCTGCTGCCATTCCTGAGCAATCTCTGCACTGCTGGTAGCCCGATCCCGCAGCTGAAACACTTTTAAGAGACGGTCCTGGCGCTTGCTGGTCTTTCTTGGGCGCCCTGAAGCCTTTTTGGCAACAATGGAACCTTTCTCCTTGAAGTTCTTGATGATGCGATAGATTGTTGACTGAGGTGCAATCTTTCTAGCTGCGATACTCTTCCCTGAAAGGCCATTTTTGTGCATTGCAATGATGACTGCACGTGTTTCTTTAGAGATAACCATGGTTAACAGAAGAGAAACAATGATGCCAAGCACCAGCCTCCTTTTATAGTGTCCAGTGGTGTCATTCTTACTTAATCATGACAGATTGATCTCCAGCCATGTCCTCATCAACACCCACACCTGTGTTAATGGAGCAATCACTGAAAAGAGGTTAGCTGGTCCTTTTAAGGCAGGGCTGCAATGATGTTGAAATGTGTTTTGGGGGATAAAGTTCATTTTCTAGCCAAATATTGACTTTGCAAGTAATTGCTGTTAAGCTGATCACTCTTTATAACATTCTGGAGTATATGCAAATTGCCATTAGAAAAAGTGAAGCAGTAGACTTTGTAAAAATTAATATTTGTGTCATTCTCAAAACTTTTGGCCATGACTGTATGCGCACACGCTGACTCCGGCGCCACATTGCACAGTAAATGTAATGCTACAATGTCAACATAGCAGTGCACCAGCCGTCGCCATTATCCCTATGGCACTGCTATTTGATATTGTAGTACAATTTTCAATAAAATGGTGCCGGAGTCAACATGTGCGCATACGGCGATATCGGCGCCATTTTGTTGAAGACACTGTGTCTAAGAATTTACATGCACAGCGTCTTCAATAAAATGTCGTCGTAGTCCGGTATGTGCAAATGCTGATTTTGATGCTATGCGCATGCGCTAACTTCGGAGCCACACTGTGTAAGTGCCGGCTCCCATCCAGCTTCAGACAGAAGAATGCATCCATCGCTATCCGGAGCCATTTTTGTGAAGACTGTGTCTGTAAATTCGCAATTCATTTCTTCAACAAAATGGTGCCAGAGATCGCGGTATCTGCACGCGCTGACTCAGGCGCCATTTTATTGAAGTAATGTGTCATGATCCAGGCCGGGGTTTGTTTCATGCCATTCTCTCCCCGTCTGGTCATGCTGGGGTTAACCTCTGCCTCGTTTTGGGTTCTGTGGGGTTATTTCTGTCTGCTGTGGCCTGCAGACCAATGTCAGTGATAGTTCATGCTTCCTAGTTAGAGCAGCTGACCCCTTGATACCTTGTTTTGTCCTCTGCCCATTTACTGTGCTCCATGACTTCCCTTTCCTTGCCACCCCGCTTGTCTTAGTGTTCGCTCCCTGTGCTTGGACCCTTGGTATTTGACTCGGCTTGTCTTCTGACCTGTTCTCTGTCTCTCGTCTTGGTTATATCTGTTCCCATCTGGCTCTGACTTTTGGCTTGTATTTGACTACGTATATTGCTGTGACCTCTGATACTTCTTGTCCTGACTGTTTCTGACTCGGCTCGTCTGACCACTCTTTTACCACCTGGTGGTGCTTGTGCTGCTACTCTTTGGTGCTACGCTGTGAGTGCCACCAATTTTTTCTCACCAGCACCCCCTTGTTGAGGTTGCGCTATACTGCACCGCAGCAGCATTACATAATGTAATACATCATCAACATAGCAGTGTGCACGCGCCTGTCATAGGGAAAATGCCAATGGCCAGCGCGTGTGCACAGCTTGCACTGCTATATTGTCATTCTAGAACAATTTTTCAATAAAATGGAGCTGGCGTCAACGCCTGCACATCCCGTGATATCCGGAGCCATTTTGTTGAAGACACCGTGTCTGCAAATTCGCACACACAGTGTTTTCAATGAAATGGCACTGTTGTGCTGTATGCACACGCGCTGACTCCGGCGCCACAATGCGCAGGTGCTGCCCATTCCAGCTTCGACCTGAAAGACTCATTCTCCGTTATATAAAAATGGTGTAAATCCAGTGCGTAACTTTGTGTGTGTGTGTGTGTTCACTTTGTTCATTCTCCTCCTATTTGTCCCAGTTTGATTTCACAGACTCTCCTAGATACGATGAAATAAAAGTAATAGACAGGGCTCCAGACATAAGGCAACAGACAGATGCCAGACTGTGAGACTCCGTCTGTACACATCATCAAATCTATTAGGTTTCCATGTTGGCCCATTAAGAGCTATCAGAGATGGTGACAAATTTACACTTGTCTAGGACCAATAAGGCCACTCACATAGCTCTGCAGGGATGACTGCTTCTATGTGTGTAGCAGCACGCGGCATGCAAGAGATATTAGCGGCTCTTGGCTTGCTGATATGTACTTAGTATATAAACTGCTATTTAAAGTGCATTCAGGACTGGACACTAATTGCTCTTGTAGCAATGTGTTTTCCACTGACTCCAATGTGTAAAGGTGAAATTCTCCATTATCTGCAGCTAATGGCACCCATAATTTGGTGAGTGTATTGTTAGTATTATATTGCATTACACAGTAACTGTAGCAGAGTCAGAACAATTCCTTGAACTTCAAAATGTTGAGACATTGAAATAGTTGTTCCATATGGTACTTACATTTTTTTAAGTAAAAGTTCTCTACCTTTAGTTATGTATCCAACCTGCTTAGTTAGGGATTGATGGAAGAGAATATGATGAGAGGATTAGACTACACAGCCGTTTTTGTTGTGTGTTACCATAGAATCCATGTTACATGGTTTGGCAAAATACAAAAAAAGTTGTCAAAGCAGTTAAGATTTCCTCATTGGAACTAAGGCCCAGATTCATCAAGATTGGTGCCAATTTTGAAGAGGGGGCATGTTGGAGTCAGGCGAATACCTCTTAATGAATCAGCAGCATCTGACAAGTGGCGTGCACCTTGCCACAAATTTTACTCAAGCGAGGGACCGGAGTAAAATTTCTGGTGAAAGGAATTCCACAGTTCATCAGCTTCCCACCCCAGCTTCCCTTATTTTGGAAACTAGCATGAAAACTCCAAAAGCCTTAATTGCGCAAAAATTTTGCCATTTTTCAAGGTCAGGCCTATTTGTATAAAGAGAAAGAAGATAATTACATGTATAGATAATGGTTATGGAATGAAAACGTGATAAAGATTAGATAGATAGTTAGATAGATAGACAGACAGACAGACAGACAGACAGACAGACAGACAGACAGACAGATAGATAGATAGATAGATGAAAACGAAAAGCAGCACAGGCAGATAGCGTTCCTGGATGCAGTGCCTCCAAGGCAATGACCAAACGTCCATATACAGACAAAAAACAAAGGCAGCACACCAGTTCAGGGTGAAAAAAATGTGGCTATTTAATTGCCCAAAATGGCATGTGCAGCTTTCGTTTTTTGCCTGTAGATAGATAGATACATAAATAAATGATAGATATTAGAAAATAGATAGATAGATAATAAAAAATAGATAAATAATAGAAAATAGATAAATAGATAATAGAAAGAAAATAGATAGCTAGATACAGTAGATAAATAAATAGATATAGATAGATAATAGATAGATAATAGGTATAGATTGATAATAGATATAGATGGATAAACAGATAGATGATAGCAGGTATGGACTGGGACTGAAATTCAGCCCTGGTATTTGAAGTCATACAGGCCCATGTACAGTCATGGCCAAAAGTTTTGAGAATGACACAAATATTAATTTTTACAAAGTCTACTGCTTCACTTTTTCTAATGGCAATTTGCATATACTCCAGAATGTTATAAAGAGTGATCAGCTTAACAGCAATTACTTGCAAAGTCAATATTTGGCTAGAAAATGAACTTTATCCCCCAAAACACATTTCAACATCATTGCAGCCCTGCCTTAAAAGGACCAGCTAACCTCTTTTCAGTGATTGCTCCATTAACACAGGTGTGGGTGTTGATGAGGACATGGCTGGAGATCAATCTGTCATGATTAAGTAAGAATGAGACCACTGGACACTTTAAAAGGAGGCTGGTGCTTGGCATCATTGTTTCTCTTCTGTTAACCATGGTTATCTCTAAAGAAACACGTGCAGTCATCATTGCAATGCACAAAAATGGCCTAACAGGGAAGAGTATCGCAGCTAGAAAGATTGCACCTCAGTCAACAATGTATCGCATCATCAAGAACTTCAAGGAGAGAGGTTCCATTGTTGCCAAAAAGGCTCCAGGGCGCCCAAGAAAGACCAGCAAGCGCCAGGACCATCTCTTAAAAGTGTTTCAGCTGCGGGATCAGGCTACCAGCAGTGCAGAGCTTGCTCAGGAATGGCAGCAGGCAGGTGTGAGTGCATCTGCACGCACTGTGAGGCGGAGACTCTTGGAGCAAGGCCTGGTCTCAAGGAGGGCAGCAAAGAAGCCACTTCTCTCCAGAAAAAAACATCATGGACAGACTGATATTCTGCAAAAGATACAGGCAGTGGACTGCTGAGGACTGGGGTAAAGTTATTTTCTCTGATGAATCTCCTTTTCGATTGTTTGGGACATCAGGAAAACGCCTCATTCGGAGAAGACAAGGTGAGTGCTACCACCAGTCTTGTCTCATGCCAACTGTTAAGCATCCTGAAACCATTCATGTGTGGGGTTGCTTCTCAGCCAAGGGAATCGGCTCTCTCACAGTGTTGCCTAAAAACACAGCCATGAATAAAGAATGGTACCAGAATGTCCTCCAAGAGCAACTTCTCCCAACCCTCCAAGAGCAGTTTGGCGATCAACAATGCCTTTTCCAGCATGATGGAGAACCTTGCCATAAAGCAAAGGTGATAACTAAATGGCTCAGGGAACAAAACATAGAGATTTTGGGTCCATGGCCTGGAAACTCCCCAGATCTTAATCCCATTGAGAACTTGTGGTCAATCATCAAGAGACGGGTGGACAAACAAAAACCTAAAAATTCTGACAAAATTAAAGCATTGATTGTGCAAGAATGGACTGCTATCAGTCAGGATTTGGTCCAGAAGTTGATTGAGAGCATGCCAGGGAAAATTGCAGAGGTCCTGAAGAAGAAGGGTCAACACTGCAAATATTGACTTGCTGCATTAACTCATTCTAAAGGTACTGCCACACTACACAATCCCGCTAGCGATCTCGTTAGCGTCGCATACTAATGAGATCGCTAGCGGGATTGTTTTTATATCGCTAGTAGCTACCTAACTTAGCGATGTCGTTAAGGACGCTATCGCGGTTAGCGATCTCCTTAACGACTTTAGCGGTACAAAAGTACCGCTAAATCGCTAAGAAAAGGTGCTACACTTAGCGATTATACTTACCCAGCGGGAGCGCCGACGATAAAATAGGGTCCGGAACGATTCCAGCGACGAGCGAGATCACAGCAGGAAGCTCGTCGCTGGCAGCTGCCGCACAGAACAACATCGCTAACGGGATCGCTAAATAGTGACGTTTTTTAGCGATCCCGTTAGCGATGTTGTTCAGTGTGGCATACCCTTAACTGTCAATATAAGCTTTTGTTACTCATATGTTTGCAATTATATTTCTGTCTGTGATAAAAACATCTGTCAAACACACACATAAAAACCAGAGGGCAGCAGATCATGTGAAAATATAATATTTGTGCCATTCTCAAAACTTTTGGCCATGACTGTAGTCCTCATTCCCAATCACCAGATGGGATATATTACTAATATTACCATGGATGGAGGAAAACAAGATTTGCTACAAGACCAATATTTCTAATGATACCCATGGCTTCTGGGGTAAGTGTTATAGAGTGACCTCGAGTACACACAAAAAAAGGGAAAATCTGTGTTTCACTAAATCCAATTTATTTCATCTCATGTCACATTGGGAACTCACAGCCAAAAGAGAAAAAAATTCAGCCGATAATAACATCCAAATGTTTTCGGCCTTGAGCGCTCACCTGGGACACGCCATACGACTAGCCCTTCACCACTACAGAATATGCCCTTTAAAAAGGCCATCAACGCCTTGGATGTGAGTTCCCAATGTGAAATGAGATGAAATACAGTAAATTAGATTCAGTGAAACACAGATTTTCCCTTTTTTTGTGTGTGCTCGAGGTCACTCTATAACATTGACCATATATATTTTTTCCTCTGGAAGCACCAATTTAAAACCATTATAGTGTGCAGTCATATGACCTTGATTTTTTTTCTACTGCTGGGGTAAGTGACAGAGTCAGCGACTTTGTGCTCCGTCACAACTCTTAATATGGGCGTCTTGAGAACACAGATTCTGCTAACAACATAGCAGACAAGGCAGCCCACAACCAGACAGGCCCTTCTGGCATTTGCCAGAATTGCCAGATGGCCAGTCCGGCCCTGGATGATCGGTATATAGATAGATAGAAATAGATAGATAAAGAGATCACTGTAATAGGTCTGTTTTCATATAGTACATGTAGAGATACTTTAGGGTTTACATAGAAATAATTAATGGCTGGCGACAAGACCTCTGTGCATACAATCGAATTACATACCACAAATATAGGAACAATAGATATTATGCTGCTTCCTGTAATTTGCTGGCAGCCTGGATCTTATTCATAGTTAAAACAGTGAAGGTGGACTGACCCCTATTGTTATAGTTCCCTTGAAATATGATATTCTGATGAAAACTGCCATTTAGATAAAAGGCTAGGGATAATAGTGGAAGGTGAAATTCTATAGTTTACTATTTCTGCTTCTATGTAAACTCTGACAAGTTCCTCTTGTGTGGAATGTTATATAACTGTGCCATGCAGCTAGAGAGCTACGGGTCAGGCAGAGGGCATTTCCCAATTTGCTGGGCTTCCCTGACATCTGCCGAAATAAACCTCACAATCCACAATAACTGATTAGAACAGAGGTTCACCGCTCAGTTCATGGAAGTAGACAACACAGTGCAGATGGATCATTGATTATGATAGACTTTAATAAAATATTTAAAAGAATTTTCTGTGTCCCTAAAGCTAGCTGTCTTCATTTAATACATTTCATAGTCTACAATAAATTATGTCTTTCAAGGATGAGACTGTAGAGCTAAAAGTGGCACACAAAACTACAAGGAATAAATCTGCTTCAGGAATACCTCAATGAAAAGAAATATCTGTTGCAGTGTGATAGAAGTTCTGCTGAGAAGACTGCCAGCAGACTGTTGCAAGTGCCAGCCAAGTGTGAACTAACTTCCTTCCTCTGTACAAGTGAAACTGTTGCCTCAAGTAAGACTGTTGCCTCCTCATGAGTGAAGCTCTTAAATAGAGAGAGTAGGGAACCTCTCTACCACAAAGGGCCACTACTTTTTTATGTTTCAAAGGACATACTATCCTACAACTCTTTTTAATGAGGTTCTCTCCCACTCACATCATCCAAAGCAACTCCTATTAGGTATCTTACTAATATGCCATCATTTGTCGTTGGTGAGACAATACCTTTGACTTCTTTTGAGGTGTACCACACTCAAAAAGTACATAATATCTTGGATATATATTGGTGTATGAAGAAAGATTGGAATCTAGCATTGTTGCAGTTTATCCTTTATAAGTCATGGTTGGATGAGGGATCAACTACCACTCCATTGACAACTCTCTCCTCTTTAATGTACCTGCAAAAAAGTGATCTTAGGTTTAAGTTCCTTTAAAGAACTTGTAAAATGAAAAAATATGGAACCTCCCTCAGCCCCCAAAGAAAACAATGTTGGTAACAAAAATGTACCTGAAAATGGCACAAAAATACAGCTCACCAGTCACCATGCAAAACAAACAAACAAACAAACGATAAAACCCCCCACAAAAATTTCACACAGCCCTACTGCCCAAAAAATAATATGAAATTATGGGTCTCACAAGTGAGATTTTTTTTATTTGTTATCAATTTTTTTAAAGTAGTAAAACATAACAAACCTATACCTTCACTATATAATAAAGATAGGAGGCCATTGTTGCCACACAGTAAATGCAAAAATAACAAAACTCAAGCAACAATGCCCCAATTGATTCAGGTTTTTCTTTTATTCCATTCTTTGTTTTTCAGAACAATAAAAAGTTATCACTGATTTTTCAGAACAAAAAGGTATTTCTCTTGAGTGCTTAAAGGGAATCTGTCACCCCATTTTTGGAGTATGAGATGCGGCCACCACCATCAGGGGCTTATCTACAGCATTTTGTAATGCTGTAGATAAGCCCCCGATGTAACCTGAAAGAGAAGAAATACTAGTTAGAGTATACTCACCCAGGGGCGGTCCGCCGTCCGGTCCGATGGGCGTCACGGTTCGGTTTGGCGCCTCCCATCTTCTAGCAAAGCCCTCCTCTTCTTAGCTCCCAGCCATGGCTCCTGCGCAGGCGCACTGATCTGCCCTGGTGAGGGCAGAGCAGAGTACTGCAGTGCGCAGGCGCCGGACCTCTCTGACCTTTCCCGGCGCCTGCGCACTGCAGTACTCTGCTCTGCCCTCACCAGGGCAGATCAGTGCGCCTGCGCAGGAGCCGCGACGGGATGCAGAAAAGAGGATGGCTTCACTAGAATATGGGAGGCGCCAAACTGGACCGTGACGCCCATCGGACCGGACGGTGAACCGCCCCTGGATGAGTATAATATAACTCGTTTTTCTTCTCTTTCAGGTGACATCGAGGGCTTATCTACAGAACTATAGAATGCTGTAGATAAGCCCCTGATGGCATTAGCCACATCTCATATTCCAAAAATGGAGTGACAGATTCCCTTTAAGTGACAGGAAAAAAGTTAGCAAAAAAAAAAGAAAAATGGCCACAAGAGGAAGATAACTTAGTCTAAATAGATGATAGGTACAATAAAGCATTTTGTTCTGTACAAAATAAATTGCAATTTTTTTTAAAGATTACATCATCTAGGATATATTTTGCATTCCAGTTTGCAATTTAATTTGAATAATTTAACAACTTTACCTGATCTTGTGAGTCAACATTCTGTTTCTATTCTATTACTCAGAAATATGGCTATATATTATGTGCCTTATAAATTGAAGGAAATAATATTCTGAAATATATAATATTATAAGTACATGTAATAGTGAAATGTGTACATGTACAGTGGCATGTAAAAGTTTGGGCACCCCTGGTCACAATTACTGTTGACAGTGAACAGTTAACCAAGTTGAAGATGAAATAGCTTAAAGTTAAAGATGACTCATTTCCTATGCATTTTCAAGTTGCTCTTTTCTCAGTTTGAAATGCAATTTAGAAATGGCAATTAACAGGAAGAGCAGAGGTCTATATAAGATCTGGAATATCAAGCAACATTTCAGTGACATCTGCTCAAAGGATTACTAGAGGGGCAAATCAGACACCGGCTCAAATATGACCTTCACGGAAAAATCATAAGAAGAAAACCTCTCCTGTGTCCTCACCAAAAAATTCAGCATCAGAAGTATGCAAAAGAACATCGATACAAGCCAGATGCATTTTGAAAACAAGTCTTGTGGACCGATGAGGTAAAAATAGAACTCTTTGGCCACAATGATCAAAAGTATGTGTGAAAAAAAAGGCACATAATTTTAGGAAAAGAACATCTTGACAACCATTAATCATGGGGTGGATCAATCATGCTTTGGGGTTGTGTTGCTGCCAATGGCATGGGGAACATTACATGGGTAGAGTGAAGTATGTATTCAATGAAATGTCACCAAATTCTTAATGCAAACATAAGATCTGTATGGATAATTATCTTAGAAACAAGTCAAAATCCACAATAGACACCTCAAAAGCCACAAGCTGAAGGTTTTAGCATGGCCCTCACGGTTTCCTGATGTGAACAACATTGAAAATCTGTGGCTAGACTTCAAAATACAGTGCATGCAAGACTACCCAGGAATCCCCAGGAATCTCTCAGAACTGGAAGAATTTTCCAGTGAGGAATGGATGAAAATCCCTCAAACAAGAACTGATAGACTCTTGTCTAGCTACAAAAGTGTTTACAAGCCGTGATACTTTCAAAAGAGGGTGCTACTAGGTACTAACCATGCCAGGTAACTAAACTTTTGAATCAGTCCATTTTCATTTTTATAATTTTTAACCCCTTTCTGCCATCAGACGTACTATTCCGTCCATGTGACCTGGGACTTACTTCCCATGGACGGAATAGTACGTCATCACGATCCGCCTTGCTCACAGGGGGGAGCGCGGCCAATCGCTACCGGTTGTCAGCTGATTCTCACAGCTGACACCCGGCACTAAGTGCCAGGAGTGGTCACAGACCGCTCCCGGCACTTTAACCCATGGAACACTGCATTTAAACAAGATCGCAGCATTCTGGGAGCAGGTAGAGGGCTGACAACTCCTCTGTCTTTGGATCGGAGACCCCGCAGCGTGACGCGGGGTCCCAATCGCTGCCATGGAGACCCAATGTCATCTTGATGACATCCGGGTCTCCAGAGCTGAGAAACTTCCTGTCATGAGTAGTGCATGTCAGGAAGTCTCTCAAGTCAGTGTGCACAACATGCAGAGCTGAGAGCTTCTATAGCTTGCAGATGCTGTTTCATCTGCGTGCTATAGAAGCGATCAGGCTGCAAAAAATGATTGTCCCATAGTGGGACAAAGTGTAAAACATAGAATGAAGTAAAACATTTTTTTTAAATAATTGTAAAACTATTTAAAAAAAATAATAAAAAATAAAAAAATCAATATTTATTTTATCACTAAATATTTGAATGAAAAAAAATCTAAACAATAAAAAGTACACATATTTGGTATCGCCATGTCCGTAATGACCCGACCTATAAAAATGTCCCACTAGTTAACCCCTTTAGTGAACACCATAAAAAAACAAGGCAAAAAATAATGCTTTGTCATCATACTGCCGAACAAAAAGTGGAATAACACGCGATCAAAAGATGATTATACAGTAAATAAACATGGTACGCTGAAAATGTCATCTTGTCCCGCAAAAAAATGAGCTGTCATACAGCATCGTCAGCAAAAAAATAAGAAAGTTATAGCTGTCACAGCCTGTCAGAATAAAGTGATGCAAAAACAATTATTTTTTCTATAAAACATAAATGAAGTATCGCTGTAATCATACTGACCCGAAGAATAATACTGCCTTATCAATTTTACCACACGCGGAACGGTGTAAACGCCCCCCCCAAAAGAAATTCATGAATTGCTGGATTTGTTCATTCTGTCTCCCAAAAATCGGAATAGAAAGTGATCAAAAAATGTCATGTGCCGGAAAATGCTACCAATAAAAACGTCAACTTGTCCCGTAAAAAACAAGACCTCACATGATTCTGTGGGACAAAATATGGAAAAATTGTAGCTCTCAAAATGTGGTGATGCAAAAACTATTTTTTGCAATAAAAAGTGTCTTTTAGTGTGTTATCCCTCTATAATGGGTTTTGATCACTATGATAGACCCTATCACAGTGATCAAAATAAAAAAATAGTAAATCAAACCCCTCTTTATCACCCCCTTAGTAAAAAATAATAAAATAAAAAAAAGTATTTATTTCCATTTTTCCATTAGGGTTAGAGTTGGGCTAAAGCGAGTTGGGCTAAAGTTAGGGTTAGGGCTTAAGTTAGGGTTAGGGTTGGGGCTAAAGTTAGGGTTAGGGTTGGGGTTAAAGTTAGGGTTAGGGTTATGGTTGGAGCTAGAGTTGGGGTTAAGGTTTGGATTACGGTTACAGTTGGGATTAGGGTTAGGGTTGGGATTAGGGTAAGGGGTGTGTTGGGGTTAGTGTTGGAGTTAGAATTGGGGGATTTCCACTGTTTAGGCACATCAGGGTTTCTCCAAATGCGACACGGCGTCTGATCTCAATTCCAGCCAATTCTGCTTTGAAAAAGTCAAACGGTGCTCCTTACCTTCCGAGCTCTGTCATGCGCCCAAACAGTAGTTTACCTGCATATATGGGGTATCACCGTACTCAGGACAAATTGTACAACAACTTTTTGTCCAATTTCTCCTGTTACCCTTGGTAAAATAAAGCAAATTGGAACTGAAGTAAATTTTTTGTGAAAATAAGCTAAATGTTCATTTTTTTAAAGATTCCAAAAATTCCTGTGAAGCACCTGAAGGGTTAATAAACTTCTTGAATGTGATTTTGAGCACCTTCAGGGGTGCAATTTTTAGAATGGTGTCACTTTTGGATATTTTCTATCATATAGACCCCTCAAAGTGACTTCAGATGTTATATGGTCCCTAAAAAAAGTGGTGTTGTGAAAATGAGAAATCACTGTTTAATTTGTAACCCTCATAAGTTCCTAACAAAGAAAAATTTGGTTCCAAAATTGTGCTGATTAAATATGTGGAAAATGTTACTTATTAAGCATTTTATGTGACATATCTCTGTGATTTAAGGGCATGAAAATTCAAAGTTGGAAAATTTTTATTTATTATTACTTTTGTCAGATTCAAGTTATTTCTGTCATCATTGTGGGTTTTTTTGTCATTAAACGAGGGCTACCAACAATTTTGACCACGTGTGTATGTCATAGGTCATAAAGGGGTTAAGAAGGCCATGGAGAAGGATGGCCAACACTAGTATTGCCTACTCCCGTACTTGCTGTGCTCTATTAGGGAAGTTCAGCAGGCCTGTACAGGGCTCTCACGTTCAAGTTTTTATACAGAAAACACCCTCAGAAACTTCTGGATATTGCGAAGGAGACCTGGGAAGCATAGGTTATACTCCACCAAAGTATCATCAAGCATGTGGCCAAGATGCAGGAGATGCAGGACAGAATCGTGAGGGTGATCCCGATTATGAAGGAGAGAACAAGAGGCCCAGGCAAGGGTCTACAATCGGTCGACTAGGCTGAGACAGTCTATCCCTGGAGACTGAGTGTTGGTGTTGATCCTCACAATTCAAAGTAAACTTCTGGTCAAGTGGCAGGGGCCATACGAGGTGGTCCCAAAGCTGAGTGATGTTAACTACATGGTCCACCAGCCAGGCAGAAGAAAGCCATACCAAGTGTACAAACAAATAGGAAAGTCCAGCTCAAGGTAAAACCAATGCGTTTATTTGAAAAAAAGATTTTTGGCGTGAAAAAATGGAAAGGTGGAGGGAGTAGAGGGCAATGCAATGCGTTTCAAACGTGACGGCGGCATTCTATATCACAGCTAGAAGCTGAGGTGGGGGGATATGTGACTAAGTTACTGGCAAAGTACTTGTTTACGGTTTACCGGTGTCCCTCATATTAAACAGTGCAGGTTTCTTCTAGCAGTGCATGGGTTCATCTGTTCAGTTGAGAGCTCCTGGAAGCTGGAATTCATGCTCTCAGCTCTTCAGTGTTGGCCACTCCCCTCTCCTATATACAATCAGGCATTGCCAGAGTTAGCGTCATGCTGCATGGTTCAGGACCTGGAGTAGTTTTGTTGTTTGAGGATGTGTTTGGTTAATTTATCTAAAGACCAATGGCCCTGGCGTCTTCCCCATTGGAAGTAATTTGGGGAGCAGGGATAGCTAGGGTGTCCCCCAGCATTAGGGAAAGGGAAGGAGCTCCTGTCCCTGGGATATCCAACAACAGAGACGTGACAGTACTGCAGATATGTATATCTGCGGTTGTTAGCTTCATTGATATGAACCTAGGAAAATGCTACAGCACAGAAAGTGCTGAGAGGGGTTAATCAGTCATGATTAGGACTAGGTTGAGTGAACAGCTGTAGAGTGGGTGGAGTCCAGAGGGAAAATATACAGCCTTCTGGCTCATTCAGTGTTGGATGGGTCTGGATGTGCAAGCTCCAGAGCTGTTTTTTCATGATAAGGAAAGCTAAACTTTTTGTTGTTTGTTCCTGAGCAGGCAGATCCCCACAGCAACTTTATTAGTTTCCTAAATATTCTTGGGTTCTACATTTAAAATATGGGATGTCAGGGATGAATATCGGTATTTTTTCCCTTGTATTGTGTAAATTATTCGCAAAAAATGATTGATTCTGTATCTAACTTTGAAGTTGAACTCCCTGTTAAGTCACATCCCTAATCTACACCACTTTTTTACTTTTGATGATTTTTTTTGTGAAAAAGGTAACAATTCTAGTGGAAGTGGTCATCAGAGTTTGATACCTAACCTATCGGAGGGGAAGGGGGAGGTTCATTAGGGGTCACGTTATCTTAGTCTCTGATCCATTCGTTAGCTTTGGGGTGGGGGTGGGTGTTATGGCTGCGGCCACAGACGCGGCCCAGCCAACGCTTCCACGTCGCCAGACCATGAAGACGTGGGAAGTGCGTCCCAGGTGGCAAGGGAATGTGGACCCACTGGACCACAAAGGGGGACCCGGATCTACTCTGACTAGGGTAGGGCAGTGTGAGCATGTGGGCAAGATGGCGACATGCAGGACTAGATGACACCGCACAACTTCAGGTATGAAGAAACATAAAGTTTACTTAAACAAAGACACAGTACATAAGCAGAACTTAACAACGCCAGGCTCCCGATTCCACACATCAAGGAAGGGTACATGTCTCGGTTAACAGATGAAGGCAGAAGGTCATCACGGGTTGATGCAGTCCAGGGTCATCTGGCACAGGCATACTAGGAGGACCTCTCTCTTGGACCACAGGCATAGCGCAGGCTCAGGAGGAGAACATCAGACATCAACCTTGGACAGACATCAACACATGGCAGAACCCAGGGAACCGGCAGGACATCGGGACACAGGCAACACACAAAAAGCACAGGTTCAGGAACATCGGCATGGCAGCTCAGGACTTTGTCAGGTCAGATCCAGGACAGAGGCAGAGCCGTCACTGGAAACAAGGCTGCAGACTCTCCAGGAGCACGGAGTAGGAGTCCATCCAGGAACACAAGCGTGACCGACTCTGGAACACAGGCTGGACCATCAGGACCATGGACATGACATATGGACACAGGCTGGACATCAGGACACAGGCAAGACATCGGGACACATCCGGGACACCTGCGAGATATCAGGGACACCGGCAAGACATCAGGACACATCAGGGACACCGGCAAGACATCAGGGACACCGGCAGGACATCAGGGACACCGGTGTGGCAGCTCAGGTCATCGGCTGGGACACGGACGGCACATGACCAAAAAAAACAATGTGGCATCTCGGATCATTGACAGAGACACGGACAGCACAGGTCCTGGAACACCGGCGTGGCAGCTCAGGTCATCGGCTGAGACACGTACGGCACAGGACCAGAAACAGTCATCGGCTGAGACATGGACGGCACAGGACCAGGCAGCAGTGGTCAGGATCCGGGTACCAGACTGCTGTCACCAGACTCCGGACATCGGACATGATCTCCAGGCAAAAGGCAGCAGTCATCAAGCTCCAAACTACGGTTGTCAGGCTCCAGGCATCAGACCTAGGAAGGAACTCAAGCAGGATGATGCAAGCACCGCTGGGTTGAACCGAGGCCAGACGGAGCTAGCACCGCATAGCAGGCTGAGCACAGCATAGTAGACGCTCAGCAAAATCACCGGACTACATCTTTAAAAGACAACCCCAGGTTAGTTCACAGTGACTGGGTACATTGTTCCAGACACAGAGGGACTTCAGGAACATAACACAAAGGACACAGTTCAGATAGGGTCAGGTACAGGAACAGATACAGGATCAAGGATTCAGGCCTGAGAATGCAGCCCTCAGGGAGGCGGAAAACAAGACACTACAGAAACGGGCATAGATATGCAGCCTCCAGTGTAGGCAAAAAAACAGGACACAAACAGAAATGGGTCTGGGTACTCAGCCCCCAAAGCAGGCAGAAAAACAGGACACAAACAGGTCTGTGTACTCGGCCCCCAGAGAAGGCGGAAAAACAGGACATCAGCTTTCCCAGAACTGATTACAAGAGCTGAACACAAAACACACATGGCAATACTCAGAAACTTAATGCGAAGCTCTGGCAACGCCCAACAGGAAAGAGGAACTTTAAATAGGAGCTGCTCCTCAGCAATAGGCTGGGGACAGCAATTCAAGCACACACACTGCCCTTAATAAAAGCAGGGAAGGTGTGGCCGCGCGCACCCTAAGCACAAACAGAAACCATTACAGCACAATCAGCACAGGAACTGAGGCTTAAGGCACCTGGCAGTGGCTGCAAGCCTGGACACACGTGGAGAGTCATGCACCAGCTGCAGAGGACCTTACAACCTGTGGATAGCTTACATAGCGGCAGCCAGGGACAGCAAATGCGGATGGTCATGCAGCGTAGCAGAGACATCACAACACATGTACGGCGACTCAGCAAAGCTGGGAACTGAGCGGCATCCATACAGGTAATAGACAATAGTATCCCAGCTGGTTAGGGGGAAAGGAAAAAAAGGGTTAAAGCAGAGACATGCAGAGTAACGCTGGAGAAACAAGGTACAAACATACCGGCATTACAGTGGGCACCATTGACTTCATCTGCCTAGGGCTCCAAAATACTTTGTCCCAGCCCTGGCCACATATCCTTTTGACAAACTGAAAACGATCCTTACAATTTCTGTGTGTAAGTAAAGGCTTTTTTCTGCCCACTCTTCCATAAAAACCACCTCTATGGAGTATAAGGCTTATTGTGGTCGTATGGACAGATACTCCTGTAGTGTCTGAGTACCTCCTCCTATCTGTTGCAAAATATATTTGTCAGGTGGTTACTAGTGTTGAGCGATACTGACGATATCCAGAAATATCGGATTGGATTGGATCGGCCCGATACTCAAAAAGTATCGGGTATCGCCGATTCCGATACCGAAAACCCAATGCAAGTCCATGGGACAGAAATATCGTAATTAAAAAAAAACTTTCTTTCCTTGTAAACACTAGATATACACACATAGAATACATATATATATATATACATGTCATTGTGACATATATACACATATACAGTCATGGCCAAAAGTTTTGAGAATGACACAAATATTATATTTTCACATGATCTGTTGCCCTCTGGTTTTTATGTGTGTTTGACAGATGTTTTTATCACAGACAGAAATATAATAATTGCAAACATATGAGTAACAAAAGCTTATATTGACAGTTAGAATGAGTTAATGCAGCAAGTCAATATTTGCAGCGTTGACCCTTCTTCTTCAGGACCTCTGCAATTCTCCCTGGCATGCTCTCAATCAACTTCTGGACCAAATCCTGACTGATAGCAGTCCATTCTTGCACAATCAATGCTTTCATTTTGTCAGAATTTTTAGGTTTTTGTTTGTCCACCCGTCTCTTGATGATTGACCACAAGTTCTCAATGGGATTAAGATCTGGGGAGTATCCAGGCCATGGACCCAAAATCTCTATGTTTTGTTCCCTGAGCCATTTAGTTATCACCTTTGCTTTATGGCAAGGTGCTCCATCATGCTGGAAAAGGCATTGTTGATCGCCAAACTGCTCTTGGAGGGTTGGGAGAAGTTGCTCTTGGAGGACATTCTGGTACCATTCTTTATTCATGGCTGTGTTTTTAGGCAACACTGTGAAGAGCCGATTCCCTTGGCTGAGAAGCAACCCCACACATGAATGGTTTCAGGATGCTTAACAGTTGGCATGAGACAAGACTGGTGGTAGCGCTCACCTTGTCTTCTCCGAATGAGGCGTTTTCCTGATGTCCCAAACAATCGAAAAGGGGATTCATCAGAGAAAATAACTTTACCCCAGTCCTCAGCAGTCCACTGCCTGTACCTTTTGCAGAATATCAGTCTGTCCATGATGTTTTTTCTGGAGAGAAGTGGCTTCTTTGCTGCCCTCCTTGAGACCAGGCCTTGCTCCAAGAGTCTCCGCCTCACAGTGAGTGCAGATGCACTCACACCTGCCTGCTGCCATTCCTGAGCAAGCTCTGCACTGCTGGTAGCCCGATCCCGCAGCTGAAACACTTTTAAGAGACGGTGCTGGCGCTTGCTGGTCTTTCTTGGGCGCCCTGGAGCCTTTTTGGCAACAATGGAACCTCTCTCCTTGAAGTTCTTGATGATGCGATACATTGTTGACTGAGGTGCAATCTTTCTAGCTGCGATACTTTTCCCTGTTAGGCCATTTTTGTGCATTGCAATGATGACTGCACGTGTTTCTTTAGAGATAAACATGGTTAACAGAAGAGAAACAATGATGCCAAGCACCAGCCTCCTTTTTAAGTGTTCAGTGGTGTCATTCTTACTTAATCATGACAGATTGATCTCCAGCCATGTCCTCATCAACACCCACACCTGTGTTAATGGAGCAATCACTGAAAAGAGGTTAGCTGGTCCTTTTAAGGCAGGGCTGCAATGATGTTGAAATGTGTTTTGGGGGATAAAGTTCATTTTCTAGCCAAATATTGACTTTGCAAGTAATTGCTGTTAAGCTGATCACTCTTTATAACATTCTGGAGTATATGCAAATTGCCATTAGAAAAAGTGAAGCAGTAGACTTTGTAAAAATTAATATTTGTGTCATTCTCAAAACTTTTGGCCATGACTGTATTTATAGTTCATACACTTCTACATAGTAAAATAGCCGCTGATTCAATTGCCGGGCAATGCCGGCTTTTGTGAGATTACAGAACCACCCGACATGAAATGACACATGGTTTACATAGAGTTAACCATGTCATTTCATGTAGTTTGATATATGGTTCTCACTAACAATTACATGAGTGTATGTGTGCAAAATTTCACACATGTAGGGTGTAGGGGTTAATTAAAGGTGTAAATTCGTTGTAAAAAAAACACATTTTTTGCTACGAATTTACACCTTTAATTAACCCCTACATGTGTGAAATTTTGCACACATACACTCATGCAATTGTTAGTGAAAACCATATATCAAACTACATGAAATGACATGGTTAACTCTATGCAAACCATGTGTCATTTCATGTCGGGTCTGTAATTTCACAAAAGCCGGCAATTGAATTAGCGGCTATTATACTATGTAGAAGTGTATGTACTATAAATATATATATATGTGTCACAAATTCAATGATATCTATATATATATATATGTATATATATATATATATACATATATATATATATGAGGTGTAAAATTGTTGAAAAAAAATGCGTGGGCTCCCGCCCTATTTTCTCAACCAGACATCTGCCCCCAGACACCCCAGAAAAGGCAAATCTATAATTAGATTCGCCCTTTCTGGCACTTTGCCCGTCTATTCCCATTGCCCTGTAGCGGTGGCGAATGGCTTAATAAGGGGTTAAAGCCACCTTGCTATTGAAAGGTGACTTTAAGCCAGGTTAATAATTGAGAGCTGTCAATTAGACAACTATCAATTATTAACCCCTTACTGCCATCGGACGTACTATCCCGTCCATGGTACCTGGGCCCGTATGACCGGGGACGGGATAGTACGTCATAGGCGATCAGCTGCGCTCCTGAGGGGAGCGCAGCTAATCGCCGCCGGGTGTCAGCTGATTATCACAGCTGACACCCATGACTGTGTGTCAGGAGCGGTCACGGACCGCTCCCGGCACATTAACCCCTTGCACACCGCGATCAAACATGATCGCGGTGTACTGGGGGCACAGGGGAGGATCGCGCAGGGTGGGGGCTCCCTGCGCGCCCCCCTGAGACCCTCAGAGCAGCGCAATGTGATCGCGCTGTTCTGAGGGCTTCCTCCCTCCCAGGACCCAGATCCAAGATGGCGCTGGGGTCCTGGAGGGAGGCGGCTACCTCAGTGCCTGCGAGAGCAGGCACTGAGAAGCCTGCATCTATGCCTGTGCGATCGCTGGTGTGACAGAGTGCTGTGCACACTGTCACACCAGCGATCTGATAAAATACTGTGATGTCCCACCCTGGGACAAAGTAAAAAAGTTAAAAAAGTAAAAATAAACATGTGTAAAAAAAAAATCCAAAATAGATAAAAAAAAAAAAAATATTCCCCAATAAATTCACTTCTTCCTGTAAATAAAAAAAAAAAAACAATAAAAATACACATATTTGGTATCGCCGCGTCCGTAACGACCCCCCCTATAAAATTGTCCCACTAGTTAACCCCTTTAGTGAACCCCTTAAAAAAAAAAAAAAAAAAACGAAGCAAAAAATCAATGCTTTATCATCATACCGCCGAACAAAAAGTGGAATAACGCGCGATCAAAAAGACCGATATAAAAAAACATGGTACCGCTGAAAACGACATCTTGTCCCGCAAAAAACGAGCCTTTCATAAAGCATCATCAGCGAAAAAATAAAAAAGTTATAGCTCGCAGAATACAGCGATGCAAAAATAATTATTTTTTATATAAAATTGTTTTTATTCTATAAAAGCGCCAAAACATGAAAAAATGATATAAATGAGGTATCGCCATAATCGTACTGACCCGAAGAATAAAACTGCTTTATCAATTTTACCACACGCGGAACGGTATAAACGCCTCCCCCAAAAGAAATTCATGAATTGCTGATTTTTGTTCATTCTAACCTCCCAAAAATCGAAATAAAAAGCGATCAAAAAACGTCACGTGCTCAAAAATGGTACAATAAAAACGTCAACTCGTCCCGCAAAAAATAAGACCTCACATGACTCTGTGGGCCAAAATATACAAAAATTATAGCTCTCAAAATGTGATGATGCAAAAACTATTTTTGCAATAAAAAGCGTCTTTTAGCGTGACAGCTGCCAATCATAAAAACCCGCTATAAATAGTAAATCAAACCCCCCTTTATCACCCCTTAGTAAGGGAAAAATAATAAAATTAAAAAAAAGTATTTATTTCCATTTTCCCGTTAGGGTTAGGGTTGCGGCTAAAGTTAGGGTTAGGGTTGGCGCTAAAGTTAGGATTAGGGTTAGGGTTGGGATTAGGGGTGTGTTAGGGTTAGGTTTGTGGTTAGGGTTGGGACTAGGGTTAGGGGTGTGTTGGGGTTAGGGTTGGAGTTAGAATTGGGGGGTTTCCGCTGTTTAGGCACATCAGGGGCTCTCCAAATGTGACATGGCGTCTGATCTCAATTCCAGCCAATTCTGCGTTGAAAAAGTCAAACGGTGCTCCTTCACTTCTCAGCTCTGCCATGCGTCCAAACAGTAGTTTATCCCCACATATGGGGTATCAGCGTACTCTGGACCCCAAGAGTTATTGTGCAATTTGTCCTATTTCTTCTGCTACCCTTGGGAAAATAAAAAACTGGGGGCGAAAATATCATTTTTGTACAAAAAAAAATATTTTTTTGTTTTTACGGCTGTACATTATAAACTTCTGTGAAGCACTTGGGGTTTCATAGCGCTCACCACACATCTAGATAAGTTCCTTGTGGGGTCTATTTTCCAAAATGGGTCACTTGTTGGGGATTTCCACTGTTTAGGCGCATCAGGGGCTCTCCAAATGCGACATGACGCCCCCAGACCATTCCATCAAAGTCTGCAATCCAAAACGTCACTACTTCCCTTCCGAGCCCCGACGTGTACCCATACAGTAGTTTTCTCCCACATATTGGATATCAGCGTACTCAGGACAAATTGGACAACAACTTTTGGGGTCCAATTTCTCCTGTTACCCTTGTAAAAATAAAATATTGGGGCAAAAAAATCATTTTTGCAAAAAAAAAAAAGGATTTTTTATTTTTACGGCTGTGCGTTATAAACTTCTGTGAAGCACTTCGGGGTTCAAAGTGCTCACCACACATCTAGACAAGTTCCTTGTGGGGTCTATTTTCCAAAATGGGGTCACTTGTGGGGGGTTTCCACTGTTTAGGCGCATCAGGGGCTCTCCAAATGCGACATGACGCCCCCAGACCATTCCATCAAAGTCTGCAATCCAAAACGTCACTACTTCCCTTCCGAGCCCTGACGTGCGCCCATACAGTAGTTTTCTCCCACATATTGGGTATCAGCGTACTCAGGACAAATTGGACAACAACTTTTGGGTTCCAATTTCTTCTGTTACCCTTGTGAAAATAAAATATTGGGGGCGAAAAAATCATTTTTGTAAAAAAAAAAAAGATTTTTATTTTTACGGCTGTACGTTATAAACTTCTGTGAAGCACTTCGGGTTCAAAGTGCTCACCACACATCTAGCTAAGTTCCTTGTGGGTCTATTTGCCAAAATGGGGTCACTTGTGGGGGGTTTCCACTGTATAGGTGCATCAGGGGCTCTCCAAATGTGACATGACGCCCCCAGACCATTCCATCAAAGTCTGCAATCCAAAACGTCACTACTTCCCTTCCGAGCCCTGACGTGCGCCCATACAGTAGTTTTCTCCCACATATTGGGTATCAGTGTACTCAGGACAAATTGGACAACAACTTTTGGGTTCCAATTTCTTCTGTTACCCTTGTGAAAATAAAATATTGGGGACGAAAAAAATCATTTTTGTAAAAAAAAAAAAGATTTTTTATTTTACGGCTGTACGTTATAAACTTTAGTGAAACACCTGGGGTTAAAAGTTCTCACCACACATCTAGATAAGTTCCTTGAGGGGTCTAGTTTCCAAAATGGCGTCATTTATGGGGGTTTCCACTGTTTAGGCAGATCAGGAGCTCTCCAAACACGACATGGCGTCCAGCCAATTCTGCGTTGAAAAAGTCAGACGGCGCTCCTTCCCTTCCAAACTCTGCCATGCACCCAAACAGTGGTTTACCCCCACATATGGGGTATCAGCGCACTCAGGACAAATTGCACAATAACTTTTGGAGTCTTGTTACCCTTGGAAAAATAAAAATTGGGTGAAAAGATCATTTTTGTGGAAAAAATATGATTTTTAAATTTTACGGCTCTACGTTATAAACTTGTGTGAAGCACTTGGGGGTTCAAATTGCTCACCAAAGATCTAGAAAAGTTCCTTAGGGGGTCTAGTTTCCAAAATGGGGTCATTTGTGGGGGGTTTCCACTGTTTAGGCACATCAGGGGCTCTCCAAATGCAACATGGCATCCAATCTCAATTCCAGCCAATTTTGGTTGGAAAAAGTCAAATGGTGCTCCTTCCATTCCGAGCTCTGCCGTGCGCCCAAACAGTGGTTCCCACCCACATATGGGGTATCAGCGTACTCAGGACAAATTGGACAACAACTTATGTGGTCCAATTTCTCCTGTTACCCTTGAGAAAATAAAAAATTAGTGACTAAAATATAATTTTTGTGGGAAAAAAATAGGATTTTTTATTTTCATGCCCGGGCATTATAAACTTGTGTGAAGCACTTGGGGGTTCAAAGTGCTCACCAAAGATCTAGATAAGTTCCTTAGGGGGTATAGTTTCCAAAATGGGGTCACTTTGGGGGGTTTCCACTGTTTAGGCTCATCTGGGGCACTGCAAACGGAACATGACCCCCATCAACGTCTGCATTCCAAAACGTTACTACTTCCTTTCCAAGCCCTGCCGTGCACCCAAACAGTTCCCCCCCCCCCACATATGGGGTATCAGCGTACTCAGGACAAATTGGACAACAACTTTTGGGGTCCAATTTCCTTGGGAAAATTCAAAAATTTGGGACTAAAAAATCATTTTTGTGGAAAATTGTTTTTTTTTGTTTTTCACACCCAGGCATTATAAGCTTTTGTGAAACACTTGGGAGTTTAAAGTGCTCACAACAGATCTAGATAAGTACCTTAGGGGGTCTAGTTTCCAAAATGGTGTCACTTGTGGGGGTTTCCACTGTTTAGGCGCATCAGGGGCTCTCCAAACACGACATGGCGTCCAATCTCAATTCCAGCCAATTTTAGTTTGAAAAAGTCAAACGGCGCTCCTTCCCTTACGAGCTCTGCCGTGTGCCCAAACAGTGGTTTTCCCCCACATATTGGGTATTGGCGTACTCAGGAGAAATTGCATAACAACCTTATCTGCCCATTTTCTCCTTTTACCCTTGTGAAAATAAAAAAAAAGTTTGTAAAAGATCATTTTTGTGGCTAAAAAGTTAAATATTCATTTTTTCCTTCCACGTTGCTTTAGTTCCTGTGAAGCACCTGAAGGGTTAATAATCTTCTTGAATGTGGTTTTGAGTACCTTGAGGGGTGCAGTTTTTAGAATGGTGTCACTTTTGGGTATTTTCTGCCATATAGACCCCTCAAAGTGACTTCAAATGAGAGGTGGTCCCTAAAAAAAATGGCTTTGTAAATTTTGTTGTAAAAATGAGAAATCGCTGGTCAACTTTTAACCCTTATAACTTCCTAACAAAAAAAAATTTTGGTTCCAAAATTGTGCTGATGTAAAGTAGACATGTGGGAAATGTTATTTATTAACTATTTTGTGCGACATATTTCTCTGTTTTAAGGGAATAAAAATTCAAAGTTTGAAAATTGCAAAATTTTAAAAATTTTCGCCATATTTGCGTTTTTTTCAAAAATAAACGCAAGTTATATCGAAGAAATTTTACTTCTAACGTGAAGTACAATATGTCACGAGAAAACAGTCTCAGAATCGCGAAGATCCGTTGAAGCGTTCCAGAGTTATAACCTCATAAAGAGACAGTGGTCAGAATTGTAAAAATTGGCCCGGTCATTAACGTGCAAACCACCCTTGGGGGTGAAGGGGTTAATCCTATTGTATGAAATAAAATAAAACACACACACTTTAATTAAAAATAATTTTAATGAAATGAACACACAGTTTTTTGACCATATTTTATTTTACTGCCATTCCTTGCGAAGCCCTTGTTCACCTGTAATAAAAATAAAATAATAAAGCAACATTATTCTTACCTATCCGATGTTCAGTCAGGTCCCCCGATGTAATCCTTCTGAAAGGGTTAATGTTTACTGCAGGGACCGCAGCTAATGCTGACAGCCTTGCAGTAAACCCCTCTCCTGGCTGACAGGAGAGGAAGTGATTAGCATAATTGATTGCTTCCCACTTTCACTTCAGGTCAGCCAGGGACACCGCACAGCATCAGTGACGTCAGAGGGAATCGACGGCTGACCTGAAGTGAACTAATTAACAAAAATAGGGGATCCCCTCGAAAAAAAAATGGCGTGGGGTCCCCCCTATTTTTGTTAACCAGCCAGATGAAGCAGACTACTGAGGCCTGGTTTTTCAGGCTGTTAAGGAGCCAATATCCATGGATCTTGCAAGCCTGATAATACCAGGCCACAGCAGTCTGCTTATCTTGGCTGGTTAACAAAAATAGGGGATCCCCTCGAAAAAAAATGGCGTGGGGTCCCCCCTATTTTTGTTAACCAGCCAGATGAAGCAGACTTCTGAGGCCTGGTTTTTCAGGCTGGTAAGGATCCAAGATCCATGAACCTTGCAAGCCTGATAATACCAGGCCACAGCAGTCTGCTTAGCTTGGCTGGTTAACAAAAATAGGGGATCCCCTCGAAAAAAAAATGGCGTAGGGTCCCCCCATTTTTGTTAACCAGCCAAGTAAAAAGCAGGCTGCTGCAGCCTGGTATTAAAAGACTGTCAAGGCCCATGGATTTTGGCCCTCAACAGCCTAAAAATTCCAGGCTGCAGCAGCCCCACAATTGGCGCATCCAAAGATGCGCCAATTGTGGCACTTTACTCAGCTCTTCCCACTTGCCCTGTAGCGGTGGCAAGCGGGGTAATAAGGGGTTAATGTCACCTTTGATTGAACGGTGACAATAAGCCCGGTTAATAATGGAGAGGCGTCAATAAGACACCGATCCATTATTAATCATAAAGTTTGTAAATTTAAAAAAAATACACAGCCAGAAAAAAGTCTTTTAATGAAATAAAACACCACACAGTTTTCATTATTTTTATTTCAAGCTCATCCTGCGACGCCATCGATCTCCTGTAAAAAAACAAAAATAACAAACCAACACAAATACTCCCAGTCCGACGCAGTCCAAAATCACGAGTGTCCCACGACGAGTCCAGCTCTGCTACATCTGCATGCCAGGCTGAGCCTGACATCCAGATACAGCAGAGCTGCTTACCATAGCTGATTCCCCAGCGGTGACGTCATCCGGACTGCTGTACTCTCGCGACAGCTGGCCGAGATTACCCAGTACCCGGCAGCACGTGCAGTTATCGCGAGAAGCTGCACGTGACCGCCAGGGAGAGGGTAATGGCGGCCATCAAGGAGTCCAGGACATGACCACCGGGGATCTTCTGCCAGGTAAGTGCTGCTGACTCCTGACAGACCCGACCGACACTGACAGTGACACTTCGGGAAGTTCCTGTGTCACGTACTTCGTTCTGTGACACAGGAACTCCCCATAGACTTTACTGCCAACGTCTGATTCCGGTATCCGATATGCAAAAAATATCGGATCTCAGAATCGGAATTCCGATACAGCGAATATCGGCTGATATCCGATATTTGCAGTATCGGAATGCTCAACACTAGTGGTTACCAAAAACCTATGTCCTGTTATGTGGTTTATTCGATAAATTGTCCTATACTGCCATCTGCTGTCCAAAGTGTAAAGGTGCAAGAGTTTTGGTCACATGACACTCTCAGCCTGGTTTCCTGCGGAAGCCTCTAGAAGCTGCTGAGGCAATAGTCGGAAAGGAGTGCTTCTCCTTCCTGTGAGGAGCGACGTGAGGAGAGGTCTACTTACTAGGCTACTTTGCCTTTAGCCTTGGTCCCGCTTCCTTTAATCTTCAATCGGACAGAAAACTGCCACAGAATACGCCAGGAAGGCATCTTAAATTTCAATCTTCAGAGACAGAAGAGATAGAGCTGTACAAGGGCTCTTCTACTACACTTCACGCCTTTAATGGTTCTGCTAGAGTGAGTGCCTCATGTTCTACTGCATCTTCTACTGTACGCCCTGTAATTGTGAATAAGCTGTGAACACTATTTCGACAGTGAACCAAACAGTGGAGGCCCATCCTTGGTAGTAATATAACTGAAGGACTGTGTGAATTAGGATAACAACCCGGTATATAACCGGCAGTCAGCCAATCACTTTATTCAAGCCATTAACAGGGAAGATTCCATCTTAAACATCACGGTGACCATCTCTCTTGCTACCTAAAATTTCAAGCTTGTATGAAAGACTGTGATAATATCCCTATGGACTATGTATTTTGAAGTGAATACAGTACAGACTCCCTTTTGATTACTTTAATACCCTTGTCAGCATTCATCCTTGAAACTGCGCACACACACACACTAAGAGGCTGTAAAGGCTCAGTGTGAGCAACACAGGGCTAGCATGCCACAACGCCGCCTGTGACATTCCCAATTTCTTTATTATTGGCCGGCCTTGGCACCTATAACATCTAGTTCACCCCTGGTACTGCAATCTAGTATCTGCTTGGGAACTCTGCAGCTCCTTCAGGATTACCTTTTGGTCTCTGTGCTGCCTCTCTCATTAATGCCCTCTTTGCCAGGGCTGAGAGTTTTGCAGATTTGTTGTGGTACCATGTTCTTTCCATTTGATGATAATGGATTTCATTATGCTCCGTGGGACATTCAGAGACTGGGATATTTTTTGTATAGCCCAACCCTGACTTGCACTTCTCAACAACTTTGTCCCTAACTTGTTTGGAGATCTCATGGGTGTTCATGGTGTTGTTTGGTTAGTTATGCCTCTTGCTTAACATCTTTCCGACATTGGGCGTAATAATAGCCCGATGTCAGACACTCTCCCTTTGATGTGGGCTCCGGTGGTGAGCTCACATCTTTTCCAGCACATGTCAGCTTTTTGTGATGCTAACAGCCGCAGGAGGAATTGCAATCCTCCCGCAGCTGTTAACTAGCTCTGCAGCAGCATATAACGCACTCTTCTGGCCATTGGGCCGTGGTCGCGAGTCACCGATGGGTCAGCATGACAACCAGAGGTCTCCTGTAGACCTCTATGGTTGTCACTGCTGGTGGTTGACGCTCATAGCAAGTGAGCAATTCTGCTACATACATACGATCTGATCATTCAGCCGATTGAGTTATGGTAGCTTCAAGTCTCCCATGGAGACTATTGAAGCATGCCAAAAGTAAAAAATGTTTTTAAAAAAATAAAAAATATAAAAGTTCAAATCACCCCCCTTTTACCCCATTTAAAATAAAACAATTAACCCCTTCACCCCCAAGGGTGGTTTGCACGTTAATGACCGGGCCAATTTTTACAATTCTGACCACTGTCTCTTTATGAGGTTATAACTCTGGAACGCTTCAACGGATCTTCGCGATTCTGAGATTTTTTTCTCGTGACATATTGTACTTCACGTTAGAAGTAAAATTTCTTCGATATAACTTGCGTTTATTTTTGAAAAAAAACGCAAATATGGCGAAAATTTTTAAAATTTTGCAATTTTCAAACTTTGAATTTTTATTCCCTTAAAACAGAGAAATATATCACACAAAATAGTTAATAAATAACATTTCCCACATGTCTACTTTACATCAGCACAATTTTGGAACCAAAATTTTTTTTTGTTAGGAAGTTATAAGGGTTAAAAGTTGACCAGCGATTTCTCATTTTTACAACAAAATTTACAAAGCCATTTTTTTTAGGGACCACCTCTCATTTGAAGTCACTTTGAGGGGTCTATATGGCAGAAAATACCCAAAAGTGACACCATTCTAAAAACTGCACCCCTCAAGGTACTCAAAACCACATTCAAGAAGATTATTAACCCTTCAGGTGCTTCACAGGAACTAAAGCAACATGGAAGGAAAAAATGAATATTTAACTTTTTAGCCACAAAAATGATCTTTTACAAACTTTTTTTTTATTTTCACAAGGGTAAAAGGAGAAAATGGACAGATAAGGTTGTTATGCAATTTCTCCTGAGTACGCCAATACCTCATATGTGGGGGAAAACCACTGTTTGGGCACACGGCAGAGCTCTTAAGCGAAGGAGCGCCGTTTGACTTTTTCAAACTAAAATTGGCGGGAATTGAGATTGGACGCCATGTCGTGTTTGGAGAGCCCCTGATGCGCCTAAACAGTGGAAACCCCACAAGTGACACCATTTTGGAAACTAGACCCCTAAGGTACTTATCTAGATCTGTTGTGAGGACTTTGAACCCCCAAGTGTTTCACAAAAGCTTATAATGCCTGGGTGTGAAAAAAAAAAAAAAACAATTTTCCACAAAAATGATTTTTTAGTCCCAAATTTTTGAATTTTCCCAAGGAAATTGGACCCCAAAAGTTGTTGTCCAACTTGTCCTGAGTACGCTGATACCCCATATGTGGGGGGGGGAACTGTTTGGGTGCACGGCAGGGCTTGGAAAGGAAGTAGTAAAGTTTTGGAATGCAGATGTTGATGGGGGTCATGTTCCGTTTGCAGTGCCCCAGATGAGCCTAAAACAGTGGAAACCCCCACAAGTGACCCCATTTTGGAAACTAGACCTCTAAGGAACTTATCTAGATCTTTGGTGAGCACTTTGAACCCCCAAGTGCTTCACACAAGTTTATAATGCCCGGGCATGAAAATAAAAAATCCTATTTTTTTCCCACAAAAATTATCTTTTAGTCACTAATTTTTTATTTTCCCAAGGGTAACAGGAGAAATTGGACCACATAAGTTGTTGTCCAATTTGTCCTGAGTACGCTGATACCCCATATGTGGGGGGGAACCACTGTTTGGGCGCACGGCAGAGCTCGGAATTGAAGGAGCACCATTTGACTTTTTCCAACCAAAATTGGCTGGAATTGAGATTGGATGGCATGTTGCATTTGGAGAGCCCCTGATGTGCCTAAACAGTGGAAACCCCCCACAAATGACCCCATTTGGGAAACTAGACCCCCCTAAGGAACTTTTCTAGATCTTTGGTGAGCAATTTGAACCCCCAAGTGCTTCACACAAGTTTATAACGTAGAGCCGTAAAATTTAAAAATCATATTTTTTCCACAAAAATGATCTTTTCACCCCAATTTTTATTTTTCCAAGGGTAACAAGACTCCAAAAGTTATTGTGCAATTTGTCCTGAGTGCGCTGATGCCCCATATGTAGGGGTAAACCACTGTTTGGGTGCATGGCAGAGTTTGGAAGGGAAGGAGCGCCGTCTGACTTTTTCAACGCAGAATTGGCTGGACGCCATGTCGTGTTTGGAGAGCTCCTGATCTGCCTAAACAGTGGAAACCCCCATAAATGACACCATTTTGGAAACTAGACCCCTCAAGGAACTTATCTAGATGTGTGGTGAGAACTTTTAACCCCCAGGTGTTTCACTAAAGTTTATAACGTACAGCCGTAAAATAAAAAATCCTTTTTTTTTTTACAAAAATGATTTTTTTCGCCCCAATATTTTATTTTCACAAGGGTAACAGAAGAAATTGGAACTCAAAAGTTGTTGTCCAATTTGTCCTGAGTACGCTGATACCCAATATGTGGGAGAAAACTACTGTATGGGCGCACGTCAGGGCTCGGAAGGGAAGTAGTGACGTTTTGGATTGCAGACTTTGATGGAATGGTCTGGGGGCGTCATGTCATATTTGGAGAGCCCCTGATGCACTTATACAGTGGAAACCCCCCACAAGTGACCCCATTTTGGCAAATAGACCCCACAAGGAACTTATCTAGATGTGTGGTGAGCACTTTGAACCCCGAAGTGCTTCACAGAAGTTTATAACGTACAGCCGTAAAAATAAAAAATCTTTTTTTTTTTTTACAAAAATGATTTTTTCGTCCCCAATATTTTATTTTCACAAGGGTAACAGGAGAAAATTGGTCCCCAAAAGTTGTTGTCCAATTTGTCCTGAGTACGCTGATACCCAATATGTGGGAGAAAACTACTGTATGGGCGCACGTCAGGGCTCGGAAGGGAAGTAGTGACGTTTTGGATTGCAGACTTTGATGGAATGGTCTGGGGGCGTCATGTCGCATTTGGAGAGCCCCTGATGCGCCTAAACAGTGGAAACCCCCCACAAGTGACCCCATTTTGGAAAATAGACCCCACAAGGAACTTGTCTAGATGTGTGGTGAGCACTTTGAACCCCGAAGTGCTTCACAGAAGTTTATAACGCACAGCCGTAAAAATAAAAAATCTTTTTTTTTTTTTGCAAAAATGATTTTTTTGCCCCAATATTTTATTTTTACAAGGGTAACAGGAGAAATTGGACCCCAAAAGTTGTTGTCCAATTTGTCCTGAGTACGCTGATATCCAATATTGGGAGAAAACGACTGTATGGGTACACGTTGGGGCTCGGAAGCCCCAAGTGCTTCACAGAAGTTTATAATGTACAGACGTAAAAACAAAAAAATAATTTTTTTTGTACAAAAATGATATTTTCGCCCCCAGTTTTTTATTTTCCCAAGGGTAACAGAAGAAATAGGACAAATTGCACAATAACTCTTGGGGTCCAGAGTACGCTGATACCCCATATGTGGGGATAAACTACTGTTTGGACGCATGGCAGAGCTGAGAAGTGAAGGAGCACCGTTTGACTTTTTCAACGCAGAATTGGCTGGAATTGAGATCAGACGCCATGTCACATTTGGAGAGCCCCTGATGTGCCTAAACAGCGGAAACCCCCCAATTCTAACTCCAACCCTAACCCCAACACACCCCTAACCCTAGTCCCAACCCTAACCACAAACCTAACCCTAACACACCCCTAATCCCAACCCTAACCCTAATCCTAACTTTAGCGCCAACCCTAACCCTAACTTTAGCCGCAACCCTAACCCTAACCCTAATGGGAAAATGGAAATAAATACATTTTTTTAATTTTATTATTTTTCCCTTACTAAGGGGGTGATAAAGGGGGGTTTGATTTACTATTTATAGCGGGTTTTTATGATTGGCAGCTGTCACGCCAAAAGACGCTTTTTATTGCAAAAATAGTTTTTGCATCGTCACATTTTGAGAGCTATAATTTTTGCATATTTTGACCCACAGAGTCATGTGAGGTCTTCTTTTTTGCGGGACGAGTTGACGTTTTTATTGGTACCATTTTTGAGCACGTGACATTTTTTGATCGCTTTTTATTTTGATTTTTGTGAGGTTAGAATGAACAAAAATCAGCAATTCATGAATTTCTTTTGGGGGAGGCGTTTATACCGTTCCGCGTGTGGTAAAATTGATAAAGCAGTTTTATTCTTCGGGTCAGTACGATTATGGCGATACCTCATTTATATCATTTTTTCATGTTTTGGCGCTTTTATAGAATAAAAACAATTTTATATAAAAAATAATTATTTTTGCATCGCTTTATTCTGCGAGCTATAACTTTTTTATTTTTTCGCTGATGATGCTGTGTTGCAGCTCGTTTTTTGCGGGACAAGATGACGTTTTCAGCGGTACCATGTTTATTTATATCGGTCTTTTTGATCGCGTGTTATTCCACTTTTTGTTCGGCTGTATGATGATAAAGCATTGATTTTTTGCTTTGTTTTTTTTTTTAAGGGGTTCACTAAAGGGGTTAACTAGTGGGACAATTTTATAGGGGGGGTCGTTACGGACGCGGCGATACCAAATATGTGTACTTTTATTGCTTTGTTTTTTTATTTACAGGAAGAAGTGAATTTATTGGGGAATATATATATATATTTTTTATTTATTTTGGATTTTTTTTTTAAAACATGTTTATTTTTATTTTTTTAACTTTTTTTACTTTGTCCCAGGGTGGGACATCACTGTATTTTATCAGATCGCTGGTGTGACAGTGTGCACAGCACTCTGTCACACCAGCGATCGCTCAGGCAGTGCAGCAGGCTTCTCAGTGCCATCTTGGATCCGGGTCCTGAGAGGGAGGAAGCCCTCAGAACAGCGCGATCACATCGCGCTGCTCTGAGGGTCTCAGGGGGCACGCAGGGAGCCCCCACCCTGCGCGATCCTCCCCTGTGCCCCCAGTACACCGCGATCATGTTTGATCGCGGTGTGCAAGGGGTTAATGTGCCGGGAGCGCATCAGATCGCACGAGACGTACTATCCCGTCCCCGGTCATACAGGCCCAGGTACCATGGACGGGATAGTACGTCCGATGGCAGTAAGGAGTTAAAAAAAATCAAGCATACACATATTTGATATCACAGCGTTCAGAATCACCTGATGTATCAATAAAAAAAGGATTAACCTGGTCGCTAAATGGTGTAGCGAGAAAAAAGTCAAAATGCCAGAATTACGTTTTTTTGGATGTCAAGACACTGCATTAAAATACAATAACGGACGATTAAAAGATCGCATCTGCACCAAAATGGTATCACTAAAAACATCAGATTGACATGCAAAAAAGGCCCTCACAGAACATGAGACAAAGAAAAATGGAGACGCTACGGGTATCGGAAAGTGGCACAATTTTTTTTTCTAACAAAGGTCGGATTTTTTTTTCACTTCTTAGATAAAAAAGAACCTAAACATGTTTGGTGTCTATGAACTCATAATGACCTGGAGAATCATAATGGCAGGTCAGTTTTATTACCATTTAGTGAACATTGTAAAAGAGCAAAATTAAAAACAACTGTGAGATTGCACTTTTTTTTGCAATTTCACAGCACTTGGAATTTTTTTTCCTGTTTTCCAGTATGTTAAAACCAATGGTGTTGTTCAAAAGTACAACTTGTCCCGCATAAAACAAGCCCTCACATGGCCATGTTGACAGAAAAATAAAAAAGTCATGGCTCTGGGAAGAAGGGGAGCAAAAAACGAAAACACCTCCGATCATGAAGGGGTTAATGATGTTGCAGCCTCTGTGGCCTTTCAGAAAAGGTGTGTATATATTGACAGACTATGTGACACTTAGATTTTATACAGGTGGGCTTCTTTTCACTAAGCATGTGACTTTTGAAGGTAATTGCTTGCAACATAAATTTTTATGGGCTTTATTGCAAAAGGGGTGAATACATATGCACACGTCAATTTTTAGTTATTTGATCTCATAAATTTAATTTAGTACTGATGCATCATACTCAAATTGGTTTGCGAAAATATTAAAACACAGGTTGTAATGTAACAAAATAGATAAAAAATCAAGAGGGTGAATACTTTTGCAAGCAACTGTATGTTGCTTGTATAACACCTTCATATCAACAGTGCTTTACAGACATCATCATCACCATTGTCTTTGGTGGAAGTTGAACCTGTGATCCCCCAGCAGTTGCAATGAACCACCCCTGCCAATACCAATCACTCAACCACTGTGCTGCCCAGTTTGAGTGTTTGCTTGGAGTTTTAGCAATAAATGGTTACGTGACACTTTTATAGCGTTTGCAACAGACCTGGAGCTTTCATCAATTATACGTAAGAAAACATTACAATTTTCACAATTTTCGGCATCAGAATCTCATGCTGCTTCAGTGATTTGTATAATTCAGGTAACATTTACATAACCTTGTGTGTTCACCATATCGTGTGGAGCTCAGTAAATATGATAGGGTTTTAATACTAATGGGATCCCTAGAGTTCAACCATCAATGAGTTTCTCAGACAATTTACAGCATTTTCTTTTGTATGGAATCGAAAGATTGAAGACATTGTCCAGGACAATTTCCCATTAGCTCCCTCAAGTCCAATCGAAATACGACGACACCTCTTATTATTCATTAGTGTCCTGTCAGGATACATCAGCTCCTGTCACACCTTACTTAATTTACAAGTCTGAACACAAAACAAGGACAGCAGGGTTTTCTATCTGAGATCATGTAAGCAGGAGACTGCAATATTAATATTTCTCAACAGTTTACTTTCTCAAAAATGTGTTCATGACCTTTAATGTAATGTGACGGCTGTACAGTGTTAAGTAACTCTATAAAATAATTATAGTTATTTTTTAGCGGTAAGCTTTCTTCTGGCTGTGATTGGCTGTAATAGTAAGGGATAGCAAACTACTAGAAAGACATTTAAAGGGCAGAATGTGTAAAAGACATTTAAAGATGAAAACAGTTTAGTATAGAACCTGGAAAAATATTCTATCATTCAACTTTTTGAAATTGTTGTATCACTTTTCATGGTCGCTTTAGCATTAATTACTGCCCTGTATAGAAGGATGAGACATTTTATTTAGCTGTTTCTGCTCTGGTGGACCCAGCCTCTCTATATTTTACACTCATTTGATGGCTATAAATGTAATTTAATAGCTGACCACAACCTTCCCTAGGGATAAACGCTGAACAGTTCAACATAAAGTTGGCTAATAAAATGCTGGTGACTTACAGTTGGCATTAAAAAGTACTTGGATAACTCTGGCAGTCCCACAAATTCTATGAGGCATTTTAGAGCTTCTTTATCTTCTTACAATGGCGCTTGGATTGATTGCCTGCTGTTATAATCTATTTGCGTTAAGAAACATCAAATTGTTTGTTGTGACACATTAGATGGGGCACCTGTGTTCTATTCAGCTGCAGTTTGGTTACCAAACTGGTTGGCAATAAGGAGGATCCATTGGTGGGCGTATTGAGAGAAGAGTGTCAATGAAATCTGATGATGTGATTACATACCACTGTCTATGCTGCGGACTAGCTCTGGACTGGTGTTTCTGTAAGGCTGGGGTTACATTTGCGAGTGCAATGCGAGAAACTCGCCCGAGTCTCTCACCCCAATACCAGGCACTGCCGCCGGCACTCAGACCGGAGCGTTCAGCTGCATAGAAATACATGCAGATGCACACTTCGGTTCAGAGTGCCGGCGGCAGTGCTGGGTATTGAGGCCAGAGACTCGGGCGAGTTTCTCGCATTGCACTCGCAAGTGTGACCCCGGCATAAGCCGTGGACCGTGATGGGCTGCCCAGGATACAGCGAAGCCGTGGACAAGGAAAGCAGTAAACACTAAATTTGTTAAATTAACTATTATTGTTAAATTGGGACTAGTTAGTCTCTGTAACTTTGTAGTGGTGTGTGACAGCATCAGTCCTGTTTTATTCCTGGGACTTATGGTGCTACTAGATTAGGGAGCTATATATAGGGTTAATTGTTTGGTTTAGATTACTCCTTTTTGAGAGCCATGGGTGGGGCTGTCTGTTGTTTAAACACCTTTGTCTCTGACTTCCACTGCTTGTCAATGAGTTCTGCTTAACTGGCTTGTAGCCTCTAGTCCTTGCTTTTGTGTTGTCTTTCTGATTTCTTCTGTTTTTATGACCTCAGCTTGAATTTTGACCATCCACTTGTTTCTGGATTATGTCCTTGATGTGACCCCTGGGCACTGACCCTGCATTGTGACACTTCCCTATGCTGTGTCTCCAACCCAGGAGCCCCTGTGTAAAGGGTATGCCACACTAAACAGCGTCGCTAACGAGATAGCTAAAAAACGTCACTATTTAGCGATCTCGTTAGTGACGTTGTTGTGTGTGGCATGTACTAACGACGTGGCCCCTGCTGTGATCCTGCTGTGATCTCGTTCATCGTTCTCATCGTTCCGGACCCTATTTTTATCGTTGGCGTCCCGCTCTTGAGTATATATCGCTGAGTGTGTCACCTTTTTGTTAGCGATGTGCGGTGTTTTTGTACCGCCAAAGTCGTTAAGGAGATCGCTAACCGCGATAGCGTCCTTAACGACATCGCTAAATTAGTGCGCTACTAGCGATATTAAAACGATCCCGCTAGCGATCGCATTAGTATGCGTCGTTATCGTGATCGCTAGCGGGAGCGTTTAGTGTGGCAGTACCTTAAGTCCAGATCTCTGTACAGAGATTAAAAGGTGAAGGCCAGTGCAACCCATGGGAACTGATAAGCAAAGTGGTTTGCACTAAAGCTGTCCGTGGAAGCGCTATTAACAGCTGAAGCAGGCTTCCATGAACAGTGCAGCCCTCACACCAGACTGTTTTTCTACATATACAGGACTACTGTGACTTTCGTGTTGACAAATGACTGTTCAGCCAAGGACAATCCAAAGATCAATGGTTAACCAGGCAAGTGTCACCACTGGAGATTTGCTATGAGGCGTTATGACTTTCAGAGAGACAATCCAGAAGTGATAAACCCCATACGATGGAGAAACGGAATTGGCTTTAGCTCAAATAAAGGATCCCGTAACGTCCTGGTTTTTACCTTTCCTCACCAAAACATGGATCTAGACCGGGCTGTAGGTTTTCCCTAGGACTTAATTGTACATTTATATAATAAGGAAAATGTGGATTTCTCTGAAATAAGATATTAGATCACAGATATTAATGTTTCATTTTATTCAGCTACCTATGATCTGCACGACCATCAGGGGCAGACACACCGCATGTGCATTAAAACTGCGCATGCGCTCCTCCTGTGCAAAGATGGCAGCGGTCAGTAAATCATTCGGCGGATCCCGTCAGCCGCGTGTTCACGATGGTGTTCGACTGGTGGCACCGCGCAAGAGGCTGCGTACGGCATATACACTGTGTATGTGTGTGTGTGGTGCGAACGGCATATACAGAATGTGTGTGTGTGTGGTGCGAACGGCATATACAGAATGTGTGTGTGTCGTGCGAACGGCGTATACAGAGTGTGTGTGTGGTGGTGCGTACGGCGTATACAGTGTGTGTGGTTCGTACGGCATATATAGTGTGTGTAGTGCATACAGCGTGTACAGTGTGTGTGGTGCGTACGGCATATACAGTGTGTGTGGTGTATACAGTGTGTGTGTGGTGCGTACGGCATATACAGTGTGTGTGGTGGTGCGTATGGCGTAAACAGTGTGTGTGGTGCGTACGGCGTATACAATGTGTGTTGCGTACGGCGTATACAGTGCGCGTGTGTGTGGTGTGTATGGCCTATACAGTGTGTGTGGTGCATACAGTGTATACTGACATTACAGCAAGAGATAGCAGAAGATACATTTTGTGAGGTAAAATATTGTTTAACCCCTTAACGACCGCCGATACGCCTGTTAGCGGTGGTAGTTAAGGGTACTTAAACCACAGCGCCGTTAATTAACCCCTCTCTGCCATCAGACGTACTATTCCGTCCATGTGACCCTGGACCTAATTCCCATGGACGGAATAGTACGTCATAGGCGATCAGCTGCGCTCCCGGGGGGAGCGTAGCTGATCGCCGCCGGGTGTCAGCTGTATATCACAGCTGACACCCAGCACTATGTGTCAGGAGCGGTCACGGACCACTCCCGGCACATTAACCCCTAGCACACCGCGATCAAACATGATCGCGGTGTGCCCGGGGCACAGGGGAGGATCGCGCAGGCAGGGGGCTCCCTGCGCGCCCCCCTGAGACCCTCAGAGCAGCGCGATGTGTCGCGCTGTTCCGAGGGTCCATCCTCCCTCCAGGTCCCCGGATCCAAGATGGCGCCGGGGTCCTGCAGGGAGGCGGCTTCCTCAGTGCCTGCTGAGAGCAGGCGCTGGGGAAGCCTGCAGCAGTGCCAGAGCGATCGCTGGTGTGACAGAGTGCTGTGCACACTGTCACACCAGCGATATGCTAAAATACTGTGATGTCCCACCCTGGGACAAAGTAAAAAAGTAAAAAAAATAAAAATAAAAAGTGGTAAAAAAAATCATCAAAAAAAAAAATATATATTCCCCAATAAATTCATTTCTTCCTATAAATAAAAAAAACAAAACAATAAAAGTACACATATTTGGTATCGACGCGTCCGTAACGACCCCCCCTATAAAACTGTCCCACTAGTTAACCCCTTTAGTGAACCCCTTAAAAAAAAAAAAAAAAAAAACTAAGCAAAAAATCAATGCTTTATCATCATACCGCCGAACAAAAAGTGGAATAACACGCGATCAAAAAGACAGATATAAATAAACATGATACCGCTGAAAACATCATCTTGTCCGCAAAAAACGAGCCATCATACAGCATCATCAGCGGAAAAAATAAAAAAGTTATAGCTCGCAGAATAAAGCGATGCAAAAATAATGATTTTTTTATATAAAATTGTTTTTATTCTATAAAAGCGCCAAAACATAAAAAAATGATATAAATGAGGTATCGCCGTAATCGTACTGACCCGAAGAATAAAACTGCTTTATCAATTTTACCACACGCGGAACGGTATAAACGCCTCCCCCAAAAGAAATTCATGAATTGCTGATTTTTGTTCATTCTAACCTCCCAAAAATCGAAATAAAAAGCGATCAAAAATGTCACGTGCTCAAAAATTATACCAATAAAAACATCACCTCGTCCCGCAAAAAATAAGACCTCACATGACTCTGTGGGCCAAAATATGCAAAAATTATAGCTCTCAAAATGTGGTGATGCAAAAAACTACTTTTTGCAATAAAAAGCGTCTTTTAGCGTGACAGCTGCCAATCACAAAAACCCGCTATAAATAGTAAATCAAACCCCCCTTTATCACCCCCTTAGTTAGGGAAAAATAATAAAATTAAAAAAATGTATTTATTTCCATTTTCCCATTAGGGTTAGTGTTGCGGCTAAAGTTAGGGTTAGGATTAGCGCTAAAGTTAGTATTAGGGTTATGGTTGGGATTAGGTTAGGGGTGTGTTAGGGTTAGGTTTGTGGTTAGGGTTGGGACTAGGGTTAGGGTATGTTGGGGTTAGGGTTGGAGTTAGAATTGGGGGGTTTCTGCTGTTTAGGCACATCAGGGGCTCTCCAAATGTGACATGGCGTCTGATCTCAATTCCCGCCAATTCTGCGTTGAAAAAGTCAAACGGTGCTCCTTCACTTCTGAGCTCTGCCATGCGCCCAAACAGTAGTTTACCCCCGCATATGGGGTATCAGCGTACTCTGTACCCCAAGAGTTATTGTGCAATTTGTCCTATTTCTTCTGTTACCCTTGGGAAAATAAAAAACTGGGGGCGACAAAATCATTTTTGTAAAAAAAAAATGATTTTTTTGTTTTTACGGCTGTATGTTATAAATTTTCTGTGAAGCACTTGGGGCTTCATAGCGCTCACCGCACTTCTAGATAAGTTCCTTGTGGGGTCTATTTTCCAAAATGGGGTCACTTGTGGGGGGTTTCCACTGTTTAGGCGCATCAGGGGCTCTCCAAATGCGACATGACGCCCCAGACCATTCCATCAAAGTCTGCAATCCAAAACGTCACTACTTCCCTTCCGAGCCCAGACGTGCACCCATACAGTCGTTTTCTCACACATGTTGGGTATCAGCGCACTCAGGACAAATTGGACAACAACTTTTGGGGTCCAATTTCTCCTGTTACCCTTGGGAAAATAAAATATTGGGGGCGAAAAAATCATTTTTGTAAAAAAAAAAGGATTTTTTATTTTTACAGCTGTACGTTATAAACTTCTGTGAAGCACTTAGGGGTTCAAAGTGCTCAACATACTTCTAGATAAGTTCCTTGTGGGGTCTATTTTCCAAAATGGGGTCACTTGTGGGGGGTTTCCACTGTTTAGGCGCATCAGGGGCTCTCCAAATGCGACATGACGCCCCCAGACCATTCCATCAAAGTCTGCAATCCAAAACGTCACTACTTCCCTTCCGAGCCAGACATGCACCCATACAGTCGTTTTCTCACACATGTTGGGTATCAGCGTACTCAGGACAAATTGGACAACAACTTTTGGGGTCCAATTTCTCCTGTTACCCTTGTGAAAATAAAATATTGGGGGCGAAAAAATCATTTTTGTAAAAAAAAAAAGGATTTTTTATTTTTACGGCTGTACGTTATAAACTTCTGGGAAGCACTTCAGGGTTCAAAGTGCTCACCACACATCTAGATAAGTTCCTTGTGGAGTCTATTTTCCAAAATGGGGTCACTTGTGGGGGGTTTCCACTGTTTAGGCACATCAGGGGCTCTCCAAATGCGACATGACGCCCCCAGACCATTCCATCAAAGTCTGCAATCCAAAACGTCACTACTTCCCTTCCGAGCCCCGACGTGAGCCCATACAGTAGTTTACTCCCACATATTGGGTATCAGCGTACTCTGGACAAATTGGACAACAACTTTTGGGGTCCAATTTCTCCTGTTACCCTTGTGAAAATAAAATATTGGGGGCGAAAAAATCATTTTTGTAAAAAAAAAAAAGATTTTTTATTTTACAGCTGTACGTTATAAACTTCTGTGAAGCACTTTGGGGTTCAAAATGCTCACCACACATCTAGATAAGTTCCTTGAGGGGTCTAGTTTCCAAAATGGTGTCATTTGTGGGGGGTTTCCACTGTTTAGGCAGATCAGGAGCTCTCCAAACACGACATGGCATCCAGCCAATTCTGCGTTGAAAAAGTCAAACGGCGCTCCTTCCCTTCCAAACTCTGCCATGCACCCAAACAGTGGTTTACCCCCACATATGGGGTATCAGCGTACTCAGGACAAATTTCACAATAACTTTTGGAGTCTTGTTACCCTTGGGAAAATAAAAATTGGGGTGAAAAGATCAATTTTGTGGAAAAAATATGATTTTTTAATTTTACGGCTCTACGTTATAAACTTGTGTGAAGCACTTGGGGGTTCAAATTGCTCACCAAAGATCTAGATAAGTTCCTTAGGGGGTCTAGTTTCCCAAATGGGGTCACTTGTGGGGAGTTTCCACTGTTTAGGCACATCAGGGACTCTCCAAATGCAACATGGCGTCCAATCTCAATTCCAGCCAATTTTGGTTGGAAACAGTCAAATGGTGCTACTTTCATTCCGAGCTCTGCCATGCGCCCAAACAGTGGTTCCCCCCCACATATGGGGTATCAACGTACTCAGGACAAATTGGACAACAACTTTTGATGTCCAATTTCTCCTGTTACCTATGGGAAAATAAAAAATTAGTGACTAAGAGATAATTTTTGTGGGAAAAAAATTGGATTTTTTATTTTCATGCCCGGGCATTATAAACTTGTGTGAAGCACTTGGGGGTTCAAAGTGCTCACCAAAGATCTAGATAAGTTCCTTAGGGGGTCTAGCTTCCAAAATGGGGTCACTTGTGGGGGGTTTCCACTGTTTAGGCTCATCTGGGGCACTACAAACGGAACATGACCCCATCAATGTTTGCATTCCAAAACGTTACTGCTTCCTTTCCAAGCCCTGCCGTGCGCCCAAACAGTTTCCCCCCCCCACATATGGGGTATCAGCGTACTCAGGACAAATTGGACAACAACTTTTGGGGTCCAATTTCCTTGGGAAAAATCAAAAATTTGGGACTAAAAAATCATTTTTGTGGAAAATTGTTTTTTTTTTTTTCACACCCAGGCATTATTAACTTTTGTGAAACACTTTGGGGCTCAAAGTGCTCACAACAGATCTAGATAAGTTCCTTAGGGGGTCTAGTTTCCAAAATGGTGTCACTTGTGGGGGGTTTCCACTGTTTAGGCGCATCAGTGGCTCTCCAAACACGACATGGCGTCCAATCTCAACTCCAGCCAATTTTAGTTTGAAAAAGTCAAACGGCGCTCCTTCCCTTACGAGCTCTGCCGTGTGCCCAAACAGTGGTTTTCCCCCACATATAGGGTATTGGCGTACTCAGGAGAAATTGCACAACAACTTTATCTGCCCATTTTCTCCTTTTACCCTTGTCAAAATAAAAAAAAAGTTTGTAAAAGATCATTTTTGTGGCTAAAAAGTTAAATATTAATTTTTTCCTTCCACGTTGCTTCAGCTCCTGTGAAGCACCTGAAGGGTTAATAAACTTCTTGAATGTGGTTTTGAGTACCTTGAGGGGTGCAGTTTTTAGAATGGTGTCACTTTTTGGTATTTTCTGCTATATAGACCCGTCAAAGTGACTTCAAATGTGAGGTGGTCCCTAAAAAAATGGCTTTGTAAATTTTGTTGTAAAAATGAGAAATCACTGGTCAACTTTTAACCCTTATAATTTCCTAACAAAAAAAAATTTTGGTTCCAAAATTGTGCTGATGTAAAGTAGACATGTGGGAAATGTTATTTCTTAACTATTTTGTGTGACATATTTCTCTGTTTTAAGGGAAAAAAAATTCAAAGTTTGAAAATTGCAAAATTTTCAAAATTTTCGCCATATTTGTGTTTTTTTCAAAAATAAACGCAAGTTATATCAAAGAAATTATACTTCTAACGTGAAGTACAATATGTCACGAGAAAACAGTCTCAGAATCGCGAAGATCCGTTGAAGCGTTCCAGAGTTATAACCTCATAAAGAGACAGTGGTCAGAATTGTAAAAATTGGCCCGGTCATTAACGTGCAAACCACCCTTGGGGGTGAAGGGGTTAAAAGCCGCGATTCTACATTTAATTTCATTCTCCTCTGATGTGATCGCACATCAGAGGGGAGATAAATAGGGTCCCTGGGACCCCCGATCTAGCCGAGATCCCAGAGAACATAATTCGAGTCCCCCGCTTTTGCGATTGCCGTTATTAACCATATAATGGTGACTGCAAAAAAAAAAGAAGCCGCGATCCTGCATGTAATTTCTCTCTCCTCTGATGTGATCGCACATCAGAGGGGAGAGAAATAGGGTCCCCGGGTCCCCGAATTTGCCTCCTGTACCTCTCGGTGTCTCCCCTGTCCTCCTGCAGCTCCCATCCTCCCAGCGTCTTCTTCCTGTAAAAGAAAATGGCGGGTGCATGCTCAGTGTACCCGCTGAATCTGCCGGCTGGCAGATTCATTCATTCTGTGAAAGTACATTTTGATCACTGTGATAAACTCTATCACAGTGATCAAAATAAAAAAAAAATAGTAAATAAACCCCCCCCATTATCACCCCCTTAGTTAGGGACATATAATAAAATAAAGAAATTGTATTTATTTTCATTTTTCCATTAGGGTTAGGGTTAGGGTTATAATTAGGGTTAGGGTTGGAATTAGGGTTACAATTAGGGTTAGGGTTACAATTAGGGTTGGAATTAGGGTTGGGATTAAGGTTAGGATTAGGGTTAGGGTTGGGATTAGGGTTAGGGGTGTGTTGGGATTAGGGTTGGAGCTAGAATTGAGGGGTTTCCACTACTTAGGCACATGAGTGGGTCTCCAAACACGACGTGGTGTTCAAAAAGTCAAATGGCACTCCCTCCCTTCCGAGCCCTGCCGTGCGCCCAAACAGTGGTTTACCCCAACATATGGGGTTTCAGCGTAGTCAGGACAAATTGCACACCAATTTTTAGGTTCTAATTTTTCCTGTTACCCTTGGGAAAATAAAAAATAGCTGGCTAAAATAATCATTTTTGAGGAAAAAAATGATTTTTTATTTTCACGGCTCTGCGTTTATAAATTTCTGTGAAGCACTTGGGGATTCAAAGTGCTCCCCAACACATCTAGATAAGCTCCTTGAGGGGTCTAGTTTCCAAAATCATGTCACTTGTGGGGTGTTTCTACTGTTTAGGCACATCAGGGACTCTCCAAACGCGACATGACACCCGCAGAACATTCCATCAACGTCTGCATTACAAAATGGCGCTCCTTCCCTTCCAAGCTCTCCCATGCGCCCAAACAGTGGTTCCACCCCACTTTTGGGGTATCAGCATACTCAGGAAAAATTGCACAACAACTTTTGGGGTCCAATTTCTCCTGTTACCCTTAGGAAAATAAAAAATAGTGGGCTAAAAAAATTATTTTTGAGGGAAAAAATATTTTTATTTTCACGGTTCTACGTTATAAACTTCTGTAAAGCATTTAGAGGTTCAAAGTGCTCACCACACATCTAGATAAGTTCCTTAAGGGGTCTTGTTTCCAAAATGGGGTCACTTGTTGGGGGTTTGCACTGTTTAGGCAAATCAGGGGCTCTCCAAATGCAACATGGCGTCCAGCCAATTCTGCGTTGAAAAGTCAAATGGCGCTCCTTCCCTTGCGACCTCTGCTGTGTGCCTAAAATGTGGTTTACCCCCACATATGGGGTATTGACGTATTCAGGAGAAATTGCACAACAAATTTTGTGGTTAATTTTTTCTTTTAACACTTGTGAAAATAAAAAAAATTGGTTCTGAATTAAATTTTCTGCAAAAAAAGTTAAATGTCAATTTTTTCCTTCCACGTTGCTTCAGTTCCTGTGAAGCACGTAAAGGATTAATAAACTTCTTTAATGTGGTTTTGAGCACCTTGAGGGGTGCAGTTTTTAGAATGGTGTCACTTTTGGGTATTTTCTATCATATAGTGACTTCAAATGTGATGTGGTCCCTAAAAAAAAATGGTGTTGTAAAAATGAGAAATCTCTGGTCAACTTTTAACCCTTAAAACTTTGTAACAAAAAAAAAATTTTGTTCCCAAAATTGTGCTGATGTAAGGTAGACATGTGGGATATTTTATTTATTAAGAAATTTATGTGACATATCTCTCTGATTTAATCGCATAAAAATTTAAAGTTTGAAAATTGCTAAATTTTCAAAATTTTCGCCATATTTCCGTTTTTTTCATAAATAAACGCAATTTATACAAAAAAAATTTACCACTAACGTGAAGTACAATATGTCACAAAAAAACAATCTTAGAATCAGCTGGATTTGTTAAAGCGTTCCAGAGTTATAACCTCATAAAGTGACAGTGGTCAGAATTGTAAAAATTGGCCTGGTCATTAAGCTGCAAATTGGCTCTGTCACTAAGGCCTCTTTCACACTTCAGTCTTGCGACGTCAGTCAAAATCCTCCAAAGTGTGAAAAAAGGCGGATCTGACATTTTTTTTGGCGGATCCGGTTTTTTTTCCCATTGACTTGCATTAGTGGTGGATTTTGACGGCTGGTCGTCCGTTGGATCCGTTTTTTGATGGATCCGCCATAAACTATGGCGGATCCGCTGCGTCCGCCAGTTTGTATAATGGTCTCCTAGGGGTGGCGGATCCGCGGGCATCCATTTTTGACGGAATCTGCCAGCGCATCCGTTGCTCCCATAGAAAATACATATAAAATGCCGAGAACACTGTCCGGGGTCTCTCTCTCTCTCTCCTCCGTGCCAGACATGCGTACCTGCATTTTCCAAGTTGAAACGTTCATGACGGATCCGTCAAAAAATGGATCCGTTTGTATCCGTTTTTCACCTTTTCTGGAGGATCCGCTATTTTCACAATTTGGCGGATTTTAGCTGACGCCAAACGACTGAAGTGTGAAAGAGGCCAAAGGCGTTAAAAACAGTCAGTGAAATATTTTACCTCACAAAATGAATAATAATAATAATCTTTATATAGAGCTAGCATATTCCGCAGCACTTTACAGTTTGCACACATTATCGTCGCTGTCCCCGATGGGCTCACAATCTAGATTCCCTATCAGTATGTTTTTGGAGTGTGGGAGGAAATCGGAGTACCCGGTGGAAACCCATGCAAACACAGGGAGAACATACAAACTCCTTGCAGATGTCCTTGGTGGGATTTGAACCCAGGACTCCAGTGCTGCAAAGCTGCAGTACTATCCACTGAGCCATCCTTCAGCATGACTGTTTTGGCAGAGGGTCAGTAATGGTGTGGGGTGACATATCTTTGGAGGGCCACACAGCCCTCCATGTGCTCTCCAGAGGTAGCCTGACTGCCATTAGGTACCGAGATGAGATCCTCAGACCCCTTGTGAGACTAAATGCTGGTGCGGTTGGCCCTGGGTTCCTCCAGGGTCTGTCTGCCAGGCAATGAAATGCCATAGCCATCTTTGTTGTGGTCATGCAGTGATTGGCTGGCCGCACAGCATCATCAGGCGTATTAGAGACCGGACGCCGCCCTGCTTGCTGCATTCAGCTCCCGATTGAGATAGTGTAGGGAGAGCTTCTGCTGAGATAGGGTCAGATTTGGCGATTTATTAGCCAGTGTGGGGTCTACCATCCTAAACTACTCAAATCCAGATAAACCAACAGTCCTTCTAAGGACTAATTCCGGAGTATATAGGTTCCAGTGTTAGGTAGGCAGGAGAGTGTACTTCACTCTTTACACATCAGTGCAAGGCCTGCATGCACTGTATGTGTGTATATAGATCATTGCATACATCAAGAAGGTCCATTACCTTCCTGAGTTCTGGTGCTTCTGCTGCTACATGTATGATATATTGGCCGTATATAGCTAGCCCCAGGTGTAATTGGAATATAGGCCACACATTTTTCAGTGTGGTATCTCTTTGCCAGCTCATATCTGTGCGTGCTCAAAGTTTGGCCAGTGTACGCCATTTTATTTTTTTTGCCCTGGGTGTGACTGTACTTAACCCCTCTCTGACATTAGACATACTATCCCGTCCATAAAACCCGTGCCATTCTGCCAATGGACGGGATAGTACGTCATAGGCGATCAGCTGCGCTCCTGAGGGGAGCGCAGCTAATCGCCGCCAGGTGTCAGCTGATTATCACAGCTGACACCCGTGACTGTGTGTCAGGAGCGGTCACGGACCGCTCCCGGCACATTAACCCCTAGCACACCGCGATCAAACATGATCGCGGTGTACTGGGGGCACAGGGGAGGATCGCGCAGGTGGGGGCTCCCTGCGCGCCCCCCTGAGACCCTCAGACCAGCGCGATGTGATCGCGCTGTTCTGAGGGCTTCCTCCCTCCCAGGACCCGGATCCAAGATGGCGCCGGGGTCCTGGAGGTAGGCGGCTTCCTCAGTGCCTGCTGAGAGCAGGCGATGAGGAAGCGTCCTGCACTGCCTGAGCGATCGCTGGTGTGACAGAGTGCTGTGCACACTGTCACACCAGCTATTTGATAAAATACAGTGATGTCCCACCCTGGGACAAAGTAAAAAAGTTAAAAAAATAAAAATAAACATGTTGTAAAAAAAAAAAATCCAAAATAAATAAAAAAAAAAAAAAATATTCCCCAATAAATTCATTTCTTCCTGTAAATAAAAAAACAAAACAATAAAAGTACACATATTTGGTATCGCCGCGTCCGTAACGACCCCCCCTATAAAACTGTCCCACTAGTTAACCCCTTTAGTGAACCCCTTAAAAAAAAAAAAAAAAACGAAGCAAAAAATCAATGCTTTATCATCATACCGCCGAACAAAAAGTGGAATAACGCGCGATCAAAAAGACCGATATAAATAAACATGGTACCGCTGAAAACGTCATCTTGTCCCGCAAAAAACGAGCCGCTACACAGCATCATCAGCGAAAAAATAAAAAAGTTATAGCTCGCAGAATAAAGCGATGCAAAAATAATTATTTTTTATATAAAATTGTTTTTATTCTATAAAAGCGCCAAAACATAAAAAAATGATATAAATGAGGTATCGCCATAATCGTACTGACCCGAAGAATAAAACTGCTTTATCAATTTTACCACACGCGGAACAATAAAAACGCCTCCCCCAAAAGAAATTCATGAATTGCTGATTTTTGTTCATTCTAACCTCCCAAAAATCGAAATAAAAAGCGATCAAAAAATGTCACCTGCTCAAAAATGGTACAAATAAAAACGTCAACTCGTACCGCAAAAAATAAGACCTCACATGACTCTGTGGGCCAAAATATGCAAAAATTATAGCTCTCAAAATGTGGCGATGCAAAAAACTATTTTTGCAATAAAAAGCGTCTTTTAGCGTGACAGCTGCCAATCATAAAAACCCGCTATAAATAGTAAATCAAACCCCCTTTATCACCCCCTTAGTTAGGGAAAAATAATAAAATTAAAAAAATGTATTTATTTCCATTTTCCCATTAGGGTTAGGGTTAGGGTTGCGGCTAAAGTTAGGGTTAGGGTTGGCGCTAAAGTTAGGATTAGGGTTAGGGTTGGGATTAGGGTGTGTTAGGGTTAGGTTTGTGGTTAGGGTTGGGACTAGGGTTAGGGGTGTGTTGGGGTTAGGGTTGGAGTTAGAATTGGGGGGTTTCCGCTGTTTAGGCACATCATGTGACAATGTGACATGGCGTCTGATCTCAATTCCAGCCAATTCTGCGTTGAAAAAGTCAAACGGTGCTCCTTCACTTCTGAGCTCTGCCATGCGTCCAAACAGTAGTTTATCCCCACATATGGGGTATCAGCGTACTCTGGACCCCAAGAGTTATTGTGCAATTTGTCCTATTTCTTCTGTTACCCTTGGGGAAATAAAAAACTGGGGGCGAAAATATCATTTTTGTACAAAAAAAAAATTTTTTTGTTTTTACGGCTGTACATTATAAACTTCTGTGAAGCACTTGGGGCTTCATAGCGCTCACCACACACCTAGATAAGTTCCTTGTGGGGTCTATTTTCCAAAATGGGGTCACTTGTTGGGGATTTCCACTGTTTAGGCGCATCAGGGGCTCTCCAAATGCGACATGACGCCCCCAGACCATTCCATCAAAGTCTGCAATCCAAAACGTCACTACTTCCCTTCCGAGCCCCAACGTGTACCCATACAGTAGTTTTCTCCCACATATTGGGTATCAGCGTACTCAGGACAAATTGGGCAACAACTTTTGGGGTCCAATTTCTCCTGTTACCCTTGTAAAAATAAAATATTGGGGCGAAAAAATCATTTTTGCAAAAAAAAAAAAAGATTTTTTATTTTTACGACTGTGCGTTATAAACTTCTGTGAAGCACTTCGGGGTTCAAAGTGCTCACCACACATCTAGATAAGTTCCTTGTGGGGTCTATTTGCCAAAATGGGGTCACTTGTGGGGGGTTTCCACTGTTTAGGTGCATCAGGGGCTCTCCAAATGTGACATGATGCCCCCAGACCATTCCATCAAAGTCTGCAATCCAAAACGTCACTACTTCCCTTCCGAGCCCCGACGTGTGCCCATACAGTAGTTTTCGCCCACATATTGGGTATCAGTGTACTCAGGACAAATTGGACAACAACTTTGGCATTCCAATTTCTTCTGTTACCCTTGTGAAAATAAAATATTGGGGGCGAAAAAATCATTTTTGTAAAAAAAAAAAAAGATTTTTTATTTTACGGCTGTACGTTATAAACTTTAGTGAAACACCTGGGGGTTCAAAGTTCTCACCACACATCTAGATAAGTTCCTTGAGGGGTCTAGTTTCCAAAATGGTGTCATTTATGGGGGTTTCCACTGTTTAGGCAGATCAGGAGCTCTCCAAACACGACATGGCGTCCAGCCAATTCTGCGTTGAAAAAGTCAGACGGCGCTCCTTCCCTTCCAAACTCTGCCATGCACCCAAACAGTGGTTTACCCCCACATATGGGGTATCAGCGCACTCAGGACAAATTGCACAATAACTTTTGGAGTCTTGTTACCGTTGGAAAAATAAAAATTGGGGTGAAAAGATCATTTTTGTGGAAAAAATATGATTTTTAAATTTTACGGCTCTACGTTATAAACTTGTGTGAAGCACTTGGGGGTTCAAATTGCTCATCAAAAATCTAGATAAGTTCCTTAGGGGGTCTAGTTTCCCAAATGGTGTCATTTGTGGGGGGTTTCCACTGTTTAGGCACATCAGGGGCTCTCCAAATGCAACATGGCATCCAAACTCAATTCCAGCCAATTTTGGTTGGAAAAAGTCAAATGGTGCTCCTTCCATTCCGAGCTCTGCCGTGCGCCCAAACAGTGGTTCCCCCCCACATATGGGGTATCAGCGCACTCAGGACAAATTGTACAACAACTTATGTGGTCCAATTTCTCCTGTTACCCTTGGGAAAATAAAAAATTAGTGACTAAAAGATAATTTTTGTGGGAAAAAAATAGGATTTTTTATTTTCATGCCCGGGCATTATAAACTTGTGTGAAGCACTTGGGGGTTCAAAGTGCTCACCAAAGATCTAGATAAGTTCCTTAGGGGGTCTAGTTTCCAAAATGGGGTCACTTGTGGGGGGTTTCCACTGTTTAGGCTCATCTGGGGCACTGCAAACGGAACATGACCCCCATTAACGTCTGCATTCCAAAACGTTACTACTTCCTTTCCAAGCCCTGCCGTGCGCCCAAACAGTTCCCCCCCCCCACATATGGGGTATCAGCGTACTCAGGACAAATTGGACAACAACTTTTGGGGTCCAATTTCCTTGGGAAAATTCAAAAATTTGGGACTAAAAAATCATTTTTGTGGAAAATTGATTTTTTTTTTTTTCACACCCAGGCTTTATAAACTTTTGTGAAACACTTGAGGGTTCAAAGTGCTCACAACAGATCTAGATAAGTACCTTAGGGGGTCTAGTTTCTAAAATGGTGTCACTTGTGGGGGGTTTCCACTGTTTAGGCGCATCAGGGGCTCTCCAAACGCGACATGGCATCCAATCTAAATTCCAGCCAATTTTAGTTTGAAAAAGTCAAACGTCGCTCCTTCCCTTACGAGCTCTGCCGTGTGCCCAAACAGTGGTTTTCCCCCACATATGGGGTATTGGCGTACTCAGGAGAAATTGCATAACAACCTTATCTGTCCAATTTCTCCTTTTACCCTTGTGAAAATAAAAAAAAAGTTTGTAAAAGATCATTTTTGTGGCTAAAAAGTAAAATATTCATTTTTTCCTTCCACGTTGCTTTAGTTACTGTGAAGCACCTGAAGGGTTAATAAACTTCTTGAATGTGGTTTTGAGTACCTTGAGGGGTGCAGTTTTTAGAATGGTGTCACTTTTGGGTATTTTCTGCCATATAGACCCCTCAAAGTGACTTCAAATGTGAGGTGGTCCCTAAAAAAAATGGCTTTGTAAATTTTGTTGTAAAAATGAGAAATCGCTGGTCAACTTTTAACCCTTATAACTTCCTAACAAAAAAAAATTTTGGTTCCAAAATTGTGCTGATGTAAAGTAGACATGTGGGAAATGTTATTTCTTAACTATTTTGTGTGATATATTTCTCTGTTTTAAGGGAATAAAAATTCAAAGTTTGAAAATTGCAAAATTTTAAAAATTTTCGCCATATTTGCGTTTTTTTCAAAAATAAACGCAAGTTATATCGAAGAAATTTTACCACTAACATGAAGTACAATATGTCACGAGAAAACAGTCTCAGAATCGCGAAGATCCGTTGAAGCGTTCCAGAGTTATAACCTCATAAAGAGACAGTGGTCAGAATTGTAAAAATTGGCCCGGTCATTAACGTGCAAACCATCCTTGGGGTGAAGGGGTTAAAAACACCAGTATTTAGCCCCCTCCAAAAAAAACAGGGCACACATTTATCGTACTGGTATCTCTGTGCCAGCTCATATCTGTCCGTGCACAAAGTTTGGCCAGTGTACGCCATTTTTTTTTGCCCTGGGTGTCACTGTACTTAAAAACACCAGTATTTAGCCAAAAACAAAACAAAACAGGGCACACATTCGTCGTACTGGTATCTCCATGACAGATCATATCTGTGCGTGCTCAAAGTTTGAACAGTACACCAGTTTCATTTTTTTGCCCTGGGTGTGACTGTACTTATATACAGCACTATGTTGCATTATTTTAAAAAAACAGGCCACATTTAACAGTGGAGTCTATCTGTGACATGCCTCATACATCCATGTGCCAAAAATTGAGGCATTTTAGGCCTAACTTACTTCCCTTTTTTGAGCATTCTGTCACTCTCGTTATATCCAGCAGTCTTTTTTATCCAAAAAATCATAAAAACTTAATACAGTCTATTATCTCAGGCTGAGGCCTGGTGTATCTGAGGTGGAAAAATCTTTTCTTGACAGGCATACGTTGCATAGTTCTGTCTGCTAGCCTTTTTCATTGTTTTTAAAAAGTAACCAAAAACATAGCCCTAAAAATTAATACAGTCTGTTATCTCAAGCTGAGGCCTGGTGTATCTGTAGTGGAAAAATCTCCGCTTTGCAGGCATACTGATCACATATAATTTTTTTCCAAATAAATCCATTTGTATTGAGCTTTTCAAATATTTCAGTAGTCCATTTAAATTGGGCAAGGCAAGGGGCAAGGGACGGGGAAGTGGACTTGATGCTGATGGTGCATGCAGAGGACGAGGCCGTGGTCAAGCTGAAAGTGGGCCGCAGCAAAGACACACATCTTCTTGCTCGACCTTCCTTTCCCAGTTTCTAGGGGACCACAGCACACCACTATTGATGCCAGAGAAGTGTGAAAAGGTTGTTGGCTATATAGCAGATAATGCTTCCAGTCACTTACCCACCACCACCATGTCTTCCACACGATCAAGTCTGAGTATCCGTGAGCGTGGACCGGATATTACTCACCCTGATCCTCTTTCCTCCCACCATTCTGAGTGCCCTGAGACAACTGATCCCACACTCGGACATTCCGAAGAGCTGTTCAGTTTTCCATTTGGAGATTCGTGCCTCTCGCCCGCTCCACTTGAAGTGGGGCAAGATGATATTCCATGTAGTAATGCACAAATCTTTGAGCAGTCACATTCACAAGAGGTGGACAATGATGAGACACAATTTTGGGAAAGTCAGGAGGAGGAGCAGGGTGCGGATGTGGAAGACGAGGTGGTGGATGACATAGTGACTGGCCCAACCTGGCAGGAGGACATGCAGAACGAGGACAGCAGTACACATGGGGAAGGCGGCATATCACCCCAACAGGCAGGAAGAAGCAGTGTGTTGGCCGCAGACAGAAGGCGTGCATCCGTTCCCCGTAACAACAACAGGACGGAAGTTGCCATTCCAACTGTTAGATCTTCCCGAGTCTGGTTATTTTTTAAAGACTCTGCCGAGAACCCCAAACAGGTCATTGCAGCACTTGCCATGCCCGCATCAGCAGGGGTAGCAAAACTACCAGCCTGACCACCACCAGCATGATTAGGCACATGGCAGCAAATCACCTGACTTTGTGGGCCGAAACCCCAGGCTCCAGGAACACTGTCTGCAGGTGACAACACTGCTTCTTCCACTGTTTTGAGCACATGCCAGTCCCCAGTTCACCGTGCCTCGGGTCCTGCACCTGTTGTAGCCCACTGTCAACCAGCAGCATCATCAAGTCCGGCCACGTCCTGGTCCCAGCCCAGCCTTCAGTTGTCTACACCCCAGTCATTGGAACGTAAGCAGAAATACCCAGCCAATGACCCACATGCCACAGTACTTAATTCGCACATTTATCGTCTGCTTGCGCTCTAAATGTTGCCTTTTCGGCTCGTTGAGAGAGAAGCTTTCCGCAACCTGATGGCAGCGGCCGTTCCAAGGTACTCGGTCCCCAGTCGCCATTATTTCTCACGTTGTGCCGTACTGGCATTACACCAGCATGTGTCCCACAACATTACCCATGCCCTCAACAATGCTGTTACTAGGAAAGTCCACCTAACCATGGACACAAGGACAAGTGCCTGTGGGCAGAGATGGTACATCTCACTAATGGCACACTGGGTTAACATAGTGGAAGCCGGGACCCAGTCAGACCTTGGGATGGAACACATTCTCCCCACGCCGAGGATTGCGGGCCCTACGTCAATCAGGGTTGCCCCCACAGTCTACAGCTCCTGCACCTCCTCATCTTCTTCAGCCTCCATCTCAGAAATGAACACATAAGTCAGAAGCTGTAAGCACTGCTGCACTGCTTCAGCCAAGCGGCAACAGGCTGTGCTGAAGCTAATCTGCATAGGTGACAAACCGCACAATGCAGAAGAGTTGTTGTGGACAGCGCTGAAAGAGTAGTCAGATATTTTGATGACACTGCTGAACCTACAGCCAGGCATGGTCGTGTATGACAATGGCTGGAACCTGGTGGCAGATCTGAGGCAAGGTAAGCTCACACACGTACCTTGCCTGGCCCATGTGCTTAACCTTGTGGTTCAACGTTTTCTCAAAAGCTACCTGGAGCTGCCAGATCTGCTAGTGAAAGTACACCTGTCTGTCCATTTTAGAAAGTCAGCTACAGCTTCTGCCGCCCTTGCCGTGCTTCAGCAGCGTTTGCAGCTTCCGGCTCACTGACTGGTGTGTGATGTCCCTACACGTTGGAACTCTACACTGCATATGCTGGAAAGGATTTATGAGCAGAAGAGGGCAGTTGTTGACTACCAGCATCAACAAGGCCATCGATATTCAATTCAGACTCCACGCATAAGACCTCTGGAGTGGACATGGATGTCAGACATATGTACCATTCTCCAGAAATTTGAGGACTGCACCAAGATGGTGAGCAGCGATGACGCCATAATTAGCGTCACCATCCCACTTCTCAGCATTCTGAAAACCTCTCTGCTCACAATTAAAGATGATGCATTGCAGGCAGAGCACGAGGACACGGAGCAAGGAACCATACAGGGTGATTACACTCAGCCCAGTCTCATGTCGTTGTAACGTGGATTGGTAGACAATGAGGAGAAGGAAGAGGAGGAAGAACAGGAGCTACTTTCATGGGCTATAGACGGTACTAAAAGCACAGCTGTCATACCGTCTGTTCAGTGGGGATGGCATGAGGACAGGGGGGAAGGAGGAAGAGGATGAGGAGGAGGAGGACAGCATGGTCAGTCGTCCTGTTGGTGAGGACACGAAAGTCTTGCCTGTTAGTAGTCTGGCATGCATGGCTGACCTTATGTTGCGCTGCGTTTCCCGTGACCCTCGCATTCAAAACATTTTCGGTGACACTCACTACTGGTTGGTGACACTTCTAGACCCACGCTACAAGGAAAATTTTTAATCTCTTCTTCCAGAGGCAGACAGGTGTACAAAAATGTTGCTGTACCACAGGGCCCTTGTAGCGGAATTACAGAAAAAATTCCCATGTGATAACGCTGGCAGCAGACATCAGAGTTTGTTGTACAGCCACGGAGTCCTAGCGAGAGAGACAGAAGTACAATCCATCGTGCCGCCACAGTGGCAAGGGGTGCTGGCACAAGAAGTGCAATGTTTGGGAAGATGGTGAAGGAATACCTTGCAGATCGTACAAATGTCCTCCATGATTCCTCTGTGCCTTTTAATTATTGGGTATCCAAGCTGGACACATGGCATGAACTGGCTCTCTACGCCTTGGAGGTTCTGGCCTGCCCTGCTGCCTGTGTTCTGTCAGAGCGGGTTTTTAGTGCCACTGGTGGAATTATAACAGATAAGCGCATCCACCTGTCAACTGACAATGCTGACAGGCTGACTTTTTTAAAAATGAACAAGGGTTGGATTGGGCAAGACTTCTGTACACCACCGAAAGCAAACAGTGAAACATAACCTCAAATGCATTGTCTTTTTTGTGGAGGTGTATTCTCATGCACCTCTTCACAACCACACATGGGTATCCACTTCCTGATGTGGTCTGTTTGGTGTTATCCTCCTCCTTATCCTCATCCTCATCCTCATCATCCACAACCAGTACAACACCAGGGTGAACATATTCTGTGCTGCTACAGCCAGTCCAATTTTTGGCAAGGGTGTTTTTATGATGCCCGTTACTAATTTGAAACCAAAACAAATGTTACTCCGCCAGGGTGAAATCTCATAAAAATGTGACGTACGTATATTCTTCCCATTTATTCTTGTTTTCCATTTTTCCTATCTGTGGAACATCCTCTTATGACCTAGTGTATTTCACTCCAATATAAAAATAGTGAAATCTTATTATATTATATTTTTATTTATATCCCTGTCTCTGAGCTGTTGCTAGGGACAAACATATCTCGTTGGACACATTCTGGCTTCATATCTATGAACCTGTGTTCACCCCTACCGTCTGTTATTTTCTTTCATAGGTGGATTCTCATTTTTTATTTATTTGTTTGATTTCAATATGATTTATCATTATGTCTCCTCATTCTCCAACACTAGATGACCAGGGTTAACGGGTTCTGTGCTGCAACAGGTAGTCAAATTTTTGGCAAGGGTCTCTATGATGCCCATAGTATGTTTTTAAAAAATGTACCCCCCATGGGGAAATGTTTGTCAGCCCATGCACTGCGTGTATGGGCAATATAAGTCTTGGAGACCCGCTCCTTAACTTTGGGACTAGTTTTTAATCAGACCTTCATCAATGTCTCCTTATTGTCCGCCATTAGATGACCAGGGTTAACGTGTTCTGTGCTGCTACAGGCAGTCCAATTTTTGGCAAGGGGTGTCTATGATGCCCATAGTATATTTTTAAAAAATTTACCCCCCCATGGGGAAATGCTTGTTATCCCATGCACTGCGTGTATGGGCGTTACAAGTCTAGGAGACCCGTTCCTTTACATTGAGCCTAATTTTTAATCAGGCCTTCCTCCATGTCTCAACAGCCGCTGCAGGTAGATCACCAGGGTTAATGTGTTCCGTGCTGCTACAGCCATTGTCGAATTCCTAACAAGAGTTGGTGTTTTTGCTGGGCATAAAATACTTGTTATGGAAAAGGTGGAGCTGTACCCCACAGGGGAAAATGTTTGCCAGGTCCAGCAACTTAGTGTATGGGCATTCCGATTCTAGGAGACCCGCTCCTTTATCTTATTGGTAATATGTATGGGTGAAGATGAAGAAGCTTGTGCCACGGGTGTGTTTATAGTTATGGACGGTGTACTCCTCTTTAAACTTAGATTTTCATGAGCATCCATCAGTTTGTTTGGTTTTCCTCTGACACTGATCTGCTTTCTATAATTCAGCATCTCACGAACATGTTGCACTTTGCCCTTTATACAGACACGTGAGTGTTTGGCAACATGTTTTGGACGGGCATTTCTTTGGCCGAGTCTCATACTCGCATCTGTTCCACCATTCTTCTGACGGGCATGAAACCGATTCTGGTACTTGATGGTGGCTAAACGACGAATCATTGTAGGCTGTATCCTGGCTCTCATACCTCCCATAGCCACTGCTGTTATTAATCATGTACTTTCCCATTCCTGTCATCACCATGCCTCTTTTCCTGATCACTTCATCCAACGATTCGTCCGCCATATTTTTCCTAAAAATCCTGCACCTTCCCAGCAGAAACTGTGTAGGAAAACACGTTACAGTTTTGCCAGATGTTTATGATGCCCCTAAAAAAATAATTTACACACTAAGCTCATATCTACCCCCAGGGGTAAATGTTTACCAGCCAGTGTATGGGCATTTCAAGTGTAGGAGACACGCTCCTTTAAACTGGGCCTAGTTTTTAATCAGGTCTTCCTCCACGTCTCATCAGCCGCTGCCAGTAGATCACCAGGGTTAACGTGTTCCATGCTGTGACAGCCAGTGTTGAATTCCTAACAAGAGTGGGTGTTTTTGCTGGGCGTAAAATACTTGTTATGGAAAAGGTGGAGGTGTACCTCACAGGGGAAAATGTTTGCCAGCCCATACACTTAGTGTATGGCCATTCCAAGTGTAGGAGACCCACTCCTCTTAATTGGGCCTAGTTTTTAATCAGGCCTTTCTCCACGGCTCATCATCCACCGCCACTAGATCACCAGGGTCAACGTGCTCCGTGCTGCTACAGCCAGTGTCAAAATCCTAACAAGGGTGGGTGTTTTTGCTGGGTGTTAAATACTTGTTATGAAAAAGGTTGAGGTGTACCCCACAGGGAAAATGTTGGCTAGCCAACACACTTAGGGTATGGGCATTACAAGTCTAGGAGACCAGCTCCTTTTTAATGGCACTTTTTTTGTTTAGAGGCCCTCCTCCATGTTTCTTTCAGGGTCATTGGGGTGAATATGACTTGGTAGCAGGGCAAGCATTGCAGTCAATGCATAAGAAAAGGGAATGGGAGTCCAAAATGAATAATGTGAAGTGGATTTTCCTGGGCCCATCCAGTATGTGGGTTCAAAGGCTTATTGGGGTGCATATGACTTGTTGCAGGGCAGACCTTGCAGTCAATGCAAAAAAAAAAAACAGAATGGGAGGATAAAATGAATAATATGAAGTGAATTTTCCTGGGCCCATCAAGTACCTGGGTTCAAAGGCTTTTTGGGGTGCATATGACTTTGTAGCAGGGTAGGCCTTGCATTCAATGCAACATGTTTTATGGGAGCCCTCCTGGACATCTCGTGAAAGGGATATTGGGGTGCGTCATAATTCTTGGCAGCCCATCCACTCACAGCTTAGGCTATAAAAGTTTTGGAGAACCACTGTTTAATAATGGCCCTTTAAGCAGATTAATGCTGCCTAATGCCCCTGTAAAAATAGGCTCTGTGACTTTAAGAGTCCCTCCTTCATAAATGAAGCAAGATGTGTCTGCTTATGTTTCACACACCACATGGCCAGCTAGGGTTGTTAAATGTTACAATGACATTTCCCAGTGAATGCATTTGTTTTGGTTGAAAGCAATATTAAATTTGAAAAACGCTTCAAAAACGCTGCGTCTGAACATAGCCCAAGTGGTGGAGGAACATTTTGGACTGGGATTAATTATTTTGCCTTATATACAGTACATGTCATTAACCTGGAAAGGATGTAACTTTACATACAATTTCCCACCAAATCCGTTTTGGTTTCATTTTGGTATGTTTTTTGGTGCATCGGTAAAAATGGCATGAAACTCTGACAACATTATTTAAAGATGTGAACTAGGAGTCAAGAATGCTTCAAGTGGCGATACCCATGATGTCCCCGTGTCATTTGAGCAGTGTTTCCATCATTTTCAGACGCATTTAGACTTTATGAGGACCCCCGGAGGGGATTGCGGCAAAAATGCTCGCATCTCCCAAAGACTTACATTGGGCTCGTTGTCCGAGTACCTGAGTATTCCAATCTGCTAGACTCATACAACGAGCACCCGAGCATTTTAGTGCTCGCCCATCACTTACTTATTTGCTAATACTGATGAATAAACTTGGGGTTGACCCACAAACACCCCAAATATTGAGCATTGTTGCGTTGCACTTATTAAGCTATTCAATGTGACTATACTGGAGGTTTTATTAATGGATTTGCATGTCTACAGATATGTTTCATTCCAACAACCAATTTGAAAAAATTATTGTCTTATAGAATTTGGTATTATATCAATTAATACTGAACAGGAAATATACAGCACATTTTACATGTGCCTACCTCTGCTATCTGTCTTGTATGCTGCAATATATACTAATGGTATGCACTGCATTCATTGGAAGCAAACAGCTGAATGATACAATCCCTACCTCTGCTATCTGTGTTGTATGCTGCAATATATACTAATGGTATGCACTGCATTCATTGGAAGCAAACAGCTGAATGATACAATCCCTACCTCTGCTATCTGTGTTGTATGCTGCAATATATACTAATGGTATGCACTGCATTCATTGGAAGCAAACAGCTGAATGATACAATCCCTACCTCTGCTATCTGTCTTATATGCTGCAATATATACTAATGGTATGCACTGCATTCATTGGAAGCAAACAGCTGAATGATACAATCCCTACCTCTGCTATCTGTCTTGTATGCTGCAATATATACTAATGGTATGCACTCCATACTTCTGCTTGATGCCAACCACTGCTTTACCATCTTGCAACATAGTTTAATATGCCTGGTAAAGCTTTGGTATAATTCATTTTGCACTGTATTTAATACTTACTGCTTTATATCCCTGTGACTGGGGCATTTCTAGATCTTATCAGGTGGAAGGTGCTAAAGCATATAGATGTAGCCAGCTCTAGTGCCTTTGATGATCTAACCACCCCCTGGTGTGCTGGCCCCAGCTGCCAAATTATCCCAAACCAGCTCCCACAATCCCACTTTCCTGACCCTGTAGTGTGGGCTATATATTTAGGAGTAGTATAAGGGAGCACGCAGTGTGGGGTGCAGCACGCAAGCATCCCAGAAGCAAAGCACCACAGAAGATAGGCATCTTGTAAACGGCAGTTATCCATGGCAGTTAATCAGGGCTGGAATCAGGTACCCCACACTTTGCTTTCTTTTTAATTATGTACTTTATCCCTATCCTCCTGTGTTCCCTTGCCATCCACATTCACCGCCCCATCCCCCCTCCATCACGACACATACACATTAGCCCCTCTATACTTCCCTCTCCCATGTACAGTTCCCATGCACTCCTCACCTTCCTGAGAAACCTCAGCCCATCTTGCCCAAACACATCACAGAAAAAACCTACTTACAACTCCAACAACTACCTGCTCTTTATCTTCCTACTCCTACTGATTTCAGGGTACATCTCCCCAACCCTGGTCCACCATCTCCCAACCTCAATCCCTACCCTACCCTACCTCATATTGAAACCATAATAATCTTATTAATATTACTTGCACTCCCTCATCTCCTTCTTTTAATTGTGCCCTCTGGAATCCACGGTCTGCATGCAACAAGCTATCCTTCCTGCACAACTACTTTCTGAACAACTCTCTTCATCTGTTGGCCCTCATGGAAACCTGGATTCAGGATTCCGACACTGTCTCCCCTGCTGCCATTTCCTATGGTGGCTTATAGTTCTCACATTCCCCAAGACCCGCAAACAGACATGGTGGTGGAGTTGGCATACTCCTGTCCCCACAATGCACTTTCCAGGTCATCCCCCCAATCCCATCACTCTCATTCCCTTCTTTTGAGGTCCACACCATCAGGCTCTTCCGTCCCCTCTCCCTCAGAGTAGCGGTCATATATCGGCCCCCAGGCTCGCCCACGCGGTTCCTTGACCACTTCTCAGCCTGGCTGCCGCACTTCATGTCCTCAGAACTACCAACCCTTATCCTTGGAGACTTCAACATCCCTATTAACAGCCCTACTTCCACATCTGCATCTCAGCTTCTATCACTAACCACTTCTCTAGGCCTCTCACAGCTTTCAACCTCTGAGACACACAAGGATGGTAACACCCTTGACCTGGTCTTTGTCCGCCTCTGTTCAATCTCCCACCTAAATAACTCACCGCTTCCACTCTCTGACCACAACATTCTCTCCTTCATCCTCACAAATCCTCGACCAACCCCAGCACACTCCTACCTACCATACATTCAGAAATCTACAAGCCATTAACCCTCAGACACTTTCAGACTCCCTACACTCATCGCTGTCCCCAATCTCCTCTTTTTCTTGTCCTAATCTGGCTGTTCAGCACTACAATGACACTCTTAGAAGTACCCTTGACCAAGTAGCACCGCTCACCCTCAGAACTTCCAAACACAAAATAAAACAGCCCTGGCTCACATTGCAAACTCAACTTCTTCAGCGATGCTCTAGGACCGCTGAACACCTCTGGAGAAAAACCCGCACACCAGAAGACTTCATCCACTTTAAATTCATGTTAAGAACTTATAATGCTGCCCTTTACCTCGCCAAACAGACCTACTTCACCACCCTGATCTCCTCACTAGCCAACAACCCCAAGAAACTTTTTGACATTTTTCACTCCCTCCTCAGGCCAAAAGCACAGGCCCCTATCACAGACATTTGTGCTGACGACCTGGCCTCCCACTTTATAGATAAAATAGATACTATCCGTCAGGAAATCTGCACTCAACCACCAAGTGCCGTGACTCCCATCCCACCCTGCATTTCCCCTGGCTCACTTTCCACATTTGATCCCATCACAGAAGAAGAAGTCTCCAGACTCCTCTCTTCCTCTCGTCCGACTACATGCACTACCGACCCCATTCCCTCACATCTCCTCCAGTCTCTCTCTCCAGTTGTCACAACTCACCTAACTACAATCTTTAATCTCTCACTCTCCTCTGGCATTTTCCCATCTTCCTTCAAACACTCCATCATTACTCCACTACTAAAGAAACCAACTCTCGACCCTTCCTGCACAAACAACTACAGACCGGTCTCCAATCTCCCCTTCATCTCTAAATTTTTGGAGCGCCTAGTCTACTCCCGCCTTACCCGTTACCTCTCCACTTACTCCCTTGTAGACCCTTCACAGTCTGGCTTCCACCCCTACATTCGACTGAAACTGCACTCATCAAAGTGACCAATGACCTTCTGACAGCAAAACGCAACGGCGACCACTCTCTGCTCATTCTTCTCGATCTTTCTGCAGCTTTCGACACAGTTGACCACTGTCTCCTACTGTCTAGGCTCCAGTCACTTGGTATTAAGGACAGTGTTCTCTCCTGGTTCTTTTCCTATCTTTCTGACCGCTCCTTCAGTGTTTCGTTCTCTGGCTCCACGTCATCTCCTCTTCCTCTTACTGTCGGTGTACCCCAGGGCTCAGTCCTTGGCCCCCTTCTCTTCTCTCTCTACACGGCCCCAATTGGACAGACCGTCAGCAGATTTGGCTTTCAGTACCATCTTTATGCTGATGACACACAACTATACACGTCATCCCCTGACCTTACCCTCGCTGCTCTACAGAACGCCACCGACTGTCTGTCCGCAGTCTCCAACATCATGTCCGCTCTCTATCTGAAACTCAACCTCTCCAAAACTGAACTCCTTCTGCTCCCGCCGTCTACTAACCTCCCTAAATTTGACATTTCCCTCTCCGTGGGCGGCACCATAATAACACCCCGGCAGCAGGCTCGCTGTCTGGGTGTTATGTTTGACACCAATCTCTCCTTCACCTCCCATATACAATCTCTTGCCCGCTCTTGCCGCCTGCACCTAAAGAACATCTCTAGAATCCTCCCTTTTCTCACCATGGAAACAACAAAAACCCTCACTGTAGCATTGATCCACTCCCGCCTGGACTACTGCAACGCTCCATTACTTGGCCTCCCCATTACTCAACTATCCCCTCTCCAGTCCATCCTTAATGCAGCAGCCAGGGTCATCCATCTGGCTAATCGGTACTCGGACGCGTCCGCTCTTCGCCAGTCCTTACACTGGCTGCCCATTCATTATAGGATCCAATTCAAAGTACTTGTTCTCACCCACAAAGCTCTCCACAGTGCAGCACCCCCCTACATCTCCTCCCTCATTTCTATCTATCGGCCTAACCGACTGCTGCGCTCTGCAAACGACTTTAGACTAACCTCTGCACTAATCCGTACCCCCCTCTCCCGACTCTAAGACTTCTACTGTGCTGCTCCAATCCTCTGGAATGCTCTACCCCAAGAAATTAGGACTATCCACAATTTGCATGGTTTCAGGCGCTCCCTCAAAACACATTTGTTCAGAGCGGCCTATCACATTCACTAATCAAAGTCATTCTATGTGTAGGTGTGCGTGTGTAGCCCATTCACTATCTCCATCCATCCCTCACTCCCTCAAGATGGCTGGACCATCATTGTAAATGCACCATTGTATATACACACCTGTACTTTGTATCTCCCCCACCTCATTGTAGATTGTAAGCTGTCACGAGCAGGGGCGGCTTATATTGCTTTAATTATTGTATTGTTAACGTTGTTACTTATGACTTGTGTTTTGAAACTTAAACTGTAAAGCGCTGCGGAATATGTTAGCACTATATAAATAAAGATTATTATTATTATTGTCTCCCGTAATATAGCAAATCTTAAATATTTTTGAAAAAACTTTCAATTTTGACCCTGCAGTTCAATCCCATTGGCAGCACTCCTCCCAAGAGATACAGGAGCTGCATGTTATCCCCGTTTGTTTGCATAGAAATACAATATCATTTAACCCCTATGAAAAGGTCTGTTACAGGAGCTGCAACTGAATCAATCTTCAGAGGAGCAGCTCACACTATGGAGGCTGACAAAGGCCTCGCTGCATTATGTGGATGGAAGGGAAAAGAAAATAACTGATGATTTTAAAAAATCCACAGAGCATCTGATAATACAAGAGCCTATTGTTTCCCACAAAGGAGGCTGTTTCATTAGAGGCTCGGGGATCAGTGCCAGAAACCCTCTTGAATTTCTCAAAGAATAAAGCTTCAGATCATCTGCATTCAGTCCCAGAGCCATGGCCCTGGAACCAATAATTGCCTCTGACAGGATTTAATTACCTTCTTCAAGACCTTTTCTCTGTTTGACTGGGGACCTCCTTCTGCCTCCGATCAAAACGGACAGTAATAACAGGCCGGGGCACCGCAGCCAATCACCAGGCAAGACAGAAGAGTGACCTTGCTGAGTAGAAGCTGATTGGTCATGTCAGTTCTGTCAGCGGCGTCACTTAACAGTCAGACAAGAAGGAATAGGAGAAGGCAAAGCCTGATAACAGGACGGCGGATCGGCTCCTAATAATACACAAATGTACCGAGAGATCGGAAAAATAAACACTGAGGAGTAAGGCGCAGAATTCATACCATATAGTGCAGTCATCTGCTAAATAACATCATCTACACCTGTCAATCTATCTATCTATCTATTTATCTATCATCTATCTATGTATTATCTATTTTCTATCTATGTATTATCTATCTATTATCTATTTTCTATCTATTATCAATTTATTATCTATCTATCTCACTATCAATCTCACTATCTGATATCTATCTATCTATCTATCTATCTATCTATCTATCTATCTATCTATCTATCTATCTATCTATCTCTGCCTTTCAGTCCATGTATCTATCTCTATCCAGCATTTTATACACCATAGAGTCCCCAGCTCCAGGCAGTAGTCAATCACACCATCTAAGACTTCTACTACTGGAAGTGGTGGGAATACATAATCTAATTACATGTATTGTACATTGTGTCTAATTCCACGTGTGCTGTGGACGCAGGAGTGCTCAGCCAGAAGTAAGTCCCTCATAGCATCTATTGGAAAGCACCTGCTGACCACACATGATGAAGACTAGTGGGTCTGAGACACGGAGGCCAACTAGGGGTCATGGCCCTAAAGGGTGGAAGAACATTCAGTAGTGTCAGCACTGGCCACCAGCGTTAGACACTGGAGGGTTTGCTGCAGTGCCCTCCTCTTATGCACTTGGCTACCATCGATTGTATTTGGAACCTGTAGTCGCAGCGTGTGCACCACCATCTACTGCAGCTGATGGCCTGTATCATGGAAGCTGTCTTTAAGAAACGTACCATTATGTGCTGTGTTAACACCTGCTGCTGTTTCAGTAAAGTTTCATCTAATTTAATACCGTCTCCCTCCACCACACCAAAATCGTGAGGAAGTGCCACTAAACACCCAGAAGATGAGAGTACAGTAATGCCGGTGTTAACCCCCTCACACCAGCAGCCTTGTGCCTATTTCACTGCATCGGACCGTCAGGCACGGCCACCACCCCCATGTGACTACAACAAGGATCCGACACTGTGCTCTGCAGGTCACATACAGTATCTATCTCATGTCTATCCAGGGGCATAATTATAAGAGGTGCAGGGGTTGCAATTGCACCCGGGCCCAGGAGACTAGGGGGGCCCCAAAGATCCCTTTGCCCCATAGAAAAAGACTATTACTATTAAAGACTTATGATAGTTGGGGGGCCCATTGGAAATTTTGCATTGGGGCCCACAAGCTTCATGTTATGCCACTGTGTCTATCTCTCTGTCTATCTTGTTCATGCCTATGATTCTATATATTCTATCTCAATATTGTATGCATTTATTAATTTATTGTAATTCATTAATGTGTCTATCAAGAAACAGAAAAAGGCAGCACTCCACAGAAATTCTAAATAAGCGGGCTCTTTTGTAGCTAGTTTTAGCCCTGAAATCTGGGGTCTTTTCAAGTTCAAGTTGAACCTTTCACATATCTTACATCTCTATTTAACTCATATCCATCCATCCAAAATCCATCCATCCACCCAAAATCCATCCATCCATCCATCCATAGCTCCTATTCAGTAAATGCAGAGAATTTTCTCGCACATTTGATGTAGAGAACCTGCAGATTAAACTCCCTAATCTTTTTTTTTGAGTAACAATATAGATAAGGGTTATTTACTTCAGTACCATGGACAGCTTAAAATCAGTTTATCTTATTGTACACAATATTTAATTATT
>JARQOD010000010.1:106473410-106528155 GCA_033576555.1 Oophaga sylvatica | reverse complement strand
GGCTCCGCTCCCACCCTCCCATTCTATATACACGGCTCCGCTCCCCCCTCCCATCCTATATACATGGCTCCGCTCCCCCCTCCCATCCTATATACATGGCTCTGCTCCCACCCTCCCATCCTATATACATGGCTCCGCTCCCACCCTCCCATTTTATATACTAGGCTCCGCTCCCACCCTTCCATCCTATATACATGGCTCCGCTCCCACCCTCCCATCCTATATACAGGGCTCCGCTCCCACCCTCCCATCCTATATACACGGCTCCGCTCCCACCCTCCCATCCTATATACACGGCTCCGCTCCCACCCCTCCATCCTGTATACACGGCTCCGCTCCCACCCTCCCATCCTATATACATGGCTCCGCACCCACCCTCCCATGCTATATACATGGCTCTGCTCCCACCCTCCTATCCTATATACACGGCTCCGCTTCCACCCCCCATCCTGTATACACGGCTCCGCTCCCACCCTCCCATCCTGTATACATGGCTCCGCTCCCACCCTCCCATCCTAAATATATGGCTCCGCTCCCACCCTCCCATCCTATATACATGGCTCTGCTCCCACCCTCCCATCCTATATACATGGCTCCGCTCCCACTCTCCCATCCTATATACATGGCTCCGCTCCACCCTCCCATTCTATATACATGGCTCCGCTCCCCCCTCCCCTTCTTGTATACATGTCTCTGCTCCCACCCTCCCATCCTTGTATACATGGCTCCGCTCCCACCCTCCCATCCTATATACATGGCTCCTCTCCCACCCTCCCATCCTATATACATGGCTCCGCTCCCACCCTCCCATCCTATATACACAGCTCCGCTCCCACCCCTCCATCCTGTATACACGCTCCGCTCCCACCCTCCCATCCTATATACACAGCTCCGCTCCCACCCTCCCATCCTGTATACACGGCTCCGCTCCCACCCTCCCATCCTATATACATGGCTCCGCTCCCACCCTCCCATCCTATATACATGGCTCCGCTCCCACCCTCCCACCCTATATACATGGCTCCGCTCCCACCCTCCCATTCTATATATATGGCTCCGCTCCCACTCTCCCATCCTATATACATGGCTCCGCTCCCCTCTCCCCTTCTTGTATACATGTCTCTGCTCCTACCCTCCCACCCTATATACATGGCTCCGCTCCCACCCTCCCATTCTATATACACGGCTCCGCTCCCACCCTCCCATCCTGTATACAAGGCTCTGCTCCCACCCTCCCATCCTGTATACATGGCTCCGCTCCCACCCTCCCATCCTATATACACGGCTCCGCTACCACCCCCCCATCCTTTATACAGGCTCCGCTCCCACCCTCCCATCCTGTATACATGGCTCCGCTCCCATCCTCCCATCCTACATACATAGCTCCGCTCCCAACCTCCCATCCTGTATACATGGCTCCACTCCCACCCTCCCATCCTATATACATGGCTCCACTCCCAGCCTCTCATCCTGTATTCATGGCTCCACTCCCCCTCCCCTCCTTGTATACATGGCTCCACTCCCACCCTCCCATCCTTGTATACATGGCTCCACTCCCACCCTCCAATTCTATATACATGGCTCCGCTCCCACACTGTATACATGGCTCCACTCCCATCCTCCGCTGGCTCCCCCGTCCTCCCCCATCATACTTACCCGCCTCGCTCTGTCGTTGCACGTCCCTGCATCTCTATCCCGGCGCGTCAGCTTCTTCGTCTGTGGTGCGGTCACCTGGTACCGCTCATTAATGTTATGAATATGGATGCCACGCCTATGGAAGTGGAGTCGCGTCCATATTCATGACCTTAATGAGTGGTACTACGTGACCGCGCTGCACAGGATAGGAGCAAACGCGCCGGTACAGGGATGCAGGGACGGAAGTTGAGTAAGCACTGGAGATGACCCCGGCTACCGTCGGGAGATCAGCGGCTAGCGCCTCTTATCTCCCGACGATAGCAGTGGCGTGGGCCGGATGTGCCTGTCGCGAATTGGTCACGTCCGGCCGGGCGCGACCAATCAGTGACTTTACAGACGGAAGTGAAAAGTTAGACAATTATATCGTAGATAGTGTTGAGCGATACTGCTCGATATCTTAAAATATTGGATCGGAATGGTATCGCCGATATCACTAAATATCGGCGATATCCGATTCCGATACCGGAAGTCCCATGTAAGTCTATGGGAACAAAATATCGCAACTAAAAAAAACCTTATTTCCTTGTAAACACTAAATATACACACATAGAATACATATATATATATATATATATATATATATATATATATAATATATATATACATGTCATTGTGACATATATATATACATATATGTATAGTTTATACACTTCTACATAGTAAAATATCCTCTGATTCAATTGCCGGGTAAAGCCGGCTTCTGTGAAAAGACAGAAGCACCCGACATGAAATGACACTTGGTGTACATAGGGTTAACCATGTCTTTTCATGTCGTTTGCTATCTGATTTGCACAAACAATTACATCAGTCTATGTGTGCAAAATTTCACACCTGTAGGGGTTAATTAAAGGTGTAAATTCGTTGTAAAAAAAAACGGACTTTTTTGCTACGAATTTACACCTTTAATTAACCCCTACAGGTGTGAAATTTTGCACACATAGACTGATGTAATTGTTTGTGCAAATCAGATAGCAAAGGACATGAAAAGACATGGTTAACCCTATGTACACCAAGTGTCATTTCATGTCGGGTTCTGCATTTTCACAAAAGCCGGCAATTGAATTAGCGGCTATTATACTATGTAGAAGTGTATGAACTATAAATATAAATATATATATATGTGTCACAAATTCAATGACATGTATATATATATATATATATGAGGTGTAAAATTGTTTAAAAAAAATGCGTGGGCTCCCGCCCTATTTTCGCAACCATACAGACAAAGCCAGCGAATGGGGGCAGATAATAATAGCCCAGAGAGGGACCATTATTTTTGGCCCCCCCCTGGCTACTAACATCTGCCCCCAGACACCCCAGAAAAGACAAATCTATAATTAGATTCGCCCTTTCTGGCACTTTGCCCGTCTATTCCCATTGCCCTGTAGCGGTGGCGAATGGGTTAATATGGGGTTAAAGCCACCTTGCAATTGAAAGGTGACCTTAAGCCAGGTTAATAATTGAGAGCTGTCAATTAGACAACTATCAATTATTAATCCTATTGCATGAAATAAAAATAAAACACACACACTTTAATTAAAAATCATTTTAATGAAATAAAGACACGTTTTTGACCATCTTTTATTTGACTGCAAAAACCATTTCCTGTAATAAAAATAAAATAAAAAAGCAAAATTATTCTTACCTATCCCATGCACAGTCAGGTCCCACGGTGTAATCCTTCAGAAAGGGTTAATGTTTACTGCAGGGACCGCAGCTAATGCTGCAGCCTCACAGTAAACCCCCAAATGAATGAGTTCCTCTCCTGGCTGACAGGAGAGGAAGTGGAAAGCTTAATTGATTGCTTTCCACTTTCACTTCAGGTCAGCCAGGGACACAATCAGTGACGTCAGAGGGAACTGATTAACAAAAATAGGGGTTCCCTTCGAATAAAAAATGGCGTCGGGTCCCCCCTATTTTTGTTAACCAGCCTGATGAAGCAGACTGCTGAGCAGTGGTGTACCGTGAATGAAGCAGACCAAGCAGCTGCTATGGGGCCCGGACAGGTGAGGGGGCCCTCGACGGTCGGGTAGCTGTGCTGACACAGTACTACCAGGGGGTCGGCGGGGGAGGGGGAGCGCAGCTCTTCTATATACTCACCCCTCCTGGTGCGGTCTCTGCAGCCCCTGCTCTTTTCCCACGGTCTCCGACGCCTGTGTTCAGCGGTCAGGTGGTACCGCTCATTACAGTCATGAATACGCACATATTCATGACTTTAATGAGCTGTCCCGCGTGACCGCTGAACACCGGCGGCGGAGACCGTGGGAGAGCAGGGGCTGCACAGACCGCGCCGGCGGAAGGGTGAGTATAAGGGATATTTACCTGTCCCGTTCCACCGTTGCTCGCGTCCTCTTGCTGCAATGTTCAGGTCAGAGGGCACGATGACGTCGTTAGTGCGCGCTGCGCCCTCTGCCTGATCATTCACTGCTGGAGGACCCCGAAGACAGCGGCACTCAGCAGTGGAGAGAGGACAGGTAAATATCTCAGGTGCCGGGGCCCTAAGCGAGCGGTGACATCGGCACCTGGTGTCACCCCCTGCTCAGGACACCGGCACCTGGCCCCCAGCGACGAAAGGTGAGTATGTCTTTTTTTTTTTTTTTGGTTGCAGCAGCTGCGGCAGCATAAGGGCCTATACTATGGAGCATCTATGGGGGCACAATCTATGGGGGCATAATACATTTTTTTGTTTAATGTGTCCCTGTGCTGGCACTTTACATTTACAATGGCTCTGGGTTTTTTTTTTTGGGGGGGGCCCATTCAGACTTTTGCTATGGGGCCCCATGATTTCTATGTACGCCCCTGCTGCTGAGGCATGGTATTTAAGGCTGGTAAGGATCCAATATCCATGGACCTTGCAAGCCTGATAATACCAGGCCACAGCAGTCTGCTTAGCTTGGCTGGTTAACAAAAATAGGGGATCCCCTCGAAAAAAATTGGCGTGGGGTCCCCCCTATTTTTGTTAACCAGCCAGATGAAGCAGACCGCTGAGGCCTGGATTTTCAGGCTGTTAAGGAGCCAAGATCCATGGACCTTGCCAGCCTGATAATACCAGGCCACAGCAGTCTGCATATCTTGGCTGATTAACAAAAATAGGGGATCCCCTCGAAAAAAATTGGCGTGGGGCCCCCCCTATTTTTGTTAACCAGCCAGATGAAGCAGACCGCTGAGGCCTGGATTTTCAGGCTGTTAAGGAGCCAAGATCCATGGACCTTGCCAGCCTGATAATACCAGGCCACAGCAGTCTGCATATCTTGGCTGATTAACAAAAATAGGGGATCCCCTCGAAAAAAATTGGCGTGGGGTCCCCCCTATTTTGTTAACCAGCCAGATGAAGCAGACTGCTGAGGCCTGGTTTTTCAGGCTGGTAAGGATCCAATATCCATGGACCTTGCAAGCCTGATAATACCAGGCCACAGCAGTCTGCTTAGCTTGGCTGGTTAACAAAAATAGGGGATCCCCTCGAAAAAAAAAACGGCGTAGGGGTCCCCCTATTTTTGTTAACCAGCCAAGTAAAATGCAGACTGCTGCGGCCTGGTATGAAAAGACTGTCAAGGCCCATGGATTTTGGCCCTCAACAGCCTGATAATACCAGGCTACAGCAGCCCCACATTTGGCGCATCAAAAGATGTGCTAATTGTGGCACTTTACCCGGCTCTTCCCACTGCCCTGTAGCGGTGGCAAGTGGGGTAATAAGGGGTTAATGTCACCGTTGATTGCACGGTGACAATAAGCCCGGTTAATAATGGAGAGGTGTCAATAAGACACCGATCCATTATTAATCCCAAAGTTTTTAAATGTATAAAAAAAAGACAAAGCAAGAAAAAAGTCTTTTAATGAAATAAAAGAGACAACACAGTTTTCATTTCTTTTACTATACACTCATTCCTGCGACACCATCGATCTCCTGTAAAAAAAGAAAAAAAAAAAACCAACAGTATACCACCTGTCCGACGCAGTCCATAGTAACGACAGTCCCACGACGATCCAGCTCTGCTACATCGCAATGACAGGCAGAGCCTGTCATCGCGACGCAGCACAGCTGATTACCTGCTTCCCCGGCGGTGACGTCATCGGACTGACTGCTTTACGGCCGTGATTACCCAGCAGTCACTGCAGTTATCGCGAGAAACTGCATGTGACCGCCGGGGAAAGATGATGGCGGCCATCAAGCAGTCCAGCCCGTGACCGCCGGAGATCTTCTGCCAGGTAAGTGCCGCTGACTCCTGACAGACCCGACCGACGGACACTGACAGTGACAGTGACAATCCCGATTCCGGTATCCGATAAGATGAAAATATCGGAACTAAGTATCGAAAGGCCGAAACAGCTAATATCGGCCGATAACCGATACTTGTGGTATCGTATCGCTCAACACTAATCGTAGATTATCAATAATCACTGTGTTATAGGATCACTTGGTGAGATGGATTCTTTACGCCAAAGGTGAAGATGAGCAACATGGACCAGAGTTAATGAAGCAGTTTAACTGAACTTGCTGGCAGAGCGGCGTTAGGGGCTGGCAGACCAGGCAGCTGCCTAGGACCCTGCTCTTCCAGGGTCCCCCTGCCAGTGGCATGCCACGCGGCCGCTATGGGGCCCGTAACAGTGTCTCTGCCCCATCCACCACATTCAACTTACCGACAATGACACCGATACAGTTGAAAGCAGTGATGGAGGAGAGAATGTCAGATGACACTCCCTTTCCCATCACTTCTCCTCTGCTTCTGACTCAGCGGGCGCGCGATAACATCACTCATCATGCGTCATGCTGTGCCAGCAGTGAACGGAGCCAATCAAACCAGAGCAGAACTGGAGCACCTATGAGACAGGAGCAGTGCCTGGAGCAGCGTGAGGAACAAGGAGAGGTAAGGTGTGTGTGTGTTGCATTATAGTGTGAGTGGGGCTTCTGCATTACACAGTGAGTGGGGGCTGCTGTACTATACTGTGAGTGGGGCGGCTGCATTATACTGTGTGTGGGGGAGGCTGCATTATACTGTGAGTGGGGCTGCTGCATTATACTGTGTGTGGGGGAGGCTGCATTATACTGTGAGTAGGGGAGGCTGCATTATACTGTGTGGGGGAGGCTGCATTATACTGTGTATGGGGGAGGCTGCATTCTACTATGTGGGGGAAGGCTGCATTATACTGCGTGTGGGTGAGGCTTCATTATACTGTGTGTGGAGAAGGCTGCATTATACTGTGTGGGGGAGGCTGCATTATACTGTGTATGGGGGAGGCTGCATTATACTATGTGGGGGAAGGCTGCATTATACTGCGTGTGGGTGAGGCTTCATTATACTGTGTGTGGAGAAGGCTGCATTATACTGTGTATGGGGGAGGCTGCATTATACTGTGTGTGGGAGAGGCTGCATTATACTGAGAGCAGGGGAGGCTGCATTATACAGTGAGCGGGGGAGGCTGCATAATTTTGTGAGCGGGGAAGGCTGCATTATACTGTGTGTGGGGGAGGCTGCATTATACTGTGAGCAGGGGAGGCTGCATTATACTGTGTGCGTGGGGCTGCCTTATACTGTGTGTGGGGCTGCATTGTTCTCTGAGGGGGCTGCATTATACTCTGAGGGAGCTGCATTATGCTCTATGAGTGGGGCTGCATTATGCTCTATGAGGGGGCTGCATTATCCTCTATGAGGGAGGCTGCATTATGCTCTATGAGGGGGGCTTCTTTATACCCTGAGGGGCGCTGCATCATACACTATCAAGGACAATGGGCAGTGCATTATACTATATGTACTATATGGGACCAGCATTATACTTTATACTGTATCAAGGACTATCTGTCCCCATCATTTCTCAGCCGGTGTAAAGAAACTCGGAACAAGTGTTGAACGACTTCAATATTGTCTATCACACTTGTTTAACGGCCTGAACTCAGCGCATGTAAATACAGCCGAAATGTATCTGTGTGATCGTGTGTCACGGATGTGGTTTGTGGAATCACTGTGCCATGGACCACGGAGAGCCTGCAGGGGCATGACTAAGCGATCACCTGACTGTTCACTAGAACCTCTGATGGTGAGGTTAGACTTGGCTCCCTATGAACACCAGGTGCCACTCCAGGACCGACCAACAGATGCACAGCAGCTGGACCCAGAAGGACAGACTGGATGGAGCAGCAGGCAGAGCTTGCATCAGAGTGCAGCTGACCAAGTTCGTATCCAAGTGCAGCAGACAGAGTTCGTGTCAGAATGCAGCAGACAGAGTTTGTGTCAGGGTGCAGCAGGCAGGATTTGCATCAGAGTGCAGCGGGCAGAATTTGCATAGTAGTGCAGCAGGCAGAAATTAAGCGAGAGTGCAGCAAGGACTGGTATATTATCTTACACAACTTAGACTGCTAAACAGGAAGGTTGCTCAGGCACCTACCCAGTGGGGAACAAGCAATATATACATAATGTCCCAAAGCTATTGGCTGGGGAGGAAATAGCAAGTGCACACGCTGGCCCTTTAAGAGGGTGAGAGTGCACGCACGCGTGCCCTAATAACATGGCCAGAGGAATGGCTGGGAGCATGCAGAGCATGGGGAAGGGAAGAACTGACCACAGCACGGGTGAGTAAAGAGACACGCTGGAGACCCTGCCTGTCAGAGCAGGACTCTGGCATGGTGCTAGCAGTACCCCCCTTTATGCCCCTGCCTCTTCAGGCCATTGAGGAACTTCTGGAGGAGAATCAGAGCCTGAATGTTCTCCTTTGGCTCCCAGGATCTCTCTTCAGGACCAAATCCCATCCAGTCAACGAAGAAGAATGTCTTGCCTCTCACCTTCTTCATGGCCAAGATGTTCTCCACTTCAAAAACATCATCTGAGGCTATTGGCATGGGCGTGGTACTGGGATCCTTGAAGAAAGGACTCAGGATGACTGGCTTTAGAAGAGATACATGGAAGGAATTTGGAATCTGTAAAGAAGGAGGCAGCTTCAATTTATAGGAGACCTTGTTGATCCACTTCAGCACCTCGAAAGGCCCGATAAAATGAGGACCCAACTGACGAGAGCCATACCGTGTCACCAGGACGGAAACATGGAGAATCCAGACACCTTTTGTCAGCATGTCTGTTGTGAATACTTTGGAGGCGACTTCTGAGCTGGGGCTCCCTCTGGTGGTTGCTGAGGGTAATTACTGAATGGCCTTCAGCTGGCTCTGAATGGTATGATATAAGTGACCTGAGTCCCCATCAGCCTTGCCGGTAATCAATTGTTCCTCCTGGTCTTGCTTGGAGCACAGCTTGCTTTCCTGCTCTCATTCAGATAAGTGTTTTGTTGTTTTTTTTCCTCTGTTGGATTTTCACTGCTGGTTTGCTGCTTGCAGTGGACTACAGCCTGGTCCCCTTTTGGGGTCTGGTGCTGCAATTGTGCTCATTTTGTATTTGCACTTTGTCTTTGTTCCTTTGTCACTTTTTATTTGCTGAGTTGTTGTGAGTTACACCAGAGATCTGATTTTGGTTTTAGAGATCGTGTGATCTCAGGTTTTTTGTTAATCAGAAGTGTTGGTATTTTTGTCAGGGTTTTTTTGGGTTGCAGTCAGAATTCTTTCCTATACTTTTCTATCTAGACAGATTGGGCCCCAGCGTTTGCTCATTCTATTTTCTGTCTGTGTCCGTGTTTTCTTCTTGTCTAACCGCCATTACATGTTTGGGGGCTTTCTATTTCTTTGGGGATTCTGCTCCGGGGCAGATAGCTTTCATCTTTCTGCCTTTAGGTGTAGTTATCTCTCCGGCTGTGACGAGGCGTCTAGGATCATCGTAGGTACACTCCACGGCTACTTCTAGTGTGGCGGTTAGTTTAGTGTACTGCAATCCAATAGTTTTCAGCCTCTCTGGTGTATAACTACTTTGGCTAGTTTTTGCAATTTCTCCTCAGCTACCGAAACATAACACATGTCTCTTCATATGGGCGGAGGATGCTTCTAAAGTGGTTTTGGTGTCCTCCCACAACTTCACAAAATCCTTAGAGAGGACGTCTGCAGCAGGGACATCAGAAGGAACCGTCACCGGGAGGGGAACCTCAGGTTGTTGACCAAATACAATGTAGAACGGTGATTCTCCCGAGGCTTCACCAAAGTGATTATTGTATGAGAACTCAGTCCAGGGAAGCAACCTCACCCAATCATTATGTTGGGCATTGACAAAGTGCTGCAGGTAATTGCCCAGGACCTGGTTGACACGCTCCACTTTCCCATTGGACTGGGGGTGATAGGTTGATGAGAAATCCAAGGCGATATCCAGATGTTTACAGAGAGCTTGCCAGAATCTGGAAGTGAACTGCGAACCTTGATCGGACACAATGTGACAAGGAAATCCGTGCAGGTGGTAAAATTTGTTTGATGAAGCTGTCAGCCAGTACAGGAGTGGATGGAAGAGCAGACAATGGGGTAAAGTGTGCCATTTTGGAGAAGCGATCCACGACTACCCAGATGATGGTGCAACCCTTGGATAATGGCAAATCTGTAATGAAGTCCATAGCTATGTGCTGCCATGGACCAGCTTGTACGGGTAACGGCAGAAGAGAAATGGCAGGAAGTCATCTGGGGACTTAATTGTGGTCACAAATCGGACAGGCAGCCACGTAAGTGTAAATCTCCCTCCTCATGGACGGCCACCAGTAGTGGCGAGAAATCAACTGTAGGGTCTTCCTTTGTCCCGCGTGACCAGCCACCTTGGATGAGTGATCCCAAGACAAAACTCGCTCTTTCTCAGATTCATCCACAAAGGTCTTCCCTGGGGGAATTCGTGACCGACTGACTAGAGCAACAGTTACCATCTTGCATGGTTCAATGATAAACTGTGGATCCTCCTCCTGATCCTCAGACAGAAAAGAGCAAGAGAGGGCATCCGCTCTGACATTTTTGTCACCGGACATGAAATGTAAAAGAAAGTTAAAGCGAGCAAAAAACAAAGACTACCTAGCTTGGCGTGGATTAAGTCTCTGGGCGGTCTGGAGATACGCCAGGTTCTTATGGTTTGTGTAGATGACCACTGGATAGACTGCACCCTCCATCAGGTATCGCCACTCCTCCAGAGCTATCTTAATGGCGAGTAACTCTTGGTCCCCGATGGAGTAGTAACACTCAGGAGCGGAGATGGCGTTAGAGAAGAAACTGCAGGACACACGGCTGCCCGAAGAGAACTTTTGGGTGAGCACAGCTCCAGCTCCTAACGAGGATGCGTCCACCTCGAGAAAAAACTGCTTGTTCAAATCCGAGCAATGCAAGACTAGAGCGGTGGAGAAAAAATGTTTAAGAGAGCGGAAGGCCTCTTCAGCCTCAGAGGACCAGTTTTTGGATTGGCAATCTTTCAGGTCACAGCAGAGATGGGAGCAGTCAGCGTGGAGATGTGGGGAATGAGTTGCTGATAATAATTAGCAAAGCCAAGGGACCGCTGTATTGCTTTGACTCCCACGAGCAGCGGCCATTTAAGGATGGAAGGGACTTTCTCAGAATCCATCCTGAGTCCGGTATCCGAGATAATGTAAACCAAGAAGGGAAGTGATGACTGTTCAAAAATACATTTCTCATACTTGGCATAAAGGCGATTCTCCCTAAGACACTGAAGAACTTGCCAAATTGCTTGTCTGTGAGAGGCCTGATCCGGGGAAAATACCAAAATATTGTCCAGATGCACGACCACACAGGAATAAAACAGGTCGTGGAAGATGTCGTTGAATTCTTGGAAAACTGCAGGTGCATTACTGAGACCAAAGGGCATCACTCGGTATTCATAATGTCCATCCCCGGTGTTGAAAGCAGTTTTCCTTTCATCTCCCCGGTAAATGCGGATTAGGTTGTAGGCGCCTCTTAAATCTAATTTGATGAAGATCCTGGCACCTCTTAATCGATCAAACAACTTAGGAATCAGTTGGATAGGGTATTTATTTTTCACTGTGATCTGGTTGAGACCTCAGTAGTCAATACGGGGTCGGAGTGATCCATTCTTCTTCTTAACGAAGAAAAACCTGGCCCCAGCAGGAGAGGAGGATTTCTGAATGAACCCTTTGCCAAATTCTCCTGACTATAGTTCGACATAGCTTGAGTCTCAGCTGGGAACAGAGGGTATATTCGGCCTCTAGGGCGTGTAGATCCGGGAATCAAGTCGATAGGGCAGTCTCTGCTCCCTTCTTGTCTAAAACATCAGCAAAGGACCAATAGGCAGACGGCAAACCGGGCAGTGATGCCGGACAAGACAGGGCCTTAGTCGGACGTACTAGAGCCAGACACTTCCAATGACAGGAATGTCCCAAGCGGAGCACCTCTCCAGTTCTCCAGTCCAACACAGGTTTGTGCTGCCGTAGCCATGGTAGACCTAAGAGAAAGGAGTGAGAAATGTTGGAAAGAACATAGAAGACAATCCTCTCAGTATGAAGCTTCTCAATACAGACTACAAGTGGCTCAGTAACCATCTCCCGAAGAGTTCTCCCATCGACAGATGTTACTGCCAGGGGGTTCTTGAGTGGATGAACTGGGATTTGGAACCAATCCACTACAGCCTGGAGGATAAAATTTCTGGCTGCCCCGGAATCCAAATACGCCAACTCAACAAACTGGGATTCACCGGTTGCCATGGCCACAGTAAGGGTCAGGGGTAGAGAGATGTCTTTTCCGTCTAGCGAGGCCTCTCCTTCCGACTCTAGATGCTAGAGCTTCTCCGGCCTAACCAGACAGACTCGAATAGAGTGACCCAAATCTCCACAATACAGGCACTGGCCATTAGCGTGTTAATCCCTCAGTCGCCGTCTAGCAAGGGCCAGGTGGTCGATCTGCATGGGTTCAGGTGAGTCCTCAACAAGGGAGGGCAAAGGAACAAGTGACCTTTGAAAAGACGGAGCCAGGCGCAGCGGTCCTCTTTCACGTGCCACCTCACAGGCACGCTCACGGAAACGAAGATCTATATGGATGCTGAGGGAGATCAGGTCGTTGAAGGTAAAGTAAAGACCAAAAGTTTGGACACACCTTCTTATTCAAAGATTTTTCTGTATTTTCATGACTATGAAAATTGTACATTCACACTACAGTCATGGCCAAAAGTTTTGAGAATGACACAAATATTATATTTTCACATGATCTGCTGCCCTCTGGTTTTTATGTGTGTTTGACAGATGTTTTTATCACAGACAGAAATATAATTGCAAACATATGAGTAACAAAAGCTTATACTGACAGTTAGAATGAGTAAAGGCAGCAAGTCAATATTTGCAGTGTTGACCCTTCTTCTTCAGGACCTCTGCAATTCTCCCTGGCATGCTCTCAATCAACTTCTGGACCAAATCCTGACTGATAGCAGTCCATTCTTGCACAATCAATGCTTTCATTTTGTCAGAATTTTTAGGTTTTTGTTTGTCCACCCGTCTCTTGATGATTAACCACAAGTTCTCAATGGGATTAAGATCTAGGGAGTTTCCAGGCCATGGACCCAAAATCTCTATGTTTTGTTCCCTGAGCCATTTAGTTATCACCTTTGCTTTATGGCAAGGTGCTCCATCATGCTGGAAAAAGCATTGTTGATCGCCAAACTGCTCTTGGAGGGTTGGGAGAAGTTGCTCTTGGAGGACATTCTGGTACCATTCTTTATTCTTGGCTGTGTTTTTAGGCAAGACTGTGAGAGAGCCGATTCCCTTGGCTGAGAAGCAACCCCACACATGAATGGTTTCAGGATGCTTAACAGTTGGCATGAGACAAGACTGGTGGTAGCGCTCACCTTGTCTTCTCCGAATGAGGCTTTTTCCTGATGTCCCAAACAATCGAAAACGGGATTCATCAGAGAAAATAACTTTACCCCAGTCCTCAGCAGTCCACTGCCTGTACCTTTTGCAGAATATCAGTCTGTCCATGATGTTTTTTCTGGAGAGAAGTGGCTTCTTTGCTGCCCTCCTTGAGATCAGGCCTTGCTCCAAGAGTCTCCGCCTCACAGTGCGTGCAGATGCACTCACACCTGCCTGCTACCATTCCTGAGCAAGCTCTGCACTGCTGGTAGCCCGATCCCGCAGCTGAAACACTTTTAAGAGACGGTCCTGGTGCTTGCTGGTCTTTCTTGGGCGCCCTGGAGCCTTTTTGGCAACAATGGAACCTCTCTCCTTGAAGTTCTTGATGATGCGATAGATTGTTGACTGAGGTGCAATCTTTCTAGCTGCGATACTTTTTCCTGTTAGGCCATTTTTATGCATTGCAATGATGACTGCACGTGTTTCTTTAGAGATAACCATGGTTAACAGAAGAGAAACAATGATGCCAAGCACCAGCCTCCTTTTAAAGTGTCCAGTGGTGTAATTCTTACTTAATCATGACAGATTGATCTCCAGCCATGTCCTCATCAACACACACACCTGTGTTAATAGAGCAATCACTGAATAGAGGTTAGCTGGTCCTTTTAAGGCAGGGCTGCAATGATGTTGAAATGTGTTTTGGGGGATAAAGTTAATTTTCTAGCCAAATATTGACTTTGCAAGTAATTGCTGTTAAGCTGATCACTCTTTATAGCATTCTGGAGTATATGCAAATTGCCATTAGAAAAAGTGAAGCAGTAGACTTTGTAAAAATTAATATTTGTGTCATTCTCAAAACTTTTGTCCATGACTGTAAAGGCATCAAAACTATGAATTAACACATGTGGAATTATATACTTAACAAAAAAGTGTGAATCAACTGAAAATATGTCTTATATTCTAGGTTCTTCAAAGTAGCCACCTTTTGCTTTGATGACTGCTTTGCACACTCTTGATACAGTAAAGATGTATATCTTTGTACCGTGTTAGCCAGTAGATAGAAAGCTTGCAATTTGTTACCATCTTTTCAGTTAGCCATTAAAAGGTATCAACCACTGAGGACTCTCAACTCTAAATATTTTTCTTGCACACTCTTGGCATTCTCTTGATGAGCTTGAAGAGGTAGTCACCGGAAATGGTCTTCCAACAGTCTTGAAGGAGTTCCCAGAGATGCTTAGAACTTGTTGGTCCTTTTACCTTCACTCTGCAGTCCAGCTCACCCCAAGCCATCTCGATTGGGTTCAGTTCTTTTGACTGTGGAGGCCCGGTCATCTGGCATAGCACCCCATCACTCTCCTTCTTGGTCAAATAGCACTTACACAGCCTGGAGGTGTGTTTGGGGTCATTGTCCTGTTGAAAAAAAAATGATAGTCCAACTAAACGCATACCGGTTAGAATAGCATGCTGCTGCAAGATTCTGTGGTAGCCATACTGGTTCAGTATGCCTTCAATTTTGAATAAATCCCCAACAGTGTCACCAGAAAAGCACCCCCACATCATCACACCTCCTCCTCCATGCTTCACGGTGGGAACCAGGCATGTAGAGTCCATCCGTTCACCTTTTCTGCCTCGCACAATGTTACGGTGGTTGGAACTAAAGATCTCAAATTTGGACTCATCAGACCAAAGCACAGATTTCCACTGGTCTAATGTCCATTCCTTGTGTTCTTTAGCCCAAACAAGTCTCTTCTGCTTGTTGCCTGTCCTTAGTAGTGGTTTCCTAGCAGCTATTTTACCATGAAGGCCTGCTGCACAATGTCTCCTCTTAACAGTTGTTGTAGAGATGTGTCTGCTGCTAGAACTCTGTGTGTCATTGACCTTGTCTCTAATCTGAGCTGCTGTAAACCTGCGATTTCTGAGGCAGGTGACTCGGATAAACTTATCCTCAGAAGCAGAGGTGACTCTTGGTATTCCTTTACTGGGGCGGTCCTCATGTGAGTCAGTTTCTTTGTAGTGCTTGATGGTTTTTGCAACTGCACTTGGGGACACTTTCAAAGTTTTCCCAATTTTTTGGACTGACTGACCTTCATTTCTTAAAGTAATGATGGACACTCGTTTTTCTTAGCTGCTTTTTTCTTGCCATAATACACATTCTAACAGTCTATTCAGTAAGACTATCAGCTGTGTATCCACCAGACTTCTGCACAACAGAACTGCAGGTCCCAACCCCATTTATAAGGTAAGAAATCAGACTTATTAAACCTGACAGGGCACACCTGTGAAGTGAAAACCAACTACCTCTTGAAGCTCATCAAAAGAATGCCAAGAATGCAAAGCAGTAATCAAAGCAAAAGGTGGCTACTTTGAAGAACCTAGAATATAAGACATATTTTCAGTTGTTTCACACTTTTTTGTTAAGTATATAATTCCATATGTGTTAATTCATAGTTTTGATGCCTTCAGTGTGAATGTACAATTTTCATAGTCATGAAAATACAGAAAAATCTTTGAATGAGAAGGTGTGTCCAAACTTTTGGTCTGTACTGTAGTTGGTAAGTCTCAACCAGCTTGCTTATCCTTTATGTTTCCAGAGAGACCCTCCCAGAATGTTGCCAGCAACGCTTCATTATTCCAACCGAGCTCGGACGCCAGAGTAAGGAAGCGTACCGCATATTGTCCCACAGACGTGTTGAACTGGTGTAAGCGAAGAAGGGTGGAAGCTGCAGAGGTGGTTCGCCCGGGTTTGTAGAATACTTTGTGAAAAGCTTCCAAAAAATACGGACTAATTAGAGATGATAGGGTCCTCTCTCTCCTATAAAGGATTCAGGCACGCCAGGGTCTCACCTCCAAGATGTGACATAAGAAATGCCACCTTTGTTCGGTCTGATGGGAAGTAATGAAGAAGGAGTTCAAAGTGTAGCTGGCACTGATTGATGAACCCGCGGCAGAGCTTTGGATTGCCGTCAAAACGTGGTGGGGCTGCGAGTCAGGGAAATGGATCTTGGACTAAGCAGACTGGCTGGGAAATCTCTGGAGAAGACACAGCTGCTTGAACATGCTGGAACTCTGGAGGGATGTTTAAGGTCTCCAACTTAGTGGTTAAGGACTGGAACTGAATGGAGAATTCCTCCTGTACGTCTTTCTGTCAGAAAAGCTCCTGGTACATGGTCCGAACGGGCTGGATCTGGGGTCCAGCTGGATCCATGGCCTGAGCAAAATGTCATGGATGTGGTTTGTGGAATCACTGTGCCACGGACCGCGGAAAGCCTGCAGGGGCGTGACTAAGCGATCACCTGACTGTTCACTAGAGCCTCTGATGGTGAGGTTAGACTTGGCTCCCGATAAATGCCTGGTGCTACTCCATGACAGACCAATGGACATGCAGCAGCTGGACCCAGAAGGACAGACTGGATGGAGCAGCAGGCAGAGCTTGCATCAGAGTGCAGCTGACCAAGTTCGTATCGGAGTGTAGCAGACAGAGTTTGTGTCAGGGTGCAGCAGACAGGGTCTACATCAGAGTGTAGCAGGCAGGATTTGCATCAGAACGCAGCAGGCAGGATTTGCATCAACGTGCAGCGGGCAGGATTTGCATAGGAGTGCAGCAGGCAGGAATTACACAAGAATGCAGCAAGGACTGGTATGCAACCTTACACAACTTAGACTGCTAAACAGGAAGGTTGCTCAGGCACCTCCCCAGTGGGAGGAAGCAATATATACATAATTTCCCACAGCTGTTGGTTGGGGAGGAAATAGCAAGTGCACGTATTGGCCCTTTAAGAGGGTGGGAGTTCACCTGCGCATGCACTAAGAACATGGCCAGAGGACCGACTGGAAGCATGTAGAGCATGGGTAAGGGAAGAACTGAACGCAGCAAGGGTGTTATGTTTTGGTAGCTGAGGAGAGCAGGAAAATAAGGCAATACACCAGAGAGGTTGGAATCTACTGGATTGCAGTACCCTGACTAACCACCACAACTAAAGGCAGCCGTGGAGCGTACCTACGTTGGTCCTAGACGCCTTGTCACAGCCTGAGAAGCTAACTACACCTAAAGATAGAAAGAGGAAAACTCTGCCCCGGAGCAGATCCCCAAAGAACATAGGAAGCCCCCAAACATGTAATGGCGGTTAGATAAGAGGAAATACAAACACAGACAGAAAATAGTATGAGCAAACGCTGGGGCCCAATCTTCCTTGACAGAAAAGGATAGGAAGGACACTTACTGCAATCCCAAAAAACCCTAAAAAGTACCAACTCTACTAATTACAAAAACGCCTGAGATCACACAACCTCTACCACCTAAATTAGTTCTCTGGTGTAACAAAACTAAGCCGCAGCCACTGAAAAAACTGGAAAAGGCAAATGAACAAATAACAGAGGCTCAGATAAACTGAGAGGAGCACAAACACCCCGGAGGGGACCTGGCTGACCTCCACAAGAGTGCAGGAAACAATGCAAAAAGCAAGCACAGAAATAAAAACAGAAAATGTCTTATCTGAGAGCAGGAGAAGAGGCAAGATTCAGCAGGCTTCCAAGTGAACCAGGAACAACAGCAGTTAGACAAGAACAATTGATCACCGGCAACCCTGATGGGAGGGAACCTCCCTTATATAGGACCAGTCTGTAACTCCTGATTGCCAATCTTCATTAAATGGTTCAGCACTGTCAGCAACCACCAGAGGGAGCTTCTGCTCAGAACTCATCTCCAACACATTCACAACAGTATCCCCCCCTTGAGGAGGGTCACCGAACCCTCACTTGGGCAACCAGGTTGGTCAGGATGAGCTCTGTGATACGCACGGATCAGCCTCCTAGCATGGATGTCCGAAGCAAACACCCAAGAATTGTCCTCCTGACCATAACCTCTCCACTTAACCAAATACTGGAGTTTCCGTCTAGAAAAACGAGGATCCAATATTTTCTCAACCACATACTCCAGATTGCCCTCAACCAAAACAGGGTCAGGAGGCGCAGCCATAGGAACCACTGGCTCGACAAACCTCTTCAATAAGGACTTGTGGAACACGTTATGGATCTTAAATGTCCCTGGAAGAAGTAAACAAAAGGAAACAGGATTAAGAATCTCCATGATCTTATAAGGTCCAATGAATCTAGGCTTAAACTTAGGAGATGCAACTCTCATAGGGATATTTCTTGAGGACAACCAGACCAAGTCCCCCACTTCAAACCGAGGACCATCAGTCCTATGCCGGTTGGCAAACCGCTGGGCCCTTTCCTGAGAGAGGGACAATCTCTCCACTACCTGGTCCCAAATCTGCTGCATACGCTCCACAACAGAGTCAACACCCGGACAGACAGAAGCCTCCGTCTGTCCCGAAGAAAATCGAGGGTGAACCCCAAAATTGCAGAAAAATGGAGACATCAAAGTGGCAGAGCTAGCCCTATTATTAAGAGCAAACTCAGCCAAAGGCAAAAAAGAGACCCAGTCATCCTGATCAGCAGACACAAAGCATCTCAGATAGGTCTCCAATGTCTGGTTTGTTCTCTCAGTTTGTCCATTGGTCTGAGGATGAAAAGCCGAGGAGAAAGACAATTGAACACCAAGTTTAGAACAAAAAGTTCTCCAAAATCTGGAAACAAACTGGACTCCTCTGTCAGACACAATGTTCTCAGGAATGCCGTGTAACCGAACCACGTGCTGAAGGAACAAAGGCACCAATTCAGAGGAGGAAGGCAACTTAGGTAATGGCACAAGATGTATCATTTTGGAAAACCTATCACAAATCACCCAAATAACGGTCATTCTCTGAGAAACAGGGAGGTCAGAAATGAAATCCATAGAGATATGGGTCCATGGTCTCTTGGGCACAGGCAATGGCATCAACAAACCACTAGAGCGAGAGCAAGGCTTGGAGCGAGAGCAAGTCCCGCAGGACTGCACAAATTCCCTGACGTCACGAGACAAAGTAGGCCACCAAAAGGACCGACTAAACAAGTCTCTGGTACCAAAAATTCCGGGATCACCGGCCAACGCGGAACAATGAATCTCAGACATCACACTCTTTTTCCACCGGTCTGGGACAAACAATTTCCCAATAGGGCAGCGCTCGGGTTTATCCTCCTGACACCCTTCCAGAGCCAGTCTCAAATTGGGCGAGATGGCGGAAAGAACTACACCCTCTTTCAAAATAACAGCAGGATCAGATAACTCAGGAGAGTCCGCAAGGAAACTCCTCGATAGGGCATCCGCCTTAACATTCTTAGTGCCAGGAAGAAAGGAAACCACAAAATTAAAACGTGTGAAAAACAAGGCCCACCTGGCCTGTCTAGGATTAAGTCGCTTGGCTGATTCCAGATAAACCAGATTCTTATGGTCCGTTTGGACCACCACCTGATGTTTGGCTCCCTCCAGCCAATGTCTCCACTCTTCAAAAGCCCACTTCATGGCCAATAACTCCCGATTACCCACGTCATAATTACGTTCAGTTGGAGAAAATTTTCGAGAGAAAAAGGCACAAGGGTTACTTTTAGAGGTCTCTGGATCTCTTTGGGACAAAACGGCACCTGCCCCAATTTCAGAGGCATCAACCTCCACCTGAAATGGCAGAGAAACATCAGGCTGCCGTAGAACAGGAGCAGAAGTGAATCTCTGCTTAAGTTCCTGAAACGCAGAGACTGCCTCAGGAGGCCAATTCACCACATCAGAACCCTTTTTGGTCAAATCAGTCAATGGTTTAACAATAACAGAGAAATTACCAATAAATTTACGATAAAAATTGGCAAAACCCAAGAATCTCTGAAGAGCCTTTAATGAAGTAGGTTGGACCCAATCACAGATGGCCTGAACCTTGACCGGGTCCATTTCAATAACAGATGGGGACAAAATGAATCCCAGAAATGAGATCCTCTGTACGCCAAAAAGACACTTTGATTCCTTCACATACAGAGCATTCTCTCTCAAAATCTGGAACACAGTCCGAACATGTTTCACATGAGAGTCCCAGTCATTGGAAAAAATCAAGATATCATCCAAATAAACAATCAGAAATTTATCCACAAAATCCCTGAAAATGTCATTCATGAAGGACTGGAAGACAGAAGGAGCATTAGTGAGCCCAAAGGGCATCACTAGGTACTCAAAATGCCCCTCTGGGGTATTGAATGCCATCTTCCATTCATCCCCGTGCTTAATGCGAATAAGGTTATACGCCCCCCTGAGGTCAAGCTTGGTAAACCAAGTAGCACTTTTCACCCTGGAAAACAGGTCAGAAATCAAGGGTAACGGATATTGATATTTCACAGTGGTATTGTTCAAGAGACGATAATCAATACCCGGCCTTAATGAACCATCCTTTTTGGCCACAAAGAAAAAACCGGCACCCAAGGGTGAAGAGGATGGTATGATATGACCCTTCTCCAATGACTCCTTGATATAAGACCGCATAGCGTCATGATCAGGTACAGACAAGTTAAAAAGGCGACCTTTAGGGAATTTACTACCAGGCACTAATTCAATAGCGCAGTCATAGCTCCTATGGGGGGCAAGGATGCAGACTTACTTTCGCTAAACACATCAGAAAAATCAGTCAAAAAGTCAGGAACATCCTGAGCCTGGGGAGAGGCAGAAAAAACAGGAGTGTTGGCATTAACACATTGGCAGCCCCAACTGGTTACAGACACAGATTTCCAATCCAAAACAGGATTATGAGACTGTAACCAAGGGAAACCTAGTACAATAATGTCATGCAGATTATACAGCACCAAAAATTTGCAACTCTCCTGATGATCAGGTTCAACCCTCATTATCACCTGAGTAGAGAACTGAGGTTTATTCTCAGCCAAAAGGGTAGAATCGATCCCCAGTAGGGGAATAGACTTCCGTAGGGGTATCAAGGGAAACCCACAACGTTTAGCAAAATCAAAATCCATCAGGTTAATAGCTGCTCCCGAATCAACAAAAGCCTGAGCAGAAAATGTGGACAGGGAGCAAATCAGGGTAACAGTCAACAGAAATTTAGTCTGAACACTACCCAAGACAACTGAGCGTGCAAAACGTCTTCCCCGCTTAGGGCAGACTGAAATAGCATGATAGGCGTCACCACAGTAGAAACATAACCCATTGCGTTTTCGAAACTCATGACGCTGTGCCCCAGAATCCACTCTATCACACTGCATGGGTTCAGAAGCTGGTTCACAAGGCAACACTATTCCACGCATACTTCTACGCTCACGCAAACGTCTGTCAATTTGAATCGCTAATGACATAGAATCATTGAGACCAGAGGGAGCAGGGAAACCCACCATAACATCTTTTACATTCTCTGACAGACCATTCCGAAAAAGGGCTGCCAAAGCATCAAAATTCCATTTGGTCAGGACTGCCCACTTACGAAATTTCTGACAGTATAACTCAGCGTCCTCAAGCCCCTGATTTAATGCCAACAAGGTTTTTTCAGCTTGATCAGTGACATTAGGTTCATCATACAATAAACCCCAAAGCCAGAAAAAATGCATCGACATTACTCAAAACAGGGTCCCCAGGTGTCAGGGAAAAAGCCCAATCCTGAGGATCGCCGCGCAGGAGAGAGATGACAATTTGAACCTGCTGTGCTGTGTTCCCTGAGGACTTAGGTTTTAAGGCAAAAAACAACTTACAGTTATTTTTGAAATTCAGAAATTTAGCTCGATCCCCCAAAAATAAATCTGGCATGGGGATCCTAGGTTCCACAACCGGCAACCTAGCAAGATAGGTAGCAATACTCCGAACTTCAGTGGCAAGCTGATCCACACGGCCAGACAACTGTGCAAGCTCCATTGAGAGAAAAAAAAATCCTCCTCAGCACTCAGAGAAACAGAGGAAAAAAAATGCAACAAACAGAAAAAAAAAAAATCTCTGACAACTCTGACAACTTTTTTTTTTTTTTTTACACTATTTTTCCCTTCTGTGAGTACCATATAATTTTCAGTTTGGCCGGTGATACTGTTATGTTTTGGTAGCTGAGGAGAGCAGGCAAAAACGGCAATACACCAGAGAGGTTGGAATCTACTGGATTGCAGTACCCTGACTAACCACCACAACTAAAGGCAGCCGTGGAGCGTACCTACGTTGGTCCTAGACGTCTCGTCACAGCCTGAGAAGCTAACTACACCTAAAGATAGAAAGAGGAAAACTATCTGCCCTGGAGCAGATCCCCAAAGAACATAGGAAGCCCCCAAAAATGTAATGGCGGTTAGATAAGAGGAAATACAAACACAGACAGAAAATAGTATGAGCAAACGCTGGGGCCCAATCTTCCTTGACAAAAAAGGATAGGAAGGACACTTACTGCAATCCCAAAAAACCCTAAAAAGTACCAACTCTACTAATTACAAAAACACCTGAGATCACACGACCTCTACCACCTAAATTAGTTCTCTGGTGTAACAAAACTAAGCCGCAGCCACTGAAAAAACTGGAAAAGTCAAATGAACAAATAACAGAGGCTCAGATAAACTAAGAGGAGCACAAGCCCCCCGGAGGGGACCTGGCTGACCTCCACAAGAGTGCAGGAAACATTGCAAAAAGCAAGCACAGAAATAAAAACAGAAAATGTCTTATCTGAGAGCAGGAGAAGAGGCAAGATTCAGCAGGCTTCCAAGTGAACCAGGAACAACAGCAGTTAGACAAGAACAATTGATCACCGACAATCCTGATGGGAGGGAACCTCCCTTATATAGGACCAGTCTGTAACTCCTGATTGCCAATCTTCACTAAATGGTTCAGCACTGTCAGCAACCACCAGAGGGAGCTTCTGCTCAGAACTTATCTCCAACACATTCACAACAGTACCCCCCCCTTGAGGAGGGGTCACCGAACCCTCACTTGGGCAACCAGGTCGGTCAGGATGAGCTCTGTGATACGCACGGATCAGTCTCCTAGCATGGATGTCTGAAGCAAACACCCAAGAATTGTCCTCCTGACCATAACCTCTCCACTTAACCAAATACTGGAGTTTCCGTCTAGAAAAACGAGGATCCAATATTTTCTCAACCACATACTCCAGATTGCCCTCAACCAAAACAGGGTCAGGAGGCGCAGCCATAGGAACCACTGGCTCGACAAACCTCTTCAATAAGGACTTGTGGAACACGTTATGGATCTTAAATGTCCCTGGAAGAAGTAAACAAAAGGAAACAGGATTAAGAATCTCCATGATCTTATAAGGTCCAATGAATCTAGGCTTAAACTTAGGAGATGCAACTCTCATAGGGATATTTCTTGAGGACAACCAGACCAAGTCCCCCACTTCAAACCGAGGACCATCAGTCCTATGCCGGTTGGCAAACCGCTGGGCCCTTTCCTGAGAGAGGGACAATCTCTCCACTACCTGGTCCCAAATCTGCTGCATACGCTCCACAACAGAGTCAACACCCGGACAGACAGAAGCCTCCGTCTGTCCCGAAGAAAATCGAGGGTGAACCCCAAAATTGCAGAAAAATGGAGACATCAAAGTGGCAGAGCTAGCCCTATTATTAAGAGCAAACTCAGCCAAAGGCAAAAAAGAGACCCAGTCATCCTGATCAGCAGACACAAAGCATCTCAGATAGGTCTCCAATGTCTGGTTTGTTCTCTCAGTTTGTCCATTGGTCTGAGGATGAAAAGCCGAGGAGAAAGACAATTGAACACCAAGTTTAGAACAAAAAGTTCTCCAAAATCTGGAAACAAACTGGACTCCTCTGTCAGACACAATGTTCTCAGGAATGCCGTGTAACCGAACCACGTGCTGAAGGAACAAAGGCACCAATTCAGAGGAGGAAGGCAACTTAGGTAATGGCACAAGATGTATCATTTTGGAAAACCTATCACAAATCACCCAAATAACGGTCATTCTCTGAGAAACAGGGAGGTCGGAAATGAAATCCATAGAGATATGGGTCCATGGTCTCTTGGGCACAGGCAATGGCATCAACAAACCACTAGAGCGAGAGCAAGGCTTGGAGCGAGAGCAAGTCCCGCAGGACTGCACAAATTCCCTGACGTCACGAGACAAAGTAGGCCACCAAAAGGACCGACTAAACAAGTCTCTGGTACCAAAAATTCCGGGATCACCGGCCAACGCGGAACAATGAATCTCAGACATCACACTCTTTTTCCACCGGTCTGGGACAAACAATTTCCCAATAGGGCAGCGCTCGGGTTTATCCTCCTGACACCCTTCCAGAGCCAGTCTCAAATTGGGCGAGATGGCGGAAAGAACTACACCCTCTTTCAAAATAACAGCAGGATCAGATAACTCAGGAGAGTCCGCAAGGAAACTCCTCGATAGGGCATCCGCCTTAACATTCTTAGTGCCAGGAAGAAAGGAAACCACAAAATTAAAACGTGTGAAAAACAAGGCCCACCTGGCCTGTCTAAGATTAAGTCGCTTGGCTGATTCCAGATAAACCAGATTCTTATGGTCCGTTTGGACCACCACCTGATGTTTGGCTCCCTCCAGCCAATGTCTCCACTCTTCAAAAGCCCACTTCATGGCCAATAACTCCCGATTACCCACGTCATAATTACATTCAGTTGGAGAAAATTTTCGAGAGAAAAAGGCACAAGGGTTACTTTTAGAGGTCTCTGGATCTCTTTGGGACAAAACGGCACCTGCCCCAATTTCAGAGGCATCAACCTCCACCTGAAATGGCAGAGAAACATCAGGCTGCCGTAGAACAGGAGCAGAAGTGAATCTCTGCTTAAGTTCCTGAAACGCAGAGACTGCCTCAGGAGGCCAATTCACCACATCAGAACCCTTTTTGGTCAAATCAGTCAATGGTTTAACAATAACAGAGAAATTACCAATAAATTTACGATAAAAATTGGCAAAACCCAAGAATCTCTGAAGAGCCTTTAATGAAGTAGGTTGGACCCAATCACAGATGGCCTGAACCTTGACCGGGTCCATTTCAATAACAGATGGGGACAAAATGAATCCCAGAAATGAGATCCTCTGTACGCCAAAAAGACACTTTGATTCCTTCACATACAGAGCATTCTCTCTCAAAATCTGGAACACAGTCCGAACATGTTTCACATGAGAGTCCCAGTCATTGGAAAAAATCAAGATATCATCCAAATAAACAATCAGAAATTTATCCACAAAATCCCTGAAAATGTCATTCATGAAGGACTGGAAGACAGAAGGAGCATTAGTGAGCCCAAAGGGCATCACTAGGTACTCAAAATGCCCCTCTGGGGGATTGAATGCCGTGTTCCATTCATCCCCGTGCTTAATGCGAATAAGGTTATACGCCCCCCTGAGGTCAAGCTTGGTAAACCAAGTAGCACTTTTCACCCTGGAAAACAGGTCAGAAATCAAGGGTAACGGATATTGATATTTCACAGTGATATTGTTCAAGAGACGATAATCAATACACGGCCTTAATGAACCATCCTTTTTGGCCACAAAGAAAAAACCGGCACCCAAGGGTGAAGAGGATGGTATGATATGACCCTTCTCCAATGACTCCTTGATATAAGACCGCATAGCGTCATGTTCAGGTACAGACAAGTTAAAAAGGCGACCTTTAGGGAATTTACTACCAGGCACTAATGCAATAGCGCAGTCATAGCTCCTATGGGGGGGCAAGGATGCAGATTTACTTTCGCTAAACACATCAGAAAAATCAGTCAAAAAGTCAGGAACATCCTGAGCCTGGGGAGAGGCAGAAAAAACAGGAGTGTTGGCATTAACACATTGGCAGCCCCAACTGGTTACAGACACAGATTTCCAATCCAAAACAGGATTATGAGACTGTAACCAAGGGAAACCTAGTACAATAATGTCATGCAGATTATACAGCACCAAAAATTTGCAACTCTCCTGATGATCAGGTTCAACCCTCATTATCACCTGAGTAGAGAACTGGGGTTTATTCTCAGCCAAAGGGGTAGAATCAATCCCCAGTAGGGGAATAGACTTCCGTAGGGGTATCAAGGGAAACCCACAACGTTTAGCAAAATCAAAATCCATCAGGTTAATAGCTGCTCCCGAATCAACAAAAGCCTGAGCAGAAAATGTGGACAGGGAGCAAATCAGGGTAACAGTCAACAGAAATTTAGTCTGAACACTACCCAAGACAACTGAGCGTGCAAAACATCTTCCCCGCTTAGGGCAGACTGAAATAGCATGAGAGGCGTCACCACAGTAGAAACATAACCCATTGCGTTTTCGAAACTCATGACGCTGTGCCCCAGAATCCACTCTATCACACTGCATGGGTTCAGAAGCTGGTTCACAAGGCAACACTATTCCACGCATACCTCTACGCTCACGCAAACGTCTGTCAATTTGAATCGCTAATGACATAGAATCATTGAGACCAGAGGAGCAGGGAAACCCACCATAACATCTTTTACATTCTCTGACAGACCCTTCCGAAAAAGGGCTGCCAAAGCATCATCATTCCATTTGGTCAGGACTGCCCACTTACGAAATTTCTGACAGTATAACTCAGCGTCCTCAAGCCCCTGATTTAATGCCAACAAGGTTTTTTCAGCTTGATCAGTGACATTAGGTTCATCATACAATAACCCCAAAGCCAAAAAAAATGCATCGACATTACTCAAAACAGGGTCCCCAGGTGTCAGGGAAAAAGCCCAATCCTGAGGATCGCCGCGCAGGAGAGAGATGACAATTTGAACCTGCTGTGCTGTGTTCCCTGAGGACTTAGGTTTTAAGGCAAAAAACAACTTACAGTTATTTTTGAAATTCAGAAATTTAGCTCGATCCCCCAAAAATAAATCTGGCATGGGGATCCTAGGTTCCACAACCGGCAACCTAGCAAGATAGGTAGCAATACTCCGAACTTCAGTGGCAAGCTGATCCACACGGCCAGACAACTGTGCAAGCTCCATTGAGAGAAAAAAAAAAATCCTCCTCAGCACTCAGAGAAACAGAGGAAAAAAAAATGCAACAAACAGAAAAAAAAAAATCTCTGACAACTCTGACTTTTTTTTTTTTTTTTTTTACACTATTTTTCCCTTCTGTGAGTACCATATAATTTTCAGTTTGGCCGGTGATACTGTTATGTTTTGGTAGCTGAGGAGAGCAGGCAAAAATGGCAATACACCAGAGAGGTTGGAATCTACTGGATTGCAGTACCCTGACTAACCACCACAACTAAAGGCAGCCGTGGAGCGTACCTACGTTGGTCCTAGACGTCTCGTCACAGCCTGAGAAGCTAACTACACCTAAAGATAGAAAGAGGAAAACTATCTGCCCCGGAGCAGATCCCCAAAGAACATAGGAAGCCCCCAAACATGTAATGGCGGTTAGACAAGAGGAAATACAAACACAGACAGAAAATAGTATGAGCAAACGCTGGGGCCCAATCTTCCTTGACAAAAAAGGATAGGAAGGACACTTACTGCAATCCCAAAAACCCTAAGAAGTACCAACTCTACTAATTACAAAAACACCTGAGATCACACGACCTCTACCACCTAAATTAGTTCTCTGGTGTAACAAAACTAAGCCGCAGCCACTGAAAAAACTGGAAAAGGCAAATGAACAAATAACAGAGGCTCAGATAAACTGAGAGGAGCACAAGCCCCCTGGAGGGGACCTGGCTGACCTCCACAAGAGTGCAGGAAACATTGCAAAAAGCAAGCACAGAAATAAAAACAGAAAATGTCTTATCTGAGAGCAGGAGAAGAGGCAAGATTCAGCAGGCTTCCAAGTGAACCAGGAACAACAGCAGTTAGACAAGAACAATTGATCACCGGCAACCCTGATGGGAGGGAACCTCCCTTATATAGGACCAGTCTGTAACTCCTGATTGCCAATCTTCACTAAATGGTTCAGCACTGTCAGCAACCACCAGAGGGAGCTTCTGCTCAGAACTCATCTCCAACACATTCACAACACAAGGGTGAGTGAAGAGACATGCCGGAAACCCTGCCTGCCAGAGCAGGACTCCGGCATGATGCAATATGGGAGCATATGGGGTCCCACTTTAAACTTTTGCCCAGGGCCCCTCTTTGTCTAAAACTGGCCCTGCTTACTGGACAGCACATGGATTAGCGATGACCAGTACAGCAGGGTATGTGGGACTGCAGATGGGCAAGTAAAGTTGGAAGCAGTTGATGTAGGTGGAGGGAAGATACATAGAGGAACAGCAGAGGAGTATATGTAATCAGGTATCTTGCAACAGGGATAGAGTTAACCACAGGAATAGCATTAGATAGTAGAAATTAGTTTGAAACTAGAACTTGCAGTTTGACTCAAGATAGCTGAGAGCTATGCCTAAAGGATTCACTGGACTGAGTTAGGAAATAGTAGTTGTATGCTGAACAGCAGGCATAAGTTGCAGGGAGGATAATTTGCCACCTGGCTGAAGCAGAGTCTAGAATGATGAGGTTAACTCATGCAAAAACATGTGGTAGCAATGTGTCATTTTTTCTGAATACTCAGGCAACTCATGACTTCCTGAGTTGCCTGAGAATTCTTCACAGATGTCATCAAGGCTTGGATGATGATATCTATGAAGAATATGGGGGGATTCAATGGCAGCCTACAATCCTCCTTCAGCATATGTAGCTGTAACAGGATACCTGGCTCAGCATGTGGTGCAACCCCACTAGCTAGTATCCAGGGTCATACAGGATGACCAACTGTGGAGCCAACACTGTGTGACTGCTTCATTCAAAGTTCCTCGAGTCAGGTACAATTTCATAAAGAGATTTAAGGAGAATATGGAGTTATCGTATAGCTACACAGCGGTTACATTTTCGAGATCTCTGTAATGAGCCACACGCCTTCCAGGGTTTCGATTCTAACAGCCCAGGGTTGGAAGAAATGCAGAATGGCTAGTAGAAGCCAGGTAGCCGGCCAGATCCGATGGTGCCAAAACCGCCACCCTATGACTTTCCATTGGGAAGTTATGATCCTTCATAGGTTTTGGGAGTTTTAGCTACAAACACACAAAGAAGGGGGATAAGGCCCATCCCGTGAGCAAAAAGGGTGGTACTAGTGGCAGTCCTACCACGCTGAAAGCCCTCTGTTCCACTGGTGCTAGTGAAAGGGGCATCTTAGCCTATCAGGGTTGTGAGCGACTGTGGTGCCGCGTCAGTGGCTGTGTGGGCAACCTTCTCTCAGTCCCTGTGCCTCTCTAGGCCCTTCTGGACAGGGGTTGTCTGTGTAAAATTGTACCTAGCTGACCTTACATGTCCTGAGGGGTGCAGAACATTTCTCAAACTGCCTGATCCTTATGATGAAATAGTGATGTCAGGCGGGGTGGCGAGATGCGGGTTCATCACAGCATCAAATATGCTTGCCAAGTTAAGATAGTACAGAGGAAGCTTGCCTTAGGGGAAAGGAACAAGGCCCAGAGCTAGTGTTAGGACAAAAGTGTCCCTAGTGCCAGCCTAAAAGATCCAATTTTCTAGCAAAAAATGTGTTTCAATTTCTAGGTCATGGGATCCTAGTATGAAGACAGTGGGATTGTATAAACCTCTGTCGTTGCCTCACTGGCAAAGCACAAGATGTCATGTGATATTAGGAGATTTCATGCTATAAACTAAAGTTGCATTGCTGTATCATTTTCTAAGCAGTTAAAGGGAAATGGTCACCGGGTTTTTGCTATGTAATCTGAGAGCAGCATGATGTAGGGGTTGAGACCTTGATTCCAGCAATGTGTCACTTACTGGGCTTCCTAGTGTAGCTTTGATAAAATCATTGTTTTATCACCAGAAGATTATCATTAGCTGACTAGTAAGCCTGCTAGTATGTGATCCCTTCATATTCATGACCTTTACATAAACCCGCTCACATCACAGATTAGTAGCTTTCTGTGTACACTGTACACTGGTGGTGTTGGTGGGGTTATACAGAGCTCAGCATTAAGAAAACTGCTAGATCTGCATCAGAAAAAACAGAAATTTTATCGAAATGACAGTGTAACGCTGGTGGATGTGGACCCACTGTGCCATAGGCCGGAATTTCCCTGATGGGGTGTGACTAAGTGACTGCCGGGTATTCACTAAAGACTCTGATGCTGGGGATAGGCTGGGCTGCCGGTAATCACCAGGTAACATTCCATGGCAGTCCCCGGTTTTGAAGCATCTGACTGTAGAGTCAGAGAGACAGGTAAGAGGTACAGGTGGATGAAGGCAAAGACTTGGTGAGGCAATCAGAGGTCAGGGCAGGCAGCACATGTTCAATATACATAGCCGAGGTCAGAAGCAGAGAGATCAGGATAAACAAATATGCAAGCCAGATCAGAAAAGAGGAGAGACAATACCGGAAAGCACCTTACAGGAATCTAGACAGAGACTTAACTAGAACCTTGGATCAGGCTAGGAGTGATGGGAGTAGCTGCCTAATAAACTCAATGCTGCTTGGGGATAGGGTAGAGAATCTCACCTCTGCGGGACACGATGAGGTTAAATGTCTGCAGAAAGTGGCTGTGCCTACATGTAGCTAGGTGGAGACTTAGGGCCCTGTCACACATAACGACACACCAGCAATCCCGACAACGATATGCACTTGTCAGGATCGCTGGTGTGTTGCTACATGATCGCTGCTGAGCTGGATACCAGCCCGCTGGTGCAGGGAGCTGGTAACAAAGGTACACATCGGGTTTCCAGGTGCTGCGCGGCACCTGTAAACCCGATGTGTACCTTGGTTACCAGCTCTCCTGCAGCAGCGCGCTGGTATCCACCGTACACATCGGGTTTCCAGGCGCCACCCGGCGCCTGGAAACCCGATGTGTACCTTGGTTACCAGCTGATCGCTGGTCTCCTACCTGCCACACGCAGCGATGCGTGCCTGTCAGCGGGAGACCAGCAATCAAAAAAATGTCCAGGACATTCAGCGACGATCAGCGATACCCAGCAGGGGGGCTGATCGTTGCTGAATGTCACACACAGCGATATCGCTGGGGAGATCGCTGTTGCGTCACAAACCTAGTGACTCAGCAGCGATCTCGCTGGCGAGATCGCTGTGTGTGACGGGGCTTTACAGTAACAGGAGGACGCAGCACTGTTGGAAATGCTACAAGAGGCAACTCAGCAATGCAGAGTGGTGACTGCAATGAGTAGGGTCGTGCTTACCGCCCATGCGAGTCACTACTGTATCATGCAGCAAGCAGTTAGTCAGCAACTCTGTGACACATCACTGGAAACAAGCTTTTGACCCCTACATCATGTTGCTCTCAGATTACATAGCTAAAACCTGTTCACAGATATCCTTTAATGATCTATAACATTATTAGTGTGGTTATCGACTGGTAACTAGTTAGTAAATGATGCTGCAGTGCTGGTTTAGTTCAAATCACAAGATCCTGTGTTTAACTTGCAATATTTTGCAATTTCACAGAAAGGTGGCCACAGATGGTTCTGGGATCTCAATCTGCATGCTGGAATATATAGCCTAGTATCTAATCACATCTTCTGCTAGTCCTGACTTCCATGCTGTAACCAGCATTGCTTACAAGATCAATCCAGCTACTAGGTGTTATCCATACTTCTCAGTACGCAAGTCACCAACTTCTCACACTACTCTCCTGCTTTCTGATCTATTCACATCTGACATCTGTAATCAAGGTAACATCTCTTCAAGCAAGTCTCCAGTTGCCTATACTAACTGCTATCCTGCGGTTAAATCCTCCTTATCAGATGAGCACTTGACAAGTAATTATGAAAGAGGTAGCTTCCTATGGGAAAGACAGAGGAATGTGAATGCATAGACCTATCATGATATAGGAAAGATGTGTATCTTCGTACCGTGTTAGCCAGTAGATAGAAAAATATTTAGACTTGAGAGTCCTCAGTGGTTGATACCTTTTAATGGCTAACTGAAAAGATGGTAACAAATTGCAAGCTTTCGAGACTACTCAGGTCTCTTCATCAGGCGAAGACTAATACAAAATCTGAAGAATCACATATTTATACACAACAGGACACAGGAATAATGCAATAGGTAAGACAAGTGACGTGAAGCAGAACTGTCATTATGGCAGAGGGATGAACATAAATATTGGAACAGTTCATAGATAAGGAGTGAAAGTTTTATTACCCTCTGATTGGAGTCTGCTATTGTGTTTTGATGCCCCTAGAAGGTCAGAGAAGCAGATTCCTTAATTGATGTAGAAAGACATGAATCCGTGAGATATATTCATTCCAGCACTAAGAGTGTCAAAGGTCATCATGAGTTTATATTCCCAAACCTTTCTATCTTTCTCAGATTTGGAGTTAGATTTTAATACAAGTAATTCCATATCCATCATGCTATGACCGGGCATACAAAACTGTTTTGCCACAGGTAAATCCATTCTTTTTTCTCCTATTGTGTGGCGATGAGAATTCATCCTTGTTCTCAGTTTTTGCCCGGTTTCCCCCACATACAGACCCCCAGTTGGACATTTCGTACAAATAATTAGGTACACCACATTAGATGTGATGCAGCTGAAAGTACCTGGGATCTTGTAGTCCTGATGGGAGTTGGGGATCTTTATCTTGTCCGTGGTCATTATAGATGCACAGGTTTTGCATTTCTTCTGGTTGCAAGGAAAGGTTCCTGCAGCTGTTGGGGAGGACAGGGAGCTTCTGACAATGATGCTTCTTAGATTTTGGGGCTGCCTAAAACATAGTAGTGGGGGGTCTGGAAATATGGATTGTAATCGGGCATCTTTTTGTAGTAAAAGTTGTAGTTTCCGTGCAGCTCCCCTTAGCATCTCCAGATTTGAATTGTAGGTGACCACTAGAGGCACCCGGTTATTTTCTTCTTTAGCTTTGTAATGTAGCAGGTGATTCCTTGATATTCTGGTGGCTCTTGTAATTTGGTTTTAAATTGTTCTTGGATGGTAGCCCTGGTTCAAAAAGGTCTTTCTGAGGCGACCAAGGTGTTCATCTCTATCCATGGGGTTGGAACATATACGGTTGTATCTGATGGCTTGGCTGTAGACAATAGAGTTTTTTTATGTGTTTTGGATGGAAAACACATAAAAGGGCTACGGCCGTCCAACATACCTTAAATGGGACAGTTTCCATCCAAAACACAGGCCTTGTCCTGAGCTTGTTCAGGAGCATGTCATTGTTCATGTCTTTTATGGATCAATAAAGATGAAGATTTTATTGGAGCTGGATCCTTTTTTCCTTTTTTCTATGAATTCTCATCGCCACACAATAAGAGAAAAAAGAATGGATTTACCTGTGGCAAACACTTTTGTATGCCCGGTCATAGCATGATGGATATGGAATTACTTGTATTAAAATCTAACTTCAAATCTGAGAAAGATAGAAAGGTTTGGGAATATAAACTCATGATGACCTTTGACACTCTTAGTGCTGGAATGAATATATCACACGGATTCATGTCTTTCTACATCAATTAAGGAATCTGCTTCTCTGACCTTCTAGGGGCTTCAAAACACAATAGCAGACTCCAATCAGAGGGTAATAAAACTTTCACTCCTTATCTATGAACTGTTCCAATATTTATGTTCATCCCTCTGCCATAATGACAGTTCTGCTTCACGTCACTTGTCTTACCTATTGCATTATTCCTGTGTCCTGTTGTGTATAAATATGTGATTCTTCAGATTTTGTATTAGTCTTCGCCTGATGAAGAGACCTGAGTAGTCTCGAAAGCTTGCAATTTGTTACCATTTTTCAGTTAGCCATTAAAAGGTATCAACCACTGAGGACTCTCAAGTCTAAATATTTTTTTAGACCTATCATGGCCACTTTTAAATTTTCATGTTACCAATTTCATGATATAAAGGGAGGAGAGACAGTTTGCTAAGTAGGAGGTTTTATTTTATTAAGCACTTGTTAATATTTGTATTATTTTAATTATTTTTGCTAGATTGTGCTTAGTATTTTTGTGTCAATGGGTGTAATAATATAATATTTTAATTGATAAAAAATTACTACTGTAAACAGAAATCACAGTGTTCAGCAAATGTTACTAAAATATCAACAAGTAAACCATTAATCATAAATCTATTATTACTATTTTTTTATAGTTTGATAATAATAAAGCTATAATGTCAAGTTAATCAAAACGAACACATCGAACCCATGAACGGCAGAGCTTCCCCGGACTCACATCCAAAGATGATATTTTGAATTTTTTCTTTTTTTATTATTTGTTAGGAGGAGATACAATGCATTTTGTAAACAGTATATATCTTTCTTCAGGTATCGTAAAAACACAGTACAATTCCTACTAGTAAAAATTCAATCACACTTACATATAGTTTATTTTCGGTTTAAACGAGCATTCCTGTTTGTAACACCAGAGGGTATCTGTTCCACCAGAGTTACTTTCATATTAAAAATGTTATTGTTTATTTAACAGATGCCTTGAAAGACTATGCTTCAAAAAGCTATTTTTTGCTCTATTTCTGTGTCCTATAATGTGGAACCGCAGTGTCTGCACAGTGCGTCCCACATATTGCAAACTGCAAGTGATGACATATACAACATGATCACTACTACAGGTGAGTCTTTGTGGGATCTCAAAAACATCTCCGGTGTTATTGCATTTAATAATTTTAGCCCCATGATCTAGGATCCCACAGGTCAAACATTTTTTGGAGTTGCATTTAAAAACTCCAGTTCTTTGAAAAGTACTACATAAAATTTGATTCTTATTTTTATTTTTAAATCTAACAGGTTTTTTAATTTACTAGGGGCCAGCACTTTTTTCAAAATTTTCCCCTTTCTATATACAGGAAAGATGTATATCTTAGTACCGTGTTAGCCAGTAGATAGAAAAATATTTAGAATTGAGAGTCCTCAGTGGTATCAACCACTGAGGACTCTCAATTCTAAATATTTTTCCCCTTTCTATATGTAATCCATGGTTTATCAGGAGATGTTTTCCCAAAACACGCTTCAAAAGATACCAATATTTTGAAAGCACAGTTCTTATAACTTTATTTTCCCTATTGAATGTAGTCACAGAGTTCAATTTCCAGCGATCATCACTTTTTTCTTTACCAGTAGTCAAATTATCCCCTTTCCTATTTTTTCCTTCTAAACATTCCTCCTGTGTCTTTATTTTGTTGTCTCTATATGCACCATTTATCAGATTTTTTATGTATCTTTTTCCCTTAAATTTTCTTCTTAGAATTTTGGACTTAGCCACATAATCAGATTCTCTCGTACAATTCTTTCTTATTCGAAAAAATTGACTGCGGGGTATATTGACCTTCCACTTCTTGTAATGTGCACTATTAAAATCTAAAAAGCCATTTGAATCCACTTTTTAAAATGGGTTTTTGTGATAATTTTTTTCCCACTATGGCTGATCTCCAAATCAAGAGACACCACTTTTACTTTGTTAATTTGTGGTGTGAAGGTGATCCCCGAGGTGTTATTATTAGCTCCTTTATTAATTGTGCCGCTTCCTCCTCTGTCCCCTTCCATATGATAATCAGATGATCTATGAAGCGCTTATAAAACCTTATTTTGTTGTGGAAAATAGGCTTAGAGAGTGATGATGAGGACTCGAATCGCCCCAGGAATGCCGTTCATGGGCTGGATGTGTTCGTTTTGATTTACTTATCCTGTGTGAGCCTGTGTTTGGCTCTTTCACTTGGATCTACCCAATGCAAGCTGCAAGCCCTGTCCATTGAAAGTATCCAAGAAGAATTTTTGGAGGATACACAATCTAAAGCCATATTAGTCTTCCATGAGGTGAGTGCATGAAGTTGTGCACCCATCAAAGACTATTATATATTGTGTTTACGCACTTAGGGCGCTGCATTTTGTCTGCTCTTCTCTCCCAAACAGGGTTTTTTTTTTTTTTTTCGTATAATGTTACCGAAAGGTGTTCTTCCCAATCGGTTAAAGACCCACACCCCAGACAGCGAAGGGGAGTGAGTAGCCTAGAGTGAAAATGGAGTATTATAACAACAGAATTGAGAGGAGAAGGGAACTGTTATCCTCTATTAAGAACATGACCAACAAAAGGTTGGATAATTCCTGTTCTGAACCTGTGATTAACCCCTTCACCCCCAAGGGTGGTTTGCACGTTAATGACCGGGCCAATTTTTACAATTCTGACCACTGTCTCTTTATGAGGTTATAACTCTGGAACGCTTCAACGGATCTTCAAGATTCTGAGATTGTTTTCTCGTGACATACTGTACTTCACGTTAGAAGTAAAATTTCTTCGATATAACTTGCGTTTATTTTTGAAAAAAACGTAAATATGGCGAAAATTTTTAAAATTTTGCAATTTTCAAACTTTGAATTTTTATTCCCTTAAAACAGAGAAATATATCACACAAAATAGTTAAGAAATAACATTTCCCACATGTCTACTTTACATCAGCACAATTTTGGAACTAAAATTTTTTTTTGTTAGGAAGTTATAAGGGTTAAAATTGACCAGCGATTTCTCATTTTTACAACAAAATTTACAAAGCCATTTTTTTTAGGGACCACCTCTCATTTGAAGTCACTTTGAGGGGTCTATATGGCAGAAAATACCCAAAAGTGACACCATTCTAAAAACTGCACCCCTCAAGGTATTCAAAACCACATTCAAGAAGATTATTAACCCTTCAGGTGCTTCGCAGGAACTAAAGCAACGTGGAAGGAAAAAATGAATATTTACCTTTTTAGCCACAAAAATGATCTTTTACAAACTTTTTTTTTATTTTCACAAGGGTAAAAGGAGAAAATGGACAGATAAGGTTGTTATGCAATTTCTCCTGAGTACGCCAATACCCAATATGTGGGGAAAACCACTGTTTGGGCACACGGCAGAGCTCGTAAGGGAAGGAGCGCCGTTTGACTTTTTCAAACTAAAATTGGCTGGAATTGAGATTGGACGCCATGTCGTGTTTGGAGAGCCCCTGATGCGCCTAAACAGTGGAAACCCCCACAAGTGACACCATTTTGGAAACTAGACCCCCTAAGGTAATTATCTAGATCTGTTGTGAGCACTTTGAACCCCCAAGTGTTTCATAAAAGCTTATAATGCCTGGGTGTGAAAAAAAAACAAAACAATTTTCCACAAAAATGATTTTTTAGTCCCAAATTTTTGAATTTTCCCAAGGAAATTGGACCCCAAAAGTTGTTGTCCAATTTGTCCTGAGTACGCTGATACCCCATATGTGGGAGGGGGAAACTGTTTGGGTGCACGGCAGGGCTTGGAAAGGAAGTAGTAACGTTTTGGAATGCAGACGTTGATGGGGGTCATGTTCCGTTTGCAGTGCCCCAGATGAGCCTAAACAGTGGAAACCCCCCACAAGTGACCCCATTTTGGAAACTAGACTCCCTAAGGAACTTATCTAGATCTTTGGTGAGCACTTTGAACCCCCAAGTGCTTCACACAAGTTTATAATGCCCGGGCATGAAAATAAAAAATCCTATTTTTTTTTCCCACAAAAATTATATTTTAGTCACTAATTTTTTATTTTCCCAAGGGTAACAGGAGAAATTGGACCAGATAAGTTGTTGTCCAATTTGTCCTGAGTACGCTAATACCCCATATGTGCGGGGGAACCACTGTTTGGGCGCATGGCAGAGCTCGGAATGGAAGGAGCACCATTTGACTTTTTCCAACCAAAATTGGCTGGAATTGAGATTGGATGCCATGTTGCATTTGGAGAGCCCCTGATGTGCCTAAACAGTGGAAACCCCCCACAAATGACCCCATTTGGGAAACTAGACCCCCTAAGGAACTTTTCCAGATCTTTGGTGAGCAATTTGAACCCCCAAGTGCTTCACACAAGTTTATAACGTAGAGCCGTAAAATTTAAAAATCATATTTTTTCCACAAAAATGATCTTTTCACCCCAATTTTTATTTTTCCAAGGGTAACAAGACTCCAAAAGTTATTGTGCAATTTGTCCTGAGTGCGCTGATACCCCATATGTGGGGGTAAACCACTGTTTGGGTGCATGGCAGAGTTTGGAAGGGAAGGAGCGCCGTCTGACTTTTTCAACGCAGAATTGGCTGGACGCCATGTCGTTTTTGGAGAGCTCCTGATCTGCCTAAACAGTGGAAACCCCCATAAATGACGCCATTTTGGAAACTAGACCCCTCAAGGAACTTATCTAGATGTGTGGTGAGAACTTTTAACCCCCAGGTGTTTCACTAAAGTTTATAACGTACAGCCGTAAAATAAAAAATCTTTTTTTTTTTTACAAAAATGATTTTTTCGTCCCCAATATTTTATTTTCACAAGGGTAACAGAAGAAATTGGAACCCAAAAGTTGTTGTCCAATTTGTCCTGAGTACGCTGATACCCAATATGTGGGAGAAAACTACTGTATGGGCGCACGTCAGGGCTCGGAAGGGAAGTAGTGACGTTTTGGATTGCAGACTTTGATGGAATGGTCTGGGGGCGTCATGTCACATTTGGAGAGCCCCTGATGCACCTATACAGTGGAAACCCCCCACAAGTGACCCCATTTTGGCAAATAGACCCCACAAGGATCTTATCTAGATGTATGGTGAGCACTTTGAACCCCGAATTGCTTCACAGAAGTTTATAACGCACAGCCGTAAAAATAAAAAATCTTTTTTTTTTTTGCAAAAATGATTTTTTTGCCCCAATATTTTATTTTTACAAGGGTAACAGGAGAAATTGGACCCCAAAAGTTGTTGTCCAATTTGTCCTGAGTACGCTGATATCCAATATGTGGGAGAAAACTACTGTATGGGTACACGTTGGGGCTCGGAAGGGAAGTAGTGACGTTTTGGATTGCAGACTTTGATGGAATGGTCTGGGGGCGTCATGTCGCATTTGGAGAGCCCCTGATGCGCCTAAACAGTGGAAATCCCCAACAAGTGACCCCATTTTGGAAAGTAGACCCCACAAGGAACTTATCTAGATGTGTGGTGAGCGCAATGAAGTCCCAAGTGCTTCACAGAAGTTTATAAATGTACAGCCGTAAAAACAAAAAAATAATTTTTTTTGTACAAAAATGATATTTTCGCCCCCAGTTTTTTATTTTCCCAAGGGTAACAGAAGAAATAGGACAAATTGCACAATAACTCTTGGGGTCCAGAGTACGCTGATACCCCATATGTGGGGATAAACTACTGTTTGGACGCATGGCAGAGCTGAGAAGTGAAGGAGCACCGTTTGACTTTTTCAACGCAGAATTGGCTGGAATTGAGATCAGACGCCATGTCACATTTGGAGAGCCCCTGATGTGCCTAAACAGCGGAAACCCCCCAATTCTAACTCCAACCCTAACCCCAACACACCCCTAACCCTAGTCCCAACCCTAACCACAAACCTAACCCTAACACACCCCTAATCCCAACCCTAACCCTAATCCTAACTTTAGCGCCAGCCCTAACCCTAACTTTAGCCGCAACCCTAACCCTAACCCTAATGGGAAAATGGAAATACTTTTTTTTAATTTTATTATTTTTCCCTTACTAAGGGGGTGATAAAGGGGGGTTTGATTTACTATTTATAGCGGGTTTTTATGATTGGCAGCTGTCACGCTAAAAGACGCTTTTTATTGCAAAAATAGTTTTTGCATCATCACATTTTGAGAGCTATAATTTTTGCATATTTTGGCCCACAGAGTCATGTGAGGTCTTATTTTTTGCGGGACGAGTTGACGTTTTTACTGGTACCATATTTGAGCATGTGACGTTTTTTGATCGCTTTTTATTTCGATTTTTGGGAGGTTAGAATGAACAAAAATCAGCAATTCATGAATTTCTTTTGGGTGAGGCGTTTTTATTGTTCCGCGTGTGGTAAAATTGATAAAGCAGTTTTATTCTTCGGGTCAGTACGATTATGGCGATACCTCATTTATATCATTTTTTCATGTTTTGGCGCTTTTATAGAATAAAAACAATTTTATATAAAAAATAATTATTTTTGCATCGCTTTATTCTGCGAGCTATAACTTTTTATTTTTTTCGCTGATGATGCTGTATGATGGCTCGTTTTTTGCGGGACAAGATGACGTTTTCAGCAGTACCATGTTTTTTTATATCGGTCTTTTTGATCGCGTGTTATTCCACTTTTTGTTCGGCAGTATGATGATAAAGCATTGATTTTTTGCTTCGTTTTTTTTTTTTTTTTTTTTAAGGGGTTCACTAAAGGGGTTAACTAGTGGGACAATTTTATAGGGGGGTCGTTACGGACGCGGCGATACCAAATATGTGTACTTTTATTGCTTTGTTTTTTTATTTACAGGAAGAAGTGAATTTATTGGGGAATATATATATTTTTTTTTATTTATTTTGGATTTTTTTTTAAAACATGTTTATTTTTATTTTTTTTACTTTTTTACTTTGTCCCAGGGTGGGACATCACTGTATTTATTCAGATCGCTGGTGTGACAGTGTGCACAGCACTCTGTCACACCAGCGATCGCTCAGGCAGTGCAGCAGGCTTCTCAGTGCCTGCTCTCGGCAGGCACTGAGGTAGCCGCCTCCCTCCAGGACCCCGGCGCCATCTTGGATCCGGGTCCTGGGAGGGAGGAAGCCCTCAGAACAGCGCGATGACATCGCGCTGCTCTGAGGGTCTCAGGGGGGCGCGCAGGGAGCCCCCACCCTGCGCGATCCTCCCCTGTGCCCCCAGTACACCGCGATCATGTTTGATCGCAGTGTGCAAGGGGTTAATGTGCCGGGAGCGGTCCGTGACCGCTCCTGACACACAGTCATGGGTGTCAGCTGTGATAATCAGCTGACACCCGACCGCGATCGGCTGCTCTCCCCCCGGGAGCGCGTCCGATCGCACGAGACGTACTATCCCGTCCATGGTCATACGGGCCCAGGTACCATGGACGGGATAGTACATCCGATGGCAGTAAGGGGTTAATATTGAGACTAAAAAGACCATCACTGGTCTTTTTATGGAATTTTAAAAACATTTGGAGGTGGAAATAAGATATGAGATGGATGCCGAATTTTTAGGTATTTGTATTGATCAAAAAATAGCCCAAATGGTTTGAAGATTCATTTTAATAGTACTTTTCCAGATGACAGTAATTTTACTAACAATAGGAATAATATTTTAAATGATTGTTCTTATAGTCTTTTGAGTTTACTAGGGAAAAGCGTTCCGAGCTAGCTAGTAAAGCTGCAATGATAATAATAATAATAATCTTTATTTATATAGCGCTAACATATTCCGCAGCGCTTTACAGTTTAACAGTTTCAAAACACAAGTCATAAGTAACAACGTTGACAATACAATAATTAAAGCTAAATAAGTCGCCCCTGATCATGAAAGCTTACAATCTACAATGAGGTGGGGGAGATACAAAGTACAGGTGTGTATATACAGTGGTGCATTTACAATGATGGTCCAGCCATCTTGAGGGAGTGAGGGATGGATGGAGATAGTGAATGGGCTACACATACACACTTACACATAGAATGACTTTGATTAGTGAATGTGATAGGCTGCTCTGAACAAATGTGTTTTGAGGGAGCGCCTGAAACCATGCACATTGTGGATAGTCCTAATTTCTTGGGGTAGAGCATTCCAGAGGATTGGCGCAGCGCAGGAGAAGTCTTGGAGACGGGAGTGGGAGGTACGGATTAGTGCAGAGGTTAGTCGAAAGTCGTTTGCAGAGCGCAGCAGTCGGTTAGGCCAATAGATAGAAATGAGGGAGGAGATGTATGGGCAGCCAGTGTAAGGACTGGTGAAGAGCGGACGCGTCCGAGTACTGATTAGCCAGATGGATGACCCTGGCTGCTGCATTAAGGATGGACTAGAGAGGGGATAGTCAAGTAATGGGGAGGAAAAGTAATAGAGCGTTGCAGTAGTCCAGGCGGGAGTGGATCAATGCTACAGTGATGGTTTTTGTTGTTTCCATGGTGAGAAAAGGGCGGATTCTAGAGATGTTCTTTAGGTGTAGGCGGCAAGAGCGGGCAAGAGATTGTATATGGGAGGTGAAGGAGAGATTGGTGTCAAACATAACACCCAGACAGCGAGCCTGCTGCCGGGGTGTTATTATGGTGCCACCCAAGGAGAGGGAAATGTCAGATTTAGGGAGGTTAGTAGACGGAGGGAGCAGAAGGAGTTTAGTTTTAGAGAGGTTGAGTTTCAGATAGAGAACGGACATGATGTTGGAGACTGCGGACAGACAGTCGGTGGTGTTCTGTAGAACAGCGGGGGTAAGATCGAGGGATGACGTGTATAGTTGTGTGTCATCAGCATAAAGATGGTACTGAAAGCCAAATCTGCTGATGGTCTGTTCAATTGGGGCCGTGTAGAGAGAGAAGAGAAGGGGGCCAAGGACTGAGCCCTGGGGTACACCGACAGTGAGAGGAAGAGGAGATGACATGGAGCCAGAGAACAAAACACTGAAGGAGCGGTCAGAAAGATAGGAGGAGAACCAGGAGAGAACAGTGTCCTTAATACCTAGTGACTAGAGCCTAGACAGTAGGAGACAGTGGTCAACTGAGTCGAAAGCTGCAGAAAGGTCGAGAAGAATGAGCAGAGAGTGGTCACCGTTACGTTTTGCTGTCAGAAGGTCATTGGTCACTTTGATGAGTGCAGCTTCAGTCGAATGTAGGGGTGGAAGCCGGACTGTGAAGGGTCTAGAAGGGAGTAAGTGGAGAGTAACGGGTGAGGCGGGAGTAGACTAGGCGCTCCAAAAGTTTAGAGATGAAGGGGAGATTGGAGACCGGTCTGTAGTTGTTTGTGCAGGAAGGGTCGAGAGTGGCTTTCTTTAGTAGTGGAGTAATGATGGAGTGTTTGAAGGAAGATGGGAAAATGCCAGAGGAGAGTGAGATATTAAAGATTGTAGTTAGGTGAGTTGTGACAACTGGAGAAAGAGACTGGAGGAGATGTGAGGGAATGGGGTCGGTAGTGCATGTAGTCGGACGAGAGGAAGAGAGGAGTCTGGAGACTTCTTCTTCTGTGATGGGATCAAATGTGGAAAGTGAGCCAGGGGAAATGCAGGGTGGGATGGGAGTCACAGCACTTGGTGGTTGAGAGCAGATTTCCTGACTGATAATATCTATTTTTTCTATAAAGTGGGAGACCAGGTCATCAGCACAAATGTCTGTGATAGGGACTTGTGCTTTTCGCCTGAGGAGGGAGTGAAAAGTGTCAAAAAGTTTCTTGGGGTTGTTGGCTAGTGAGGAGATCAGGGTGGTGAAGTAGGTCTGTTTGGCGAGGTGAAGGGCAGCGTTATAAGTTCTTAACATGAATTTAAAGTGGATGAAGTCTTCTGGTGTGCAGGTTTTTCTCCAGAGGCGTACAGCACTCCTAGAGCATCGCTGAAGAAGTTGAGTTTGCAATGTGAGCCAGCGCTGTTTTACTGTGTGTTTGGAAGTTCTGAGGGTGAGCGGTGCTACTTGGTCAAGGGTGCTTCTAAGAGTGTCATTGTAGTGCTGAACAGCCAGATTAGGACAAGAAAAAGAGGAGATTGGGGACAGCGATGAGTGTGGAGAGTCTGAAAGTGTCTGAGGGTTAATGGCTTGTAGATTTCTGAATGTGTGGTAGGTAGGAGTGCGCTGGGGTGGTCGAGGATTTGTGAGGGTGAAGGAGAGAATGTTGTGGTCAGAGAGTGGAAGCGGTGAGCTATTAAGGTGGGAGATTGAACAGAGGCGGACAAAGACCAGGTCAAGGGTGTTACCATCCTTGTGTGTCTCAGAGGTTGAAAGCTGTGAGAGGCCTAGAGAAGTGGTTAGTGATAGAAGCTGAGATGCAGATGTGGAAGTACGGCTGTTAATGGGGATGTTGAAGTCTCCAAGGATAATGGTTGGTAGTTCAGAGGACATGAAGTGCGGCAGCCAGGCTGAGAAGTGGTCAAGGAACTGGGCAGGCGAGTGTGTGTGTAATTTGAGAAGGAAAGTTAATGATTGTGAAAAGAAATTATTTGAACTTGAAAGGTTTAAAGGTTTACATTTTTTTGATCTAGTGAATGATGATATTACCAGGAAACTCAAAGTATTTGAAAATGGTCTAGTAGATGTAAAAATAAAAACATTTCGAAGGGATATCATTAAAAATTTAAATCAATGTCAAAGGAACCGATTAGGAATAAAAACCTGACAGGTACTAATGACCCCACCAAGAAAAACCCTGGCAATTTAAGAACAGAAGTCCTAGCCCCTCAGGAATCAGGTGTAAAACAAACAAACAAGGATTATAATCAACTCAAATATAAAAAATATACTAGGTACTGACGCAATTAACTCTCAAATTAAATTACCTTTAAATACGTCTACCCCTGAGAATTTTTACAGTATATCTAATAAAAATGCAAAAAAGAAAAAACCCTCATCTATTGAAAAAAACATTCCATTAGGGTCCAAGATTATTGTAATGAAAAATGATCAAACATCATCTTTCCCTAATCCTGGACTTCAGCCACTGGAAATTCCAACTGCTTCACACAGGTTGGAAACTTCTAATATTGAATTTGATATAAATGAACTAACCATCCATGACAATACGGAATCCTCATCTACATTCACAACAATATTACAAGCGCCTATGTGGCGTTCTCATGTGTTGTATGGCTGAGGGTTGTACTCCTAACAGGGTATGATGTATCTTAAGGTGGCCAAGCTTTCAAAAAAGGAGAAGAGTCTTTCCTTCTCAAATTACACACACACTGGAAACTCCACAATACAATGTTTGCACAGTAACTGCCACTAGACAGAAGATGATGACGGTGGTAGTAGTTGGTGCATTTAAGCCCCAGTCATGAAGCAGCCGTAAGGATTTAAAGCAGAAGTCTTTTTACTGAAGGTAATGGGGCAAAATCATTATTTACAAACAGCAGGAAACTGAGGTGCCGGAATACACTCACGGTTGATGATTGCTGTGTACCTGCAGACAGGCAGATCTTAGTAACCTCTGGTTTTATTAAATCTGGATATTTCTTCTTCAGCACGGTGCACTGTTTCTGCCCTGAGGTAATTCTTCTTCCTAGAGGTGCAATGGTAGTCTTCCTCATATGAAGACTATTAACTCCCCTTATCGTGTCAGTCCACTTTTTAAGCAAAGCTGACAGAGAGAAGGTAGGTAATTCCCTCACCTACAAAATGGCTTCCACTTCTCAAGATGTCTGATCACCATCTGCCACTTCAAATTTATAACTCTCCCCCAGGACTTGGCTCTTCCTCCCTCCTCTGTGACTGTAGAGCTACAGTTATTGGCTGACTGCCCTGAGGCGTTTTTTCAGAACCTTCTGCATATTAAAACAGAGCTGGGTCACCTGATCAAGCCTGTGAGGAGGAGATTAACCCTTTTGTGCTGCCTGTCAGCAGGTCTTACAATGTATTTAAATGCACAGTCCACATAAACATTTACAGCATTTATATGAAAATACACTATATATCCGGTATCCCATAGAAATGGCCACTTTGTGGGATACTACATGTCTCCCCTCCTGAAGTGTGCCATCCCCGACACATCCGCATCTCTAAAACAAAATGAAACAGCATACAGTTATACATATTCAATTCATACGGTTGCTTAGAATATTCTTGGTTTTCTGAATACCTGTGAAGAAACCAAAAACTGTGCAACATCAGAATGCAAAGGTGAAACAACATGTAAATGTAATAAAAGAGTCAATTTTTTTGTCCTGAAGTAGGTCCTTGCAGGAATAACCCTCACTAAGTGGGGAACGGGATAACAGCTAACCCGTTTTAACTTCTTTGCTTCATCCCCAGGTGCAGCCGGGGCACACGGACCATAAAAAAACTTTCTGCATCAGCTGTTTTTGGGAGTGCAAAGAAACAGTAATAAGGCTGTTATAAGCCATGGAGTCTCTCTTATTATGTAGTACAAATCCGTCTCTATCGGAGCCACACATGCAAAGTCTCTCCAATTTAGATAAGTAGTGAGCAACTAGTCCCGGTAACGAGCGGGTAAATGTCCCTTGTTCGCTTGTTCAGATCTCCGCAGAGCAGGCACTTCCCTTTCTTCTTGGGTGGATGCAAGAACTATGTCAGAATCCTCTAACGGAGAATGAGGCACTGGCAGCACATACTGAAGACAGGGCACACGAAGCCAAACAAACGGTATGGTGAGGGTTGTGGAAATCTCTTCTGGTGCAATAGGGTTAGAAACTGGTGGGACCGGAACTTCTAGGGGTATGCAAATCTTGATCTGGCTATGATGGACCACCTTTTCTTGTTGAGTGTCCTCTCTGACATTTTTATACACTTCCACCCCTGGGAACGGAATACTGGTGATGACATAAGGGTATGATTCCCACTGGTCATCCAGTTTGTGGGAGCGGTGGTTCTTTTTTTGCAAAAAACTCTGTCCCCTACTTGTAAGGGTTTCGACTTGGCCCTTGCATTGAAATCATCCTCTTGCCTTTGGCAGACAGCTTTCATTCGGTCTTTCACAATTTCATTAGCTTCTTGAAGACGTCTTCGGTGGTCTACCACCCATTCTGACTGTGTTGGGGAATTAGAGTGATCTTCCACTTGAACGTTTAGCTGAAAGTCTGCAGGCAGTTTCCCTGGATGGCCAAACATCAGGTAATATGAAGTGTAACCGGTGGAGCAGTGGGTGGTGTTGTTATACAGGTGCCTTAACTCTACGAGCAACTCAGGCCATTCTTGTCTTTCATTGGCTGGAGCATTTTTTACCATGTCAATCAAAGTTTTATTCATCCTTTCACATATCCATTGCATTGGGGATGGTACACAGATCTGCGAAGTTTCTTGCAGCCATAGAGTGCACATAGTTCTTGGAATGACTGTGACTCATGCGGGACCTTGATCTGTTAGGATCTGCTCGGGGTATCCATAAGGCCTTCCAAAATTTTCCAAAATACTGTGGCTGTGGTCCAGGCAGTCTGATCTCTGACAGGCACAGCCACAACGAATTTAGTGTAGTGATCGATATTGGTCAGAGGAAAGAGGTATCTAGTATGACTGGGTTGCAATTTCACACGGTCAAGGGCAACGAGCTCCAGAGGATGGTGAGTTTCAATGGGATGCAGCCGGACTATTTGTTCCATACCTTCTTGGCTACTTAGAGTATATGAAACACATTCTCTGCACCATTTCTCAATGTCTTGACGCATTCCTATCCAATAGAAGCGTTCTCGGATGGTCATCTCAGTCTTTTCGCAGACAAAGTGTCCTGATTGGTTGTGATAGGCCTCTAGGATGAGGCTGGCATCTTGTCTGGGCAAGACTACTTGAAACACTCTCTTGTGAGTGTGGGGATCACGGTGGGTTGAACAATCACTCCTTTGTGAAACTGCAGATGTTTTTTCTGTTTCCATAATCGACAGAGTTCTGGATCAGATTGTTTGTAGCCCACAGGCAGTTTTGATGGTCTAGATTCTAGCAACTTCCATAGGGTTCTGAAAATTCTGCTCTCCTTCTGGATTTTTGCCCAGTCGTGACTCACTGTGGTTTTGAGGCTAGGTTCGGAAACTGGGTTCCTTTTGACTTCCTGCACATTCTGTTTTGCAACATAGGAATAGAAGGTAGGCATTTCTACTTCTTCCCACTCGTCTTCATCATAACAGGGTGTTTCTGTGGTGGGCAACCTGGACAGGGCATCAGCATTGGCATATGATTGGCCTGCTCAGTACTTCAGGATAAATTGGTAGTTAGCTAAGTGAGAAACCCATCTCTGCTCAAGGGTTCCGAGTTTGGCAGGCTGTTACTAGGACAATGGGTTATTGTCGGTGAAAGCGATGAAGGGGGTTGCAGCCAAGTAATACGTAAATTTTTCCGAGATGGACCACATTAATGCAAGGAATTCCAACTTAAACAAACTGTAGTTCTGATCATTTTTCTCGGTTGGCGGGAGGGATCTGCTAGCATAAGCTATACCTTTTTCTTTGCCATCTTGGACCTGAACTAGCACTGCACCTAGTCCCAGATAGCTGGCATCTGTATACAGGTGGAAGGGGATATTGTAGTCCGGGTAGGCAAGGATTTGGGCTTCAGTTAACTTCATCTTAAGGTCTTGGAAGGACTGTTCTAGCTCTGGAGTCCATTGAATAGAGGGGCCGTTGTACGTCTTCTGGCACGGTTATCCTTTTAGGAGGTCTTGTAGGGGGGCAGCAATCCGAGTGAAGTTTTTGATTAGTCTTCTGTAGTAGCTAGCAAATCCGATGAATACGCAAACTTCTTTAATAGTAGTTGGAATAGGCCAGTCTTTTACCACAGGAATCTTCTCAGGATCTGGAATAACTCCTTCTGCACTAAACACATGCTCTAGATATTGGACCTTGGATTCTAGAAGATGGCACTTGGACGGTTTGACTTTCAGGCCATGCTTGGCTAGAACTTCAAAAACCTCAGAAAGATGCTGGAGATGTTCCTCATAGGTTTTGGAATAGACGATTATATCATCTAAATACAGTAGCACAGTTTCAAAATTCTTGTGATCAAAGCAGAATTCCATGAGTCTCTGCAAGGTTCCTGGAGCATTGCACAGGCCGAAGGGCATGCAGTTAAATTCAAACAAGCCAATGGGGGTAGTGAATGCTGTCTTCTCTTGGTCCTCTGGGGCCATTGGTACTTTCCAGTATCCGCTGGTGAGATCTAAGGTGGAGAAATAGGCTGCTGATTTCATGATGGTCAATGATTCTTCTATTCTGGGCAGGGGGTGTTATGTTTCGGTAACTGAGGAGAAATAGCAAAAATGGTAATACACCAGAGAGGCTGGAACCTATTGGATTGCAGCAACCTGAACTAACCACATAACTAGAGGTAGCCGTGGAGCGTTCCTACGTTGATCCTAGACGCCTCGTCACAGCCTGAGAGATAGCTACACCTAAAGGCAGAAAGATGAAAGCTATCTGCCCCGGAGCAGATCCCCAAAGAAAATAGGAAGCCCCCAAACATGTAATGGCGGTTAGACAAGAAGAAAGCACGGACACAGGCAGAAAATAGAATGAGCAAACGCTGAGGCCCAATCTGTCTAGACAGAAAAGTACAGGAAAAAATTCTGACTGCAATCCAAAAAAAACCCTAAAAAATACCAACACTTCTGATGGCCAAAAAACCGGAGATCACACGATCTCATCCACCTAAATCAGATCTCTGGTGTAACAAACGCTATTCAGCAAATAAAAAGTAACAAAGGAGCAAAGCAAAAGTGCAGACAAAAACGGAGCACAATTGCAGCGCCAGACCCCCAAAAGGGGACAGGCTGCAGTCCACTGCAAGCAGCAAACCAGCAATGAAAATCAAACAGAGAAAAAAAACAGCAAACACTTATCTGGATAGCAGGAACCTAGCAGTGCTTCAAACAAGACAGAAGGAACAATTGATAAAAGGCTGCTGGGAACTCAGGCCACTTATATCCTACCATTCAGTGCCAGGTGAAGGCCATTCATTAATCAGTTCATTACCCTCAGAAACCACCGGAGGGAGCCCCAGCTCAGAAGCAGCATCCAGCATATTCACAACAAGGGGGTATGCATCTTTGTAAGTAATGTTGTAAAGTTTGCGATAATCAACACAAAAACGAATACTCCCATCCTTCTTTTTGACAATAACAATTGTTGTATCTGCTGCAAATTGGTCGACCAAAGGAATCAAATCTGTCGGTAGGTTTCTTACCTGTCCAGTAGTAGTTGTCTCTAGGACTGTGGGGTGGCACATTCTGCAGAAAACGAGGACAATTTTCTTGACTGAGGGGTGGATGCTTCAACTTCTTTACTTTTCATAGGAGTGCAAGACTTTTGGTTAATTCCGCAATTTGATTACGTATATCTTCAGTAGAGCCTTCTACCTGTTGGGGAGCACAATGAACAACAACAGGTATGGCACGGGCAAACACAGCACTTTCTTGGTCATTCAACCCATTATCCCTTGGACTCAGTAATTTTCTGGATTTTAAAGAATCTCTCAAAAAAATATTATCAGGGTATTGTAGCGCCAGCATTCTCAATTGTAACCTGGCAGTATCAGACATTACTCCTTCAATAAGTTGTTCCTTTAGAATTTTATCAGCATTAACAGCTTCAACGGTATCAGCTTGGTTAAGAGCATACCAGGCTTCTTGTAAGCAAAGGGCAAAATCTCTTAAAGATTCATATGCAAATTGCCTCTTCATAGAAAAAGAGGACTTGAATTCTATAGCGCAACCTGTTGGAAGTAGCGATCCTACAAGTCACAGTCAACCATTTAACGAGTCTTGCAATATCACTTATGATAAAAGCCAAATCAGTGTCATGGGACTGTTGTCTTTTCCTGAAGAATCTCTTCTTTAACTCTGACAGGGTTTTGGTTTCAAATATAACTCTTAACCTGTCAAGTATCTGTTCATGAGTGCTCTTTATACTGGGAGGCCAAGACTTAACTTCCCTTAGTGCAGCGCCCCCTAGCTGACCAATCAATATCTCCATTTTTTTGTGCAGGGCTCACTTGTTGTACAGTCTGAACATTCCCTGCATTTTCTCTTCAAAGTCTTTTAATGTGTGAGGTTCTCCATTGTAGCTGGGGAGTCAGGGTGCCCCAAAATAATAAGGCATTGTTAATGGCATTGCTTGAGCCACAGGAGTGGATGGGATAGTCACTTCACTCTCCTCTTCTGAAGACTTGTTTATAACACAGTATGTATAATGCAGTAATTCCTCTTACTGTTCCGGCAGCTGTATGTCTCTCCCCTCTTTTTTTGAGGTACAGCGGAGAAAATTTCAACTTCAGTTGTTTATGCCTGCAAGGCACTGATTTTATATATAAGATATCTGCGCAACAACTAAGAAAAGCACAGTTTAACCCCTTCCCGACCCATGACGCCTACGTCGGCGTCATGAAAACCTGTGCCATCCCGACCCATGACGCCGACGTAGGCGTCATGCTATAAATCATGTTCCTGCGGGTCGGGTGACCGGGGTCACTGAAAGGTCACCCGACCTGCAGGCACAGGACCCCTTGCGCATCACCACAGTGGGGGTGGATTAACCCCCACGTGGTTACGATCGCTCTGATTGGCTGTTAAAAGTGAAACAGCCAATCAGAGCGATTAGTAATATTTCACCACTGAAAAGTGGTGAAATATTACAATCCAGCCATGGCCGATGCTGCAATAGCATCGGCCATGGCTGGACACTGTGTTCCCACCCTCCCCACACCGAGTAACGGCGGTGATCGGCCGCCGCCACCGATTCATGGCGGCGATCGGTCACCGCCGTTACTATCATCTGCTGTGCGCTCCGATCCTCTCCCCTCCGGTGTGCTCCGCTCCTCCCTGCCCTCCGATCACCCCCCCACGCCTGTCCTCACCTCCCGCGGTCTTCTGCGGCCCCTTGATCCGTCCCGGCGTCCGCCTGGGACTCTTCATGGGCGCCTCCATCTTGGAAAATGGACGGCGCATGCGCAGTGCGCCTTTCAAAGAACAAAAATTTATTTTGATCACTGTGATAAACTCTCACAGTGATCAAAATAAAAAAAAGTAAATGAACCCCCCCTGTCATAGGTAGGGACAAAAATAAAATAAAAAATTTTTTTTTTCCTATTAGGCCCTGTCCACACGTTGCGGATTTCGCTGCTGATCCGCAGCGGATTTAGCTGCTGATCCACAGCGGATTTTGCCTCTGATCCACAGCGGATTTTGCTGGGGATCCGCAGCAGATTTTGCTGCTGATCCGCAGCGGATTTTGCTGCTGATCCGCAGCGGATTTTGCTGCTGATCCGCAGCGGAGATTTTGCTGCGGATCCGCAGCGGATTTGGCGCTGCGGATCCACAGCAGATCCAGAAACCATGTACAGTACAATGCAAATAAATGGTAAAAAAAAACGCTGTGCACATGCTGCGGATTTTTCAGCGCGGATTTGCTGCGGTTTTAAATCCGCAGCATGTCAATTCTTTGTGCGGATTCTGCAGCGGTTTTACACCTATTCCATTATAGTTGTAAAACCGCAGGGAAAAACCACAGGGAAAAACCGCAGCAAATCCGCGCTAAATTCGCAGGTAAAACGCAGGTCATTTTACCTGCGGATTTTAGAAAAATCCGCAAGTGAATCCGCAACGTGTGCACGGGGCCTCAGGGTTAGGGTTAGGCTGGGTTCATATTGCATTATGGCAGTCCGTTAGATGGACTGCGTTTCACCGCGGTATAACGCGGTGTAACGCAGTCCGTTAACGCTGCCATTCACCCCACTTGTGTGCGCATAGCAACGCATGCCATAAAGCGGCATGCATTTGCGACGTGCCGTCATTTAGTGACGGAGCCTCGGACACGGGCTGCAGCGTCTGGGCTCCGTCACCGCTAGTACAGATGAATCATCTGATGATTCATCTGCGCTAGCGGGTATAGCATAACGCGATCGCATTATGCTATACCATTACCAGCCGATCAACGCTACGTGTTGAACGGGCTGGTATGACGCAATATGAACCCAGCCTTAGGGTTAGGGTTAGAACTAGGGTTAGAATTAGGGTTAGGGTTAGAATTAGGGTTACGGTTAGAATTTGGGTTAGGGTTGGAATTTGGGTTAGGGTTGGAATTTGGGTTAGGGTTGGAATTTGGGTTAGGGTTGGGTATTAGGGTTAGGTTTGTGGTTAGGGTTAGAGTTAGGATAAGTGTTAGGGGTGTTTTGGGGTTAGGGTTGGGATTAGGGTTAGGCTTGTGGTTAGGTTTATGGTTAGAGTTGGGATTAGGGTTAGGGGTGTGTTGGGGTTAGGGTTATGGTTAGGGTTTGTATTAGGGTTAGGGGTGTGTAGGGGTTAGGTTGGGGTTAGGGGTGTGTTGGGGTTAGGGTTGGAGTTAGAATTGAGGGGTTTCCACTATTTAGGCACATCATGGGGGTCTCCATACGCGACATGGCGCCACCATTGATTCCTGCAAATTTTGCGTTCAAAAAGTCAAACAGTGCTCCCTTTATTCCAAGCCCCGACGTATGCCCAAACAGTGGTTTACCCCCACATATGGGGTATCAGCGTACTCTGGAAAAATTGTACAACAACTTTGGGGGTCTAATTTCTCCTGTTAACATTGGGAAAATAAAAAAATTGGGGACTAAATATCATGTTTGTGGAAAAAATATGATTTTTTTATTTTCATGCCCGGGCGTTTTAAATTTCTGTGTAGCCCTTGGAGGTTCAAAGTGCTCACTACACATCTAGATAAGTTCTTTGCGGGGTCTAGTTTCCAAAATGGGGTCACTTGTGGGGAGTTTCTACTGTTTAGGCACATCAGGGGCTCTGCAAACCTAACATGACGCCCGCAGACCATTCCATCAAAGTCGGCATTTCAAAACGTTACTACTTCCCTTCCGAGCCCCAACGTGTGCCCGAACAGTGGTTCCCCCCCACATATGGGGTACCAGTGTACTCAGGACAAACTGTACAACAACTTTTGTGGTCCAATTTCTGCTGTTACCCTTGTGAAAATAAAAAATTGCGGGTTAAAAAAATCAGTTTTTGAGGAAAAAAATGATTTTTTATTTTCACGGCTCTGCATTATAAACTTCTGTGAAGCACGTGGGGGTTCAAGGTGCTCACCACACATCTGGATAAGTTCCTTTGGGGGTCTAGTTTACAAAATGGGTCACTTGTGGGGGGTTTCTACTGTTTAGGCACATCAGGGTCTCTGCAAACGTAACAAGATGCCCGCAGACCATTCCATCAAGTCGGCATTTCAAAGCGTCACTACATCCCTTCTGAGCCCTAACGTGTGCCCAAACAATAGTTCCCCCCCAAATATGGGGTACTAGCGTACTCAGGACAAACTGGATAACAACTTTTGGGGTCCAATTTCTCCTGTAACCATTGTGAAAATAAAATATAGTGGGCTAAAAAATCATTTTTGAGAATAAAAAAAAGATTTTTTATTTTCACGGCTTTGCGTTATAAACTTCTGTGAAGCACCTGGGGGTTCAAAGTGCTCACTTTGCATCTAGATAAGTTCCTTAGGGGGTCTAGTTTCCAAAATGGGGTCATTTGTGGGGGAGCTCTAAACTTTAGGCACACAGGGGCTCTCCAAACACGACATGGTGTCCACTAACGATTGGAGCTAATTTTCCATTCAAAAAGTCAAATGGCGCTCCTTCCCTTCTGAGCCCTGCCATGCGCCCAAACAGTGGTTTATGACCACATATGAGGTATCTGTGTACTCAGGAGAAATTGCCCAACTAATTTTAGGATCCAATTTATACTGTTGCCCATGTGAAAATGAAAAAACTGAGGCTAAAAGAAAATTTTTGTGAAGAAAAAGTACTTTCTTTTTTTTACGGATCAATTTGTGAAGCACCTGGGGGTTCAAAGTGCTCACTATGCATCTAGATAAGTTCCTTAGGGGTCTAGTTTCCAAAATGGGGTCACTTGTGGGGGAGCTCCAATGTTTAGGCACACAGGGACTCTCCAAATGCGACATGGCAACCGCTAAATATTCCAGCATATTTTCCATTCAAAAAGTCAAATGGCGCTCCTTCCCTTCTGAGCCCTGCCGTGCGCCCATACAGTGGTTTATGACCACATATGAGGTATCTGTGTACTCAAGAGAAATTGCCCAACAAATTTTCGGA